>CABFOW010000814.1:17973-52568 GCA_902141385.1 Timema californicum | reverse complement strand
GGGGGGGGCGTGTTCCCAAATTTTTTCAACTCCCCCTCCACGCAACTTAGAGTGAAAGAGTAAAGGTGGGCTACTCAAAATTGTTGATTAGAAATCACCCTTTTTACAAGTGACTTCTTTCGACAATTTTTTTATTCGAATAACAAATAAATTTGGTTTGATTTAATAAGATAAGCTAGGCGTGTCAACTAAACCAGCACACATTCACAGCTAAAAACAGCTATTGAGTAACTACTTCTAGCGTCGCATTACCCTTTAGGTAGACTAGCCACGTGCATAGGGCGCGAGATTTTTGGGTGCGCGACATTAAAAAAATCAAATGGTATAGAGCAGCGCCCTTTCCGAGGGACGACGTCACGGGATGTGAAATCAAAACCCTTGTCTTCAACATGAATGAACATAATTCTCTTTAAAACAACACACGCGGACTCAGCTGTAGCTGAAACTTGCTTGTCTAGAGCGCTAGTGTGTGGTTATAGTTATATTGTGTCTACTATTTCCACCTATTGGCAAATAATTTAATCACTAATATTCGAAGTCATGTCAAATACAGATGAGCAAAACCATTTTTCAAGGCGGTTATATAATTATAGGTGATTTATTTCTAATTGCGACCCTGACCACTGCCTATTAAAGTTTAACAATATTATTTATATTATTCTCCTCAAATAAGAACAAAAAAAATATAAAGTCACCTCTGTCTCAAACTGCTACCAATCAACACTTTCTAGACTATATGTCTTTGTCTCAAACTGCCACTACGCCATACGGCTGTTGCCCGACTAAGAATATCCAAAATGACAGAAGCGCCAATCTAGGTCATCCTAGAAAGAGCTGATTTATTGTTTGAATACCGAGTCACTGTCGTGACTCTTGACCTCTTGTGTTACTAATTATTTACCTGTGAAGTGAAACCTATGAGATGAGGTTGCAAGTAATTTACAGGCGTATGGATTACACAGTGAGATGATAATGATGATTGTGAGTGATTGCGCCGGGTCTCTCAAACCGCCCCAAATCAACACTTTATAGACTTCAAAGGAGGATGCCTTTGTCTCAAACCATCACTAACCAAAGCTTTCTAGACTTTAAAGAACGATGCTTTTGTCTCAAGCCGCCATGTTTTGTGTTAGTACTTGACTAGTTCTGAATGGTGCAACTCGGCCACGACTTGAATGGTCCAAGATGGAGTTACAATGGCCGACAGTTATGGCCGAAGTCTCACAAGGACTGCTGATCAGTCGCTAGGGAAACACCTCCACTCATAATTAGGAGAAAAAATGCATCGCGGCCGGTCGTGGCAACACAAAGTTCCTAGAAAGCCACAGCTTTACATACGGCCGGGATTCAAAACTCGACCTCCCCATCACCAGTAAACAGTGGTGTGTATTCCATAGACGCAAGGTACGCATTACTTACCCAGAGCCAAATACAGTAGATACATAAATACAATTACCAATAACAATAAAAGTTATGAGTATCAGTTTAATCATTGATACGATATTGCAGTGGCGGCCTGTAGCTAAAATTAGTGGGGGTGCTGCTCCAGAACATTTTTAGACTTTGTTTTAAAATTGTGTAAAAGGAAAAAGAACATGTATAAAAGAGAATTTATTCAGGAGCTTGATAAAATCTTTACAATAAAACCAAACTTTTTTACTTACTTTGATTTAAATTGTTACAGCTCAAGCTTGATCTATTCGTTTGAAAATGAAATCCATTCTTCTTGTTTTAATTTGCGCAAAAGGTTCAATAAGTTTCTCCTTGATCTCTGGATGAGAATTGAGGAAATTTTTCTCCATTGAAAGTAATGCAAGCCTCATTTAGTCTTTCCGAATTCATAGTGCTTCTTAAAAAAGTTTTTATTCTTTTCAATGTTGAAAAACAGCACCCCCCCTCTGATGTAGTCATAGGAATTGTCAAGAGGATTTTTATCAGTTTCGTAATTTCACTAAAACATCATCTAGATTATTTTCCAAGATAAATTTCAGCAGCTCAATTAATTTTTAATATTCATGAATATCAGTCTTACAATAGAATACTTTTAGTTCAGTTTCAAGCCTTTCTTTGACAATCATGGGATAAGCTTCAGTGGTCAGTACTATATCCTTTGTGGGATGTTCATTCTTAAATCTAGGGAAGCAATTCTTGTTGAACAATTTAGCAGCTACTAAGTGTTTAGTGGAAGAATATCTGTCCATTATATCAACACATAAATAGTCACACACTTCCTTAGTTACAGTCACAGAACTTATATCTTGAGGATGCAAGG
Organism: Timema californicum; assembly: GCA_902141385.1. NCBI lineage: Eukaryota > Metazoa > Arthropoda > Insecta > Phasmatodea > Timematidae > Timema > Timema californicum. The sequence goes on along the minus strand of CABFOW010000814.1, from coordinate 50,296 downwards.
CCATGGTTAAATTTTCTTATTCTGAGAATTGAACAATGACACCTGGACATGGGGATCGAACCCGGGACCGTGTCCAGGTGTCATTTCTCAATTTTTAGAATATGATATCTGTGTGGAGTGATCCCTCACTAAATGAATCCATAATAGCTTTGGCTATTTGATTTTTAAAGTTTTCTGTTAAATAAAAGAACCGAAAAAAAGTGAATCAAATAGAATAGCTGGAAGCAGAAGAAGAAGTGGGTAAACAATAATGTCAGTGAGTGAGTCATCCATGGGGCTTTATAGTAGTATATATAATAAAACATGCAATAGCACTACTTTATGCAATAAGATATTTTCAGCGCTTTTTAGACTAATGCTTATAGATCATTGGTGGCAAAGTAATATAAAATATACAAGCAGTGGCAGCTCGTGTATAGGCACTGCGGAAATGCAGCACCCCCTATTTCCACTTGATATTATCGATAACATTTAATATAATGAGTCCTTTATTTCTTTAATTCTTTCTTTATTTTTGTAGTACAATATATATTCCTTAAGCTCAGTGTCAGTACTTCAGTAGCCATCCCCCAGTTTATGAAAAATATACAAAAATCTTTGTATGGAACTGTGCGCTTCACAGTGCCAGCGACGGGGTGTTTGACTGTTGTGCGCATGCTCACATAGGAAGGGGGTGGGGAGGAAGGCGGGACTGCTAGGTAGAGAGAGCACTGTTGCTCTCGCAGTGCCGGCTCTGGCGTGATGGTGGAAGGAAGTTTTTTTTACTCAACGTGTGTTGTGCTTAAAAATCATGTACCATATTCTTGAACATGATAAAGTGTAGAAGATTGTAGAACTAGATTATTATTCTGTTTCCAGATATTCTATTTGATTAATGTTTTTTCGGTTCTTTTATTTAACAGAAATATTATATGCACTTGCAGTACTCTCAATGGAGAAATATTTTCTCTAATTGTCATCCAGAGATCAAGGAGAAAATTATTGAACTGTTTGCGCAAATTAAAACAAGAAGAATGGATTTCATTTTTAAATAAATATATCAAGCTTGAACTGTAACAATTTAATTTAAAGTAAGTAAAAAAGTTTTGGTTTTTTTTTAAAGATTTTATCAAGTTCCTGTATAAATTTTCTTTTTACACTTGTTTGTTTCCTTTTATTCAATTTTAAAATAAAGGCTAAAAATTTTCTGCAGCAGCACCCCCACTAATTCTAGCTACGAGCTGTCACTGCCCAGTATTAACCTTTTGAAAACCATATTTGATTATTAATTTGTCCATATCCTTTGCGATACTGTACGTTTAATATCAAGTGTATAATCTAAGTGTTTCAAAATGTTGCCACATCGGCGCCTCATGCGTTTTCACTAGTGCAATCAAAATCTAAACACGTTACTTATAAAAAAGATAGAAGCATGACACATAATAAATGTTTTCTTATCAAAGAGTTAAAACAAATGAAAGTTAAATAGTACTGTATCAATTTACTGTTTAGAAAAGGAATTATTCATTTTCAACTTTTCAGGCATGTCGGTCCGCTATTTTGAATCCACCTTATTTTTATAATTTTCTAGAGAACATTAGCTTACGACCTATCGGCATGCAAATTTTAGATCAAAGGATGCTTAGAAGTTTTCCAATAATTTATGTGGACAAACAGATATTATATTTTATTTTTGCAGATTTATTCCAAAGTAATAGAGACCTATTGGAATGGTGCCTAACCACGCAAAGTATCTTTACAATGTATATAAGGAAGAGATGGTTTAGTTATTACAAATAGGTGACGTCCTCCAATAATTATTAATGAAATCATTTATTGTAAAGAAGGGTTTGTCTCGTAGCCAAGCAGTAGGCCTAAGTCATTATCTTATTGGGTCAATTGTTCATTTTGGCTTCTTATGGAAGCTTGTTCAATAATTTGGCTTCCATACATAATTAGGGCTTCTTCTCGTAGATGGTCAGGAAATGAGCAGCTAGTGTGATGTTTGTGTTTGTGTGGGTAGTAATGCTCAAGGTACATGCCTGATTATCTTTCGTAGAAATATTTTGTAAAATAATATCTCACACCCATCCCCCTGCCTTTTTTCCCAAAAACTTCCAAAATCACTCTTCATGCCACACTCCTTGACAAATATATAAAAATATTCAAAACTGTTATCAAATTGATTACATATACATTAATTAATAAACTAACATTTAGAAGTTGAATATATTTAGTTTAGTGTTGTTTATGATATAACTTTGTTTATATGCACAATATTACGAATAATAACTATTTATTAATGTGTTAGCCCCACATTTATGTACCAAACAATTTGACAAACCTGTCGAGAATAGCTTCTTGTCGAGGTTAATAGTGAAAGGCCTACCCAATAGGTAGCGCCATTTGGAAGAATTTGATGATGTCATTGCTTACGTCAGCCCCGATACTACGTCAGCCAGTACACAGCAGTTAGTAGTATGTCGTGCGGTCCATATGTTTCGGACGGTCCTTTCATTTATCTTTATAATTATTTATTTATTTGTGTTTGCCTGGTAGTGGTTTTTTCGTGTATATCTAGTTACTTTATTATGTTTATCACTCAAGTGTCTGTTTTAATAGGCTAATATAAAATACAGCAGGGATTTTCTAGTTAATAATTCAATAATAGTGACTATAGTACTAAATATATGTATGAATGCTAACTATATGTAGTTGTATTGTTCTTATCAAGCTGTTTATTATTTTATAATAATTTTTATTTATTATAATATAATATATAGGATACAAGTTATTGTTGGACAATCAGACTTTTAGGCTCTTTGCTAATTTATTTGCGTACGTTATGTACGTAAGGCTACAAGTCATCGTTGGACAATCAGACTCTTAGGCTTTTTGCTAATTTATTTGCATACGTTCTTCAATTTTAATTACATGTGTTTTTAAACAGACATACAAAATACCTGACTGTGATGTTGCACTCTTTGTAAATAATCAACGAAACTGCAAAGGTAATAATATATATTTTTACTCCTTTCTTAAGGATCCAGAAATTTTCCGTACATGGGAGCTCAAATGTGAAAGGAAAGACACAATTAATACAAATTTTGATCGAATATGTTCCATTCACTTTTCCAATAGTGACTTTGATATTTGTGGTGCTAAATTGAAAGTTAACTAAAGTGACAAGAACTTAAAACAAATTGAATGTTGCCAGGGATAATACAATAGTTCCAAGACGTAAGTAATTTTGAACATATTTTAATAGTTATTTAAGTGTAATTTATTCAGTTTTCTCATTTAATGGTGTGGATTTTATTATTTATTAATATTCTTAGTGTTCCCAAACGTGATATTATAATTTATAACAATAATTATTTAGAAAGAACTTAATTTGTCTTCCATACAGCTTTGTGAATGTTAAGCCATGTTCTCACGTGTAATTTTCAGATATTCACTGAAGATTAATACAAAATAAATGTCAGAACACTCATTTCATCAGACTGAATTATTATTTCACGCGTTCATTAAAAGTTAAAGGAAGTTATACTTTTATTCATTGTTAATTATTGTCATTATTTAAAAATAAAAAAAAATGAACCGTGTGAACACGTACACGAATTAATGAATTAGTTTTTATTTACATGTAAAGATTGATTTAGATATTTACAGAAAATGTGTTGTTATAAGATATCTCAAAAATGGCATTACAGTGGCGTATTATCTGGGTATGCTAGTCCTGTGCAGCATACCCATAATTAGATGTATACTTATAAAATTAATATTTGTTAATTTTCCGATATATTGTGTTTTGAATCATTATTCTTCCAAGTGCTCTTCCCTTCCAGCAAACTCCAAAAGGCTTGCTGTTTCAGGAACGCAAGCTAGCCTTTATTTTAAGACAGAGAGGTCCTAATGACCTTGTCCAATGGCTATGTGATAACCAACCCTCCTCACCCTGAACCCCAAGCATAGGCCAATGAACCGAGAGTTTTACCACCAAAGATTTGCGATTCTCGAACAGCATGCAAGGTGGCACCTGTACCAAATATTGAAAAATAAATCTAGTTATAAATTACTATGATTAATTATTATAGCCTAACATAATTAAAGTAAAATTATATTAAATTAATACATGTATTTGTAAGAAAATAAACGCTAGTACTTGTAACAAACATTAAAATACAGTTTTCTTAAATAATTGCAGTGCAATACATTTGCATTATAGAATAATTTATCTATATGTATTTGGCAACATGATTTCCACCCCCAGCAGTTGAGAGTAGCAGAGGGATTATTTTATTTTGAACTGAAGTAATTAGTGCTCGTGGCTCTGGTGTTTAGTAGGTCTTTTTGGAATTTCGGTCGCACTTTTTAGTTTTATAATTATTTATTTTATCCTAGAATGTTGTATAGGCCTTATAATGAAATCTCATAGAATGGACTTCACTTTAAAATAAAATTGGACAAAAAACTATAATTGATGTGAATATAAGTGATTTTCTTTGACAGTGACAGTTTTATTATGTTGATCTTTGTAGCCTATATCTATTGTAGTGATATTAACAAACACTCTTCTAAGACAGGTGCACCATCTAGCAGAAGAAGTAAGAATCCTTACAGACAATTTAATTAAAGTTAGAAAAAAGTTGTGTATGGCTTATAAATTAAATGAATTCATGGGAGAAGGGAGTAGAAAATCTGGCATGTGTGTGTGGGAGAGGGGGTAGATAATATTGACCTCCCTCTTTATTTTCACTCTGTTGGACATGAAAAATAACCTCTAGATAGCCAATATTTAATATTTTTCGTGAGGAGGGATCACCAAACTTTTCTTGAGAATACTATAGAACAGCATACCTGTTAAATTTATCAGAATACGCCACTGTATCATTAAGTGGCGAGACGAACAAACCGACCCATATTTGGAATGTTACATACAATTTGAATGTCTGTGGAATATAAGTAGTGATTTGTATAAAATAAAACATCACGTAGCGCCATTTTTGTGAATTAAACAGTAGTTGATTATTCTCAACATGATCATCATGACAAATGACACATGTGAACAAATTCCTTTAATTTTAATAAAAATTAATCTCTTAAAATTATTCCTTGAAAGAGACACGTGAGAACACGGCTTTAAGCGCTGTGTATTGTACTGAGTGACGCCATACGCTAATACAATCAGATATATTTCTCCAATTGGCACTACCTATCTATTCTCTTTACATTGGGCCTACTCATCTAGCAGGGATAGAAGGGTGGGAATTTGAAAGGAGGGATAGCAACTAAAAAAAAAATGCTACAAAGGGGGGCATGTCTCATTAGGGGAAAGGAAATAAATACATAATATTTTCTTCGTATAATAAGCATTTTGTATGTTTTATCATTTTGGGAGTTGTTTGTAAACTTAAAATAATAAGTAAACCTGTAGTATTTAGTTTTATTAACTGTCCAATATAAGGTTTGGGGGTACTTAGTCTCATAGTTTACCCTGTTATTTTTCACTCCCCCCCTAGCAAGGAAAATTTCAAATTTTATGTCTTTATTAGTGTTTTCATGTCTAATTGAACATTCCAAATCACAACAAGTTTTAATTCATATTGTGGCGATTTTTACTTGTTTCGTAGTATCAAAATAGACATTTTTTTAAACAAATTTTTAACATTTACAGTATTTGCAACATCAATAAGATGTGACTAGCTAGGTACGTGTTTCAGTAATCACCTTCATTGAAGTGTTTCAAGATTCTGCCACTAACAGCACCGCATACATCAACGCACGGTGCCTATTATCACCAACAGGCAAGAGTTTAAATATTGTTATTTATATAGAATATAATATAACTTAATTTTAAAATTAAGTTTCAGCTTTTAACACATGTTAAAATGTGGTTTAATCAGACTTCTTTTCACGTTTTGTTACACAATTTAAACCAATACAGGATTAATATTTTAACATAATTTTTAAATGTGGCTACTTATACCTGTGGTTAATTTTATATACAAATAAATAACAAAGCTACTTCATAGATCCCCCGTGTGGAAAATGTGTAGGCCTACACCAGCTGGTAATAATCTTTTTACCGAAAACTATAATTTTGACAGTCAAAAGTGTTTAGAAGTTTGAATGTTATTTATTTAAATCTGATATTTTGTATTGATTAGTATCTACTTTGAGCTCTTATTTTAGCTAAGTAAAATAAAAGGTATCCATTTCATCTATAATATTTACTATTCACATATTATAAAATAATGTTTTTTTATAGTTTAACTATCTCTCGCTAGAGAACACTTAACGACGGTGATGCTCGGCACCCTATAATATTAAATTCACAGTTTTGTATTTACTTAATCTGTGCTAAATAATTTTATCTTTCAAATAAATAAATAAATTATGCACGAAACCTTTCTTTCTTAAGGTATGTATTTGATAATTGTCAACGTATAAACATACGTACTTAAATGTTTTATGTATCTTTTCATTTAGTTTTGTTTCTTATTCAACATTCACACACACGCACCACCTACTGTACACTTTCGTGGGTTTTTTTATTTTTCTTTCTTGCTCTTTAACTTCGCGGGAGCAAGATTTGTCCATTAGGGGACTCTATGACTCACAAAACTAGTTAGGTCCCATTAATTTAAACATAAGTAAATTAGCTTAAATAAATTGCTATTGATAATATGACACTCATTCTATTGGTACGTTATATGATTAGTAGCCCCCTCAAATCCCCCAAACACTGGGATTTGTCCATCCTGGCAGCTAGGTCCTTGATGCTAGCACACTTCATTTTATATTATCAGATAAGTGTTCCCAATTCCAGTGTTTTATATAAGCTGCGCATAAAACCCCCAACGGTTTGGATTATACGTATAGGTACCAATTACCACAATACACTAGGCATTAGGTTTCATTTTAGTTGTAGTGTAGCTGTATTTGTGTGAAGGATGAAATATACCCGCACTTGCATGGTGGGAGAGTGGAAAACCACCCTTGGTTAACCCAACCGGGATTCAAACCCCACTCTCCCCTTCTTCAGCAGTCTAGTCAATTGTGACCATGTGACCATGTTGTCACTAAAGTGTGTTCCTTCACTGGTCATCGTCAACGAATGCAATAGAGTGTGAAAATACATAGCATAGGTACTGTTGTATTATTTAAATTGTGTTTCGTACTACAGAAGTTTCCCCCTTCAAAATTCAAATGCGACTCCCTTGAATCACCTCTAAAATAGATCTATAATAGACAAGTAAGGTTGCAGACCGGGTCTCAGCGCTGTGACAAGAACATAGTATAGCTACTTCCTTTCCATAGTAAGACTTCTACAAAATATTTCCAGACCATAGAGGAGAAAGGTTGCTCCGAATTCTGTTCCAGCGCTGGTTGTGACCGAGACAAGGAGCAATGCCAAGCGTTGATAAACACCTCTAATAGATAACCGTTTTGTACATTGTGCTGTCATCTACTGTGCAACATTGATGCAGCTTTGACCGATAGAAAACATTAGAGGTTCGGAGAAACAAATGAGTACAGTCATAGTTGGAACTCTCCAAAATTAACGGTGTCTAAAAGGAATAGCTTCTTTTGTCTGTTATGAGCAGGCTGTGAATGAGACTCAGAGGAGCAGCGACAAAGTAGCAGATTGTAGTTTCATAACTCAATATTAACCGATACTGTTCCACTACAATACAGATCCGTTTTGATATTGGAATGTAAAAACCATTTATATCCCCTTAAAACATGCATGTTATTGTTATTAAATATGAATGAAAAGCTTTTGTATTAATCTTTTGAACTATAAAATAAAAACTTATTTTTAAAATTGACAAGCTCTACTATCATTCTTGTGAACGTAACATTTTTTTAGGCCTAAGGTTTTGTTTAAAATCGGACAATTGTTGACGTTCCTAAGTCGATATCTATAGAAAAATCTTGCGAATGGCTAATTTGATACTCAAACTGGAAGGGTTGACCGTTGATATCGGTATTGTCTGATACGGTTACTAGCACAGGTAGGTGCAACTGGGCGGTAGGGTTCGAGAAGAGTTACCTATCAATCCACCATTTTATCCAATAAGGGCGTCGGCAACAAATAAGCTGTACTTGTTCTAAAACGTTTCACAGCGAGACTGCCTTCCAAGTAACCATTCCATTAGTATCGACACATCCCTAGCCAAGTGATGACTTTGTCTATGTTTTTATTTTGAAACATCGTTTTTGGTTCTACCTCCAAAAAAAGTTATAGAAAAATAACACTCACGGGTGTTCATTATATTATTTAAAGGTTCAGTAGTACTGTGCAATTTATTTATTATTTATTTGTGCATATTGTGAGGAAAGTTGATTTTAATTATGTGTTATTGTATCCTCATAGGGATAGGATACTTTGCTCCAGTTATGAAAATGTTCTTCTAAACCAAAAGAAGGATGAAATATTGCAAAATAAACTCACACTCTAGTATTATGCAGCAACAATTTTATTTTAATTATTTTTACAAAGTTTAACATCTGATAATAATTGATAAAAAAAAATTATATGACTTTTTGTTTATCACCACGTCCTAGTTACTACTACATGTTCAGGTTTTTACGTTTGTTTACTAATTACACTAATGGTTTTATGGATTTAGAAGGTTAAATTTAAAGGAAGTGTACCCACATTTGTGTGTGGGGGAGTGGAAAACCATTTTGAAAAAAAACAACTTCAGTACGATACACCAGACCTGGACCAAACCACGATCTCCCCGTCATCGGCACTCTATACTACTGTGAAAGTAACGCATTAAACCACACAACCACTTAAGTGGGTATAAAACAGATTGATCGTAGCTCTAGCATTAGACATAAAAAATTAATTTAAAATACTTATAAATGGTTACTTACTGTACTGTACTGTACTGTACTTTAGGTACTTTCTAAATTATAAGGTAGAGAATATAAATGGTTCTTTTTGAGAAAATATTTTTTTACAAAATAAAATCTTAAATCTCAGTGGTTATTACCATAGGTAAGGTGACCAGATATCCTGCTTTAGGCAGAATTGTCCCGCTTTGTACAAGCAAGTCCCATTGTCCCATGGATTCCCTGTGGGGCGCATAGTTGTCACACTTTGGAGAGAAATAAATTACATTTTTTTAAACGAGATAAACCAATATATATAAAGCACCTTGTCTTACTATCCGTTTGGGCTGTATGCTATGAATCAATTAAATGAACGCTCATAATGAGGAAAAAAAATTTAAATATTTTTACAAAGCTTTTTTGGAACAATATTGTTTGTGTGTAGGCCGTCTACGCCATCTAAGCGATTAATAACGTTGGTGAGCCAGTGCCCTCGCCTCTCTATCTCGTTGCCCCCACCAAATTCCTCACTGCTTTGGAGCTATTCGCTAAGACTTGTGAACGTTAGTTAGTGGCCTGCACATGTGTACAATTTAATGTTTCTCAATTATTTATTACTGCTATCATATGTTCTGTGCTTTTGCTTCCATATAAATTATGTAAGTAGTAGTGTTTTGTATTTGACTGTAGACTCAAACAAAGTAAACGCTGCAATGCCTAGGTGCACTTGTAAGTAATTGTGAACTGAAAAAAAGTTTTACATTCATCAAAAAAATTAACTTTTTTTTATATTTAGCCCCACGTCTTACTACCCATTCTGGTTATACGCTTAAGTACTAATTATGCTAATGGATTAGGAATTGGGAAGGTTGAATTTTAGAGGAAGTGAACCCGCATTTGCCTGGAGGGAGAGTGGAAGACCATTTAAGAAAAATCACCCCCAGTTCACCCGACCAAGATTCGAACCTCGATCTCCCCATCCTCGGCAGTCGAGCTCAACATGACTAGCACGTTAACTAACTACGCCACCGAGGTGGGTAACTGATTCTTATGTTCGTTGTGAGACATGAGCAGATTTTATTTTAGTGTCGCACTGGAGGAAGAGCTTACATGGCAAAGCATATTAAAATTGGTGTACATAACCTGGCACTGCCTGTGACTTCGTCGTCGATTGTGTTGACAAGATATTTTAAAACTTCCAACATTTGGTGGAAAAGAAACCTTAATACTTGCAGCCCTGAGAATGCTGTTATATCATAGAGTCTGGCACAACCAGCGTTTTAGGTCAATGGACCGCACTTCAAAACTCGCCCAAAAACTATTTAAGCCAAAATTTTCATGCGAGCGTACAAAAATTGAAGATTTAATTGTATATTTGTTACGCCCCCTTTTGTTGAATTTGATTTGGAAAATGCCGAGATTTGTTTATTTACATTGATTCTTCCAATCACAAAGAATTAAAATTTCTTCCAATATTAGTGAGCTATTTTTATATAAGTTGTTCAAGTAAAGCTAAGCATTTCCTGGAACAACATCAGCAATCATATCTAATTGTTTTGTTTAGTTGTAAGTTTTCCACATTTGCATGTTTTAATTTGAGGATTTATCTTTCGAATTGGGTCAAATGCAAGAAAATACCTTTTTTAAATACTAAGTAAACCAGAGGTTGTATGCGATCAGTTAAGAGTAAAGATCATCTTTGAATTCTAAGTGCATTGAGGGCGATATGACATGTAATATGAACTTTTAGGATGTTATCATAGACTTTGCTGCACAGATGAGCTGATAAAATAAACTTTCAGAAGAAATTTTATAACTAACTTAGGTTGTGGAGTTTATTTTTTTGGAACATAATGTTAATATATGTATATTTCTTGTCTTGAGATTTTTTTCTCTCTTTGATTTTTCAAATAAGAGCTTCTAGTTTATTTTAAAAGAATCATACCTTTGTAAGCCCTAGGAACTGTACCTCTGGTGCCTAATGGGAAATCTGGCCCTGTTAAAGACTAGTTATTTCCATGTAAAGTTGTCATTTGTATATTTTGAAAGAAAATTTTTAATATCATTTAACACACCAATCAAAATATTTTAATGATATAGTTTAATTTGTGTCTTATGCATTAATAATCCTGAAACTTTATCGCTATCTTACAGGTAGAGAAAGTATTGTGATTATCAAAAAAAAATCTAACTCAAGATTTTGATGAAGCTCGACGTTTCATAACCCTCCGAAGCCGAAAAAATGGTTTTTGAATTTCTGCCCGTCTGTATATCTGTCTGTCTGTACCTCTATCTAAAGCCTAAACTATTTTACCGATCGGGCTAAAACTTGGTATCTAGGGTTTTCATAGGGTTGCCCTGAGGGATTTTTGGAATTGGATATCTAACCCTAAAATTAAGGGTATCTTACTGAAGGGTAAAAAGAGAAAGTCGATTTTCTCAAAATTGGCTCTTAATGATTTTGATTAAATTTCACTTCAAAACATTTATAAAGATTCCAAACAAAATAGCTTCTCCCAATACTTCGGTAAAATGACTTAAGGGCTCCGGTCTGATGCATAAATTATCATTTTTTATCATATCTTCAAAATTATTTGAAATATAAATTACTTATCATTACAAATATGTAGATCTATTTATAATGCATATATTTTAGCCGAAGCATATTTTTATAAAATCAATAACTTTCAAGCTATACGCAACTATATATATGTTTTAACTTTTTGGACACTAAAGCTAAAGTATTGCGACCATAAAAAAATCTAACCTGAAATGTTGATGTATGTCGATATCTCATGAACCCCCCGAACCCTAAAAAGTGGTCTTTGCAATACAGTCTGTCTGTGTGTCTGTTTAAACTTAAAATTAAGAGTAGTTTAGTAAGGGGTTGAATGAGAAAAAATCTATTTTATCAAAATCAGCTCTAAAGATTTTGATTAAAATTCTTATCTAGGCGTTGATTAAGTTTATAAATAAACTGGATATTTTTATTTTCCCATGAAAATGACTTTTAGGGTACTTTATATGAACAGAAACTTACATCATTGGCCTATATGTAGAGTAAGTAGCCTATACTATTACTATAGTAACACGGTGTACATTTCATAATTTAAAAAAAAATCAATTCAAGTGCTTCTTGAATGTAATTATTGCAAGGGGAATGATAACTTTTAGGTTTAGTAAGCCTATTTTATTTTTAGCACTTTATCTTATTATCCATTCGGTTTATACGCCTATATATTAGTTACACTAATACGTAAGGGATTAGGTTTAGTAGAAAGTACAGGAAGGGTGGATAGAAAACTTATGAAAGAAAATGAACACAATATGGTTGTTAAAATGAAAAGAACACATATACCACTTCACATTGCTGCAACTGGTCAAAGAGGTATTAGTTAGCATTAGATATTAGTTCATTAGTTTTTTTTAATACTGTGTCTTACTTTCCATCGGGGTTATGCGCTTATGTACTAATTATGCTCATGGTTTTAGGGATTAGGAAGGTTATATTTATATGAAGTGTACCCACATTTGTGTGGAGGGAGAGTGGAAAACAATTTTGGAAATACCACCGTCAGTACACCCGACTGAGATTCAAACCTCGATCTCCCAGTCATGGGCGGTCTAGTCTAACACGAGAGTAACGCGTTAGACCACACGGTCATTGTAGCAGGTTTATTCATTAGTTATATAGGCCTACATTGCACATCTAAATTAGGCTTACTAGTAAAACTATAACAGTAAACCTGGGAATGTTATTGGGGACTATACACTATATCCGTCCCATTTCTTTCTTAAAATGACAAAAATAATGACATCAGCCTGCATTTTTCCTATCATAAATACATGTAAAATCAATTTTAACAAAACATACTTTTTAATTAAATAAGAAAAAGTTCACTTAGGTGACAGGGTATCTGTAGGAACATAATATTGATGTAATGGCGTGTCCTGATGTTTTGGTGCATTGCCTTACCTCGTAGTGGTAGTGACACAGATAATATTATACTGGCCTGCAAGGCGGTCTCTATAGTGGGGATACTGGATTGTAGGAATAGTGCAAGTGCGCTCAGGGTAATACTGAGCAATGGTTATGCTTCTTATTTACTGGCTAAAATGTGTCAACACATCAGTTCAGTACAGCATCCTTACAGTAAGCAGGGAGTACTGTCATTGATGCGAGTATGATCAAGGCTAGTAACCTGGTCTACTCTAAGCTAATTACTAAAATAAACTATACAATACTAGCCTCGGATTAACAAAGCTATGATGAGCAGCTGAGGTTAAAACTGAAGCTCCCATCCGTCGACAAGATGGCGAGAACATGGGCTCTTGGAAAATGGAATATGAGAAAAGTTTGTGGTGAAAATAATGAACAGTTAGAGGAAATGATTGGAAGAAAAATTAATATGATGTGTGTATGTAAAACCAAGTAGAAAAGGAAAGATGTTTTGATATGCTTGATGGTAGCCTGACACTGTGGTCAGGTATGGATGAATGAGTAAGGTGAAGTCAGGGATTAGGTTTAATCCTAAACCCAACAGCTAAGCTGTTTGTGAGAAGGTATGAGTTGGTGTCATCTAAACTTCTTTGGTTACATATGAAAATAGGCATTCATAGAATCATGTTGGTTGCTGGTTATAGCTCCAGTAGAAGGTGAAGACGAGAATGTGAGAGTGAAGTTTTGGAGTTGCGAGTATGCAAGGTAGAGAAGTGTGAAGAAAGTTAGTTAGGATGGATTAAGAATGAAGTTACTTTTTGAGCGAGACTCACAGTTTATTGCCTACCCTTTAAGGGAATGGCGTGATTATGTATGTATGTCATGAAAATAACAATACAACTAATTTAGCCTTTATTTGTTATTATGACTTTCCCAAACCAGCTTAACCTAACCTTTCATTATTATGACAGTTTCCCAACCCAACTTAACCTGACCTTTCATTATTATGTCACTTTCCCAAACTTTCCTGTCATCATCAATATTTACATTTTGAAAATGATTTAGGCTATGTGTTGTTGAGTTTGGTTTAGATGTAGTGTTTATTAAAAGGATTAAAAATTTATAAAGTGTAGTGTTATTCGATTCTACTTAGTCTTGTGTGTCTGAATATAATTATCTGACCATTGTACCATAAAATAAAAATGAGCCTAAAACAGGATAGATAAAGCGTACTATCGCCCTTTTATTTGCTGTTGAACATTACACAACTTAGAACATTGTTCGAGTTAGTAATCTATTACTAAAGGGTGCCACTAAATCTATATTTTATATTTCAGTAAGAAAACTCGTCGCTGGATCGCTATTCAGCATTTGGAGATGGAGTTGGTTGATTACATGTCAACCCACTTTGAATTGGTCTTAACATAGTTTCAGCTGTGCCTTGGGGAATGCTGCCATTGATTGATAATGGGAGGCATTGGACAGTATATTGGAGGCGCTTGAGCAAAAAAAAAAACTTATTGAAAAACTGTGAGTTATATAAAATATTTAAATTTATTAACAACATTTAAAAATATTTTTTTATATTTATACTTTTATAAAATCATATTGACAGTGTAATGCGCCAAGAGATCTAGATGTGTCTCAGGAAACGCCGTGTATCAGAACAACTTATTAGGAAAGTGCAGATGCTGTGCAACCCGTGCCAGAGTTGCGTACGGATGGAAACACCAGCAGAGGAGTCCAGCAAAGAAGTGCACTGTCACCTCTTCTGTTCATTGTTATTATGGACAAAATCATAAAAGGAATGAAAAACGACAACCCTTCAGATGATTTGACAGCTTTTGCTTTCACAGATGATATTGTAATCTGGAAAAAGAAGGAACAAGATTTGGAGGGGAAACTAGAACACAGGAACAGAGAGTTTAAAAATTTTGATATAAAAATTAGCAGGAGTAAAACTGTAGTGATGAGGGTTAGTAGACCAAAGAAGGAATCTAACATCTTCCTGGATGAAGTAAAGCTGGAGGAGGTGGAACAGTTTCAATATCTGGGAAGTGTAATGTCTCGGGAGGCAAGTATTCGACCAGAACTCACTGACCAAATCCAAAAAGGGTAAAATTCTTACCACCAAGTGTGAAATGTGTAAATGGGATAAGAAGGTGCCACTGCGCTCCAAACAGACCCTTTACAATAGCTATATCATCCCAGGAAACATGCACATTAACCAAAAGGGAATAACATCTTATACAGGCCAAGGAATGAAATTTCTCTTCACCATGATGGAACAGACTAAGAGAAACAAAATAATAAATTATGTTATATGAACACAGACTAAAATGAAAGAACCATTATGTGAAAAAATTGCCAGATCAAGGATGAAATGGTTCAGGCATGTGAAGAGGATAGAGATTGTAAGAGGGGTGAGGAAATGGATGGAGGAGGTAGTCGAGAGAGGACCGGGAGGAAGATGGATGGACGCTGGAATGAAGACATACATGATGAAATGCATCCAGATAGAAAGAAAAGGAAGAGACTCACTAATTGTATCCAGTTTGCTGGAATAATAAACTGATAATGATGATAACTTTAGTTGTATAAAAAGAATGCTTATGGTTAGTCCATAAAAATGGTTGCGTTCTGGCTAATGGTCTTAGAAGAACCATCAGCTGCTGTAGGGGAAGAGTCGGTCACCTTTTCTTTTAACAGCAGACAAATGTAATCACATTTTTGTGTTAACAGTACCTATACTAATATAAGCCAACTGTATATCATAATGCAGCTGTTCTCAACCATTGCATCACCTTTGTACAGAAAAATTGTGTTAATTGCATAAGTAACACATTCCACATTAATTCGTAAACCTCTCGCTTCAGTGGCTGAATGGTCTAAGGTGTCACTCTCGTGTTAGACTGGCCTGATGATGAAAGGTCTATCAGAGTTGAATCCCAGTTGGGTCTAATGAGGGTGTTTTTCCTTAATAGTTCCCACTTTCCTTCCACGCAAATAAGGTTAGATTACCTTTAAAATTCCTCCTTCCTCACAACCCCTTTAGAGTTATTATCATATAAAACCTGAACAGTTATTAAGAGGTGGTGTAAAATATAATTTGTACACCAATTTATGTGAGTTAAAAAAAATCAAATAGATGCATGTTTATTTTAATCTAATTAAATCTTGGTATGCCTATGAAAATGTGTCGCTTATGTGAACATAATATTTCCACTGTGCTATGATAGATAAAAGGTTGAAAACCTCTGCCATAATGTATTAAGCTATGTTCCATAATAGTTTCCAGGAGAGAAAAATCATAATTACTTTTATAACTGAACAGTAAACCAAGGTGACCTGGCGGTCTAGGGGCAAGGTGTCAGACTTCTGTGCAGGGGTCCGGGGTTCAATCCTCAGTACCGGCACAGATTTATCTGATATCCAAACCCTTCCTTCACCTCTGACAAGACGTATATTAATCACAACTTGTGAATGTGTGGAATGACAGGCCTCCACTGTGGTTCGGATCCCACGTTAAACTGTAGGTCCTTCATTTCATCTCACAATCGCCCTACCATTACACATTAGCGTAAGTGCATACAACCTGAATGGGTAGTAAGACGCGGTGATAATAATAGTATGACAAGGCTGAAGTTTACAATAATTGTTTTAAAATAAGTTTCAGTAGCTCCAAAATGAGGTCAAGACTGATGTGGAGCCTTCTTACCAAAACCTCTTTTCAAAAAGACACCTGACCCCCCTCCCACTCTCAAAATAGAATCTCTGCAAACTCCAGTGTGGTGCTTGTCAGACCCTCCCAGTATGGGTCTGTACATATCTCAACACCTAAAGCTAAATTACTTGATCATAGTTAAGGTTTAAATGAGCAGGGATGGCCAGCACACTCACCTTGGTGATACTGGAGTAGAAATTGTTTATATAGAACACTAAAAAACACACAAACACATTTTTAAGGATGAGCTTTCACTATCACATACAGCTTCATCGTGTCAAGAGATTAGACTGATGCTCTTGGTTGAACTGCAAGGTTGACTTTCATAGTGTTTTTTTTAGCACCGCGTCTTACCACCCGTTCGGGTTATACGCTTTAAGTACTAATTACTCTAATGGACTAGGAATTGGGAAGGTTGAATTAGAGGAAGTGAACCCGCATTTGCGTGAAGGGAGAGTGGAAAACCATTTGGGAAAAACCACCCCCAGTTCACCCGACCGAGATTCGAACCTCGATCTCCCCGTCCTCAGCAGTCGAGCTCAACACGACAAGCGCGTTAGCCAACTACGCCACCGAGGCGGGTTCTTTCATAGTTAAATAATTGTTTGTGTGCATTGATAAAATTTTCTTGGATATACAAAACATTACACCATTTTGAAACATTAACTTAGATAATATTAATGTCTATATGGAGCAGTTCATTTCAAATCTTTACCATTGGGTCTATTTATATAAACTTAACATAAAACATAGTTTTACTAAGTTTTGAAAATCTAAAATTGATTACAGGTTAACTAAATGAAATATAAAATTTTTTGCTTAATTTTTTATTATTTATTCATTTATTTTTATTTTCCCAAAATTCAATAGAATATTTGTCAGGAAAGGTCCAAATTTCACTTCAAAAAAAATAATTCACAACTTTGTTTATTCATTTTTATCCATCCCTAGCTAGTTTTTAGATTCCAATACGTTTACATTTTCTATTCTATTGCTTGAATTGTCTTATAACAGCGTGGGTGGAAATCTTTCAATGCCAAAGAGGAGACGTTCAGATTTGCAAGAGATGGAGGAGGCAGTGCAAGTATTTCAAAAAAATCCAAGCAATTAATCATAGTTTTTTTTTTCAAGGTAAATGAGAAAAAATTATAGGATTTACATCAAAAATCAAACATAGACTTGATACCAATATTCAATTATTGAGTCATTTCATTCACAATGAAAACTTATTTGGAAGATATCCTAGATGGATACACCTTGTAATTAAGTTTTTTTGTTTTTTGCTGACTCATTTAACAAATTTTAAGATTAGTAGGTCCCTGAAAATGTTTCAATATGTAATTGACCATGTAAATAATCTTTATAAACGATTGGGATGTTTTATCTACCATGTCTTACCACCAGCTCAGGCTCTTGATTAAATTGATGGGTTAGGAATATGGAAGATATTAATTAAAGGAAATATACCCAATTTTGTGTATATGAAGAATACATTATGGGAAAACAAAACAAAAAACCTCTCTACTCTGGGCCAGGATCCAAATTATGACCGCCCTGTAATGTGCAAAAGAGGTTAGGAAAGCATGTTATTTATTCTGCATGTCTACTGTTACTGGTAAATGATAATCTAATTTAGGCCCTAGATACAAATACATATTATGTATTTTCAGGAAATTGTCTCTGCAATTGCAAGCCTGAGTTACACCCAGACTTCAAACCAAGAGCTAATCTTGAGAATTGGTCATGATGTGACCTTCGCCCTGACACAGGTTGTTACTGCGCTTTAGGAAGCTAACAAGCTGCAGGCAGAGGCCAATAGAATTAGTCAGGTGGCCATTCAAGCACAGCGAGACCAGACAATTTAAATGATGGGGTTGTTTGCTGAGTTTCGGCAAGACAGTATAATATCGAAAAAAAACAACTTGAAAAGACCCGATACATATCATTGCTTTGAAAATTAGTTGAGTCATCACCCTATAACTATATGCAGCTTCTAGTAGAGCAGAGATGTTAAACAGAAGGTTGTGTACTAGAGATGGGCGATAAATTTTTGACCGATACTATATGATCACCGCTGCTCTCAGTGACTCAATATCAAAAGTATTGGTGATCGGAGATACTACATACTCTCATCAGATGGCAACAGTTACTCGAGCTTTGGAACTAGTATTGCTTCCTCAAGACACTCGAGTAAATACTCGCTTCGCGGCCCTTGTTATTATTTTATTTTCTACTTTCTACCAGCTAATTGAGATTTGACCTTATTGACTGGCATATTTTACGTGTTGTTTCTATTTAAAACACTTGATCTCCTAGAGCTCATTTTTCAAAAATGGTATCAGATTACTTCGTAAATATGACTTTAATGATTAAAGGTTTCATTCACATGCGTTTTCAAAATATTTGTTGTTAAGAACAAAATCGAAAAGCTTGCTTACTAAGCAAATAACATTTCGGATTATTTTTAAAAGTAGGCTACGAAAAAAAATTATTCTTTTTTTTCGGTAATACTATCCCCAAAATCGCTAATAATAAATTAAAATAGGTAAGAAAATAGAAAATATATAAATAAACCTTAATAATTATTTACTATGTGTTGATGATCCTAATCCTCCTATAGTCTAATATAAAGTTTATTTGCTTCTAATATATTTGTAGTTCATCTACTATCAGATGTGCGGTATTTAAAATAAAATAACTACAGTAATATAATATATGAACTGCATTCCAAACATTTTCTAAACCAATCGCCATTATGTTATGTTCATTTTTAATGTCACATAAATTTTAACTGTAGTAAAACAGATCACTAAATAAATTACACAATTACAAGAGTTTCTCACAGTACGTCAAATAAGTTTTAATATTGGTATTCAAGTTTAACATAATGTTTGTTGGACAACTAATTTTGCCCAAATCACGTAACATTTCACTATAATATATTAAATAACCTCTTTTGCTTTCTCTTTTTATCAACTATATGAAACATCTTAAAACGCATAATTTTGTATTGACTACATTTGAGAGGCAACATGAAACCTGAAGATTAGGTAGCTGTATGTCAATTATCAATGTCAGTGCCGACAGGAAGAGTTTATTCTAGGCTTTTAAGTATCGAATTACATTGCAAGCCACCAAACACCTTAGTAATTAGTTTTTCTTCCAACTGATACTCATGGGACTATTAGAGTAAATACTAAATACTCATTACCCAATACTCAATACCCAATACTCATAAATACTCGATACTCGATTGTACTCGCCTACTCGGACAGCAGCTAAATACTAGCTTTGACCGTGGTTGGAAATATGTTCATTTTTAATGTCACATAAATTTTAACTGTAGTAAAACAGATCACTAAATAAATTACACAATTACAAGAGTTTCTCACAGTACGTCAAATAAGTTTTAATATTGGTATTCAAGTTTAACATAATGTTTGTTGGACAACTAATTTTGCCCAAATCACGTAACATTTCACTATAATATATTAAATAACCTCTTTTGCTTTCTCTTTTTATCAACTATATGAAACATCTTAAAACGCATAATTTTGTATTGACTACATTTGAGAGGCAACATGAAACCTGAAGATTAGGTAGCTGTATGTCAATTATCAATGTCAGTGCCGACAGGAAGAGTTTATTCTAGGCTTTTAAGTATCGAATTACATTGCAAGCCACCAAACACCTTAGTAATTAGTTTTTCTTCCAACTGATACTCATGGGACTATTAGAGTAAATACTAAATACTCATTACCCAATACTCAATACCCAATACTCATAAATACTCGATACTCGATTGTACTCGCCTACTCGGACAGCAGCTAAATACTAGCTTTGACCGTGGTTGGAAAATGAAACAATATCGGTCCATCAAAACACTGTGAATACAGGTCACAGTGAAAAATCACCGACGTTTTAAAATCACAGTCACTATATTCACTGATATCGTAAAATCACTGTTTTGCCCATCTCTATTGTGTACTAATGTTCCTCATAGAAATGTCCTCCACCTTACAATGCTAACACAAATATTGTCTGATGCTTCAGCACTCAAGATGGTGTTAAGTTAATTTATACTATATATATATTATTCTAGTGTGTGTGTCCAGTGAGGGGGAAGTGTACAGACTTGTGCTGCAGTTTGTTGTCATTGATGTAATAAAAGAGGTTTATTCTATTAAGAATTTATGCAATGCCTAAAATATAGACCTGAAAAAGGTGAAGTTATTTTTAGGGGAAAAGTGGTGTCATTTTTCTCAAAAAGAGATGATATTATAAGCTGAAAGTGATGTTATTATTTATGTAAATATGAGTTGAGTTAATTTATGTTGAAAAAACCCTAGGATAAAACTGTCTAAAGTTTCTGTTCTTATTGTGTATTTAACTATTAACATATTTGAAGAAAAATCAAATATAAAGATGCACAAAACATTTCTCCTTGGTTATATCAAACTTGATATATCAATAACATTACCTCCGAGCTTTACAAATAGCAATATAAGAATAATTGATTATCATCTTATGTTTAGATCAAGTAATAATTACACTTAAATATGTTGTCGTAGAAGGCTACTATCAAATAAGGAGAAGGGAATAAAATTAAGGAGATATAATTTTGCCAAACACGACCACCTGTAGCAAGCAAGGTCCATACATATGAATGCCTTTGCTTGAACCTAGCGTGAAATCTTTTTAAGGCTTTAAACAAAGATTCGATCTATCGAAATTTAGGTATCATGATGTGTAAAAGTAGAAATCGTTATTTTTAATACTAAACCTCAGATAAAAAAAAGCTTAAATATCCTGAAAACACTCATTTTTCCTGTGATTCAATTTATACTTATAAAATAAGTAAAACAGTTATTATTAGTATAAATGGCAGCCCTGGTACAGTGATATCACCAGTGTTACCACGTTGAAAGTTATTTTGCATAATGTGATATTTGCCAAATTACAAATAAATTGTGTTTATTTAGAAAACAAAGCTGTGTTGTTTGTGTGAAAACATTAGAATTCATGTACAAATTTGTTTTATCTCAAATACGAATTTTGCATGTCCCTACTATTTTTTTTTTTCAGTGGTGAATAAAATACCACACAATAAGGACTTCTATTATAGATGATGTTAGTAAAAATAATATTTTCACTTCTTTTGTAATTATTTAATGTTTCTGAGGTTTTGACTTTTTCTTAACAGCCAAACTTTCTTTATTTCATTAGGATCTTAGTTTTCTCCAACTATTATAATATCATTACACTGTCAAAAACGTTTTGACCTTATGAACTCAAAAAAAGAAGATCCACTTTGGTTGATTTCTTGAGATTTTCATGGAAAATGTTATAGACCTTAAACTTCTAAATATATTTTTGTCACTTTATAATATTTTAACTTTAGATGCAAAAATATTAGGAAATAGTGGAAAAAACAAAGTTTTTGTTGAAATTTAGAACACTCGTGCCATGTTATTTTATAAAACATGTTTTCAGAATTTCTGTAAAGTATGAAGATTCTTCATGTGTGGGCCAAAATAAAAAATGAGTGTACTTCAATATATACTCTGTATCTTAATTTAATTTGCAATCAAAGATCATGGGTTTTGTAACACAAATTTGAGCAAGGTTTTACTGGCATTTAGTTTGAAGATAAATACAAGTAAAACAAATTCTTTTTAGCCATTATTTTTCATTTTTTTTTATGGTGTTTATTGCCTTAAGTATCTAAGGCCCTGATTTGCTAAAAAAAAATTGGGGTAAGGGACAGTAAGTTTCACATTTATTTGATAAAAAACTTGAAATTATAAAATAAATTGTTCCCAGAAGTCTTAAAAGACATGCTTTATTATGCATGTTACACTTTTAAAATGATTAATTATTGAAGTTGTGTATGTATCATAATGACATTTTTATTACAAATCTATATCAATTAAAACTTCCCCCTGTATTTTGTTTGTATATAACTTATAAGCATAAATTTTATTACCCTTAAATTATTTTCCCTCAAAGCCTCTCATCCCCATTCACAGTTAAAATGCCTTTGTTATTTGAGTTACATTGAGGTAAATTTTTGAATTATTATATCCTCCTAACAAATGCTTATTGACAAAAACAATTGTATTTAAGGTCATTTACAAACTAACATCTAGCTAGCCATGATCTCTAATTTACATATTTTCCCACCATGATTAGTATTGTTTAACTATGGATGTTTGTTTCAAAAGAAACCTGTAGCTTATTGTCCTTGATGCTGTAAATCCAGCTATATAATCTTTTAAGTTTGTTAATAGATCACTAAGTTGATTATTTATATATTAAATATATTGTCTATTAATTAAACAATATATATGGAACTCTTGCCATCCTCATTATGTTAAAATATTTAACTATATAATGTTACATTTTATATTTTTATATCTAAACTATAATTGAGGTCAGGTACTTAACTAATTTTGTTAAGTGTACTTTTACAAAGGTTGATCCAAAAGTCAGGCAACCCGAAGACAAAACTTATATTTGACACCAATAAGTATACAAATCTAATATAAACCAAATCATATGCAAATTTAATGTTCAAGTAAGAATTTTCAGAGCTCTAAACCAAGCCTCTTCTGTGAAGACAATTTAGTCCAAGATGCTGACACCATTCCCTCACAAGTTCTCAGAACCATTCACCATTTGGCACTTTTTTCTCTTTGTCAGATTCCTTTATTCATAATTTGTGTGTGTTCTTTAAGGCACAAATTTCATTCTTCTCGTACACCTATGCATTTTCCATATTTCAATCCAATCTACTATGGTAAGATTCTTAAGAACTTCCTGGTTGATTGTTCTAAGCACTGACTAACCTCATTTAAATTTTCATCACTCTGACTTGATTGCCATCCAGATCGCTTCTTATCACTCATGCTGCCCGTTTCATGAAAATAAATGGTATTTAATTTTCCACGCGTGATTCTGGAAAACTACACAAAAAAATTGGTGGCACTCCATGTACAAATTTGTCTTAAAATAATATTCCAGAGTGAACTCTCCCTATGCTCATGGAAAACTCATCTTACACTTTCAAATGCTGTAACTCAACTGGTGACACCTAGCGGATGTTTCAAGGTCATGCTGCCCTCACAACACCCGGCCATCATTACATTGTTGCTATGCATATAAACAAAATGTTCTTTTCCCATGCTCTTCTGCGAGAAACCAATATCCTTGGAAAAACAGGGTTGTGTGACTTGTGGATATATAGATCAAAATATTTAAGTATTATCACTGTTAATAAATGTTTGTCAAGGTTTTTTAAAACTAATAAAATATTTGTAATTTAATAAATCATTATTTATGAGTTATTATTCCAAAAATTCTTGGCTTTAATTTTTTTAACTAACAGTTGTGTCTTTACCCTCTTATTTTTTTCATTCACACTCAGTATTTTTTATATATATATAAATTATAATTGTGTTTTAGGCTAACCGTAACATTAATTGTTTGTTGATATTCATAAAAGGCTATAACTTTGTTATTCAAATCACTTTTTTTATACATTGGTTTTAGCGCTTTCTTTTTTACTTAAAATATGGTTATGAAATGACATAAAACTTTTAGGAAAACACTCCAATATGGACTAGACAATAAATCTTGGTTCTAAATGTATTTCACTGGACCTATCAATGTGGTTGTTTAAAATGATAATGCAAAATCAAGCCTCTTAGTATTAATATTTGCAAAATATAAAATACTTTAATAACCAAAATCCATCCTTTGTTATTCTAGTCCAAGACTTCTATAAGTGTCATACATACCATTAAACATTGTCACATCTTTTTCAATAAAATAACATGCAAACAATCAATATAGGGTCCAAATTAATTATATATACATCTCGTTTTACCATTTTCTTTTTATAAATTCCAAAGTCATAACTAATATAAAATAAACTTTTAAATTAATCACTAAGTGGACATTCATTCAACAGGATTTTATAGCAAATGTGTGGTTAAACTAAATGCATAATCAATCTGATTCTAACACGCCTCGGTGGCTGCGTAGTCAAACACGCAACTCTCGTAGTAGACTAGACTGCTGATGATGGGGAGTTTGAGGTTTGAATCTCGGTTGGGTAATAAATATTTTTTTAAATGTTACTTTTTTAAAATAGAAGGTATTCGTTGTAACACGCTATTGCCACCAAGTCATCCTTTACGACCTGGAATGCGTGCTACTTTTTCTATTCACTCTACCATGCAACTAGTTTCTAATCTTATTATATTAATTTGTTAAGTAAATATGATTTATAGATATGAGTTTAGATCTAAATCTATCAAATCCAAATTTAGGATTTATTTAGGTTCAAAATATTGGATTGAATCTGAACCTTGTAATATTAAGATTAATAACTTTGCATCAAATACAAATCTTAGATTTGGATCCGAAATTTTGAAGGTTTGCACATGCTTAAAGAATAGTAATATCTATCTTGAAAATTAATTTAATCTCAAGTTCTTTACAAACAGAAACAGAACCTATAATATTGGATCTTTAAATAATCTCAATCAATATCGTATTTAAGGTTTTAAAAATACTATTCAAATTATGAAGGTTTGTACAAAATAAAGGATTTACTTTATTTAATATAGATTGTTATATTTTAATTTATTTATATTGCAATGTTTGAAAAAAGTGTAAGATATTAGTTAATTACTTGAATGATGATCTTGTTTGTGTTTTATGGTATGATACATTAATAAATAATAACTTTGTCTCAGCTTTGTACTTTATATTTAACACATGTTAGCTTATTTCAAAGTGATGTGGATAGGCACATGCGATTAGAGTCTATTAGTGGTTGGTTTTCTTTCAAAGCACTTTTGTCCTGCTCTATTGCACCGAGTTCAAAATTTGTATGCCTGATATTTTGATCTTGAAGAACACTATTTGATTCAGTATTGTTCTCTGAACTCGAGCTATCATTATCATCCATGGTCTGAGTTGGCTCGCTTTCTTTCTTCTTTCTGCGGACTACGGGTGTAGCACGCCGGTTTTTCAACCTTTTACTTATTTCACTTGGATTAACAAATTCATTTTCAGAATCATCGGCCATTTCATGGACACCGTCCTCAATGTATAGAGGGATATTTCTTGCAAAATAACAAACAAAACTATCGAGTACAGCAGCTACCAGAAGATGTCCTGGAAACAAAAAAATTGATAACCATAAGATCTAATTATTATATTCTGCAGCCCCTACTATTAGAGAAATTATAAATTGAATAATGAATTAAAATATATTTAGTATGCATATGTAAATTATTAAAACTATGTGTGTATATGTGTAAATACATTTATCCTTTCTGATAGCTTAAAAATGTTGTTAAAGTGGGGGAGGTGGGAAAAATATTTAAATAGAATTGAATCATGCAACTTTAAATTTAATATAGAAACTAGGAAGCTATAGGTTCAGTTTTATTAAATTTAAATACAAAAACATTTCTTACCTGCAGTTAATAGGTTCATATAAAGACCAAAACTGTTGGGAGAGTAAAATTTGCACTGAGAAGATTCATTTCTCAACAAACAAGATGAATCTAAAACAAAATGTAAATAGTGTTAGAATATTTTCACAAACTTAGGCTGTATTGGTGTAGCTATTAATCCTCTTTGATCCAAAAGATCGGCATTTAACTTGTTTCAAATACTAACATTGGTTACTAGAGGTAGTAACGTATTCCACAGTGGCATTTAGATTCTACTTTCATCATCCTTCCTTTTGGGAAATATTAAGTACTTTTCATATTAATTGTTCTTCCCATCCCTACCAAATTATATTAATTTGTTAATAAATATCTTGAATTAATCAATTATTTAGATAATAAAAACTAGTACATTAACTACAGTAAATCCAGGGCTCATACTTGTTCCCTAAAGTCCCTAAGATTAAATAAAGTCTCTTTGTTTTAAACATGGGTCCCTAAACTCCATCTTAGACCATGCGGCCACCGAAGTGAGTGGAGTCTTTCCTCCTTGGTTTTTATTTCTACCATTTCTTGTGGTGGTTGTACCTTTCACCTTTCCTGTAGTCCTGTTGTTTTTTTCCATCCCCAAGACTGTTGGGTTATTGAAGGGCTTAAGCCAAGCCCCATCCAGGGTCATATCAAAAAACCTTATTTTTAGTCGTTTAACATGTCTAAGACCCATTTCATCCCACACATCCAACTGTTACTGAACTTCTTTCTCCTCATTCGCCCATGCCATCAGGTCATCCACAAACATCGTTGCTTTCATACTACCCTGCCCAATAACAGTTTTATGTCTGGTTTTTTAATTGATATAACATTATTTGTTTATTAACGCCTTTAACTTAGCTTAGCTTAGCTTAGCTTAGAGAGAGTATGGGAAAACCACCTGCAGCGCACCCAGATGGAACTCGAATTCCAAACTTCCTGTCATTGACGACCAAGGGCAATGTGAGTTTAAATGATGAAGGTAGTAGCTTAAAGGAAATACACAACTTTTTCTCTTTGAGAAAAGATTGTAAAATCTTTTGTGGAAAACCTATCTCAATTCTGAACTCCTAAATATTTACCATTCTTATTAATTTTTCTGCTGTCAAATATATTTTGTAATCAATGAAATTGTCTTATAAATGTATTTAAAGTATATGTTTCTTGGCCCAAAGTCTGACATTGTAGTTTTAATAAATATACACATTTTTAGTAAAAAGATATCCAAATTCTTATAAATTTAAAAATATATTTCAGAGAACTACTAAAAACATGAAACAATAAAATGGTATTCTTGAGGTTTACTTGATATTTTTTTGTGATTTTAATGCACCATAATATGATACATTTTATAATTTAAATTTTGTTCCTATCATTTTAACTTTCAAATAATTATCTGTTCTCTTGGGTCAATTTTTGTAAATACATGTGATAATAAAATTCTATACATATCTGTTTTCACAGTGTTTTCTTACAACTTATGAAACAAAATAAGTTGATTTAACTTATGGTATTACATTATTTTTACTTTCTCGCTATCTTACAGGTAGAGAAAGTATTGTGATCGTCAAAAAAATCGAACTCAAGATTTTGAGGAATCTCGACGTTTCATGACTTCCTGAATCCGAAAAAGTTGTTTTTGAATTTCCGTCTGTCTGTCTCTGCCTGCCTGTACCACCAACTTGAGCCTAAACTATTTTACCTATCAGGCTAAGACTTGGTATCTAGGGTTTTCACAGGGTTGCCCCGAGGGGTTTTTGGAATTGGATATCTAACCCTAAAATTAAGGGTGGTTTACTGAAGGGCAAAAAGAGAAAATTTCGATTTTCTCAAAATCGGCTCTAACGATTCTGATTAAATTTCATTGCTAAATCTTCTAAACAAAATGACTACTTTCAATGTTTCGGCAAAATGACTTCAAGGGCTCTGGATTGATGTGTAAATTATCTTTTTTTATAATATCTTTTAAACTATTTGAGATATGCAATTACTTATTATTACAAATATATTTTTTAACTTTTCTAATACAAAAGGTAAGGTATTGCGACTGTAAAAAAAAATCTAACCTGAAATATTGATGGATGTCGATGTCTCATGCCCCCACTGAACCCTAAAAAGTGGTCTTTGCAATGCTGTCGGTCGTGTGTCTGTTTAAACTTAAAATTAAGAGTAGCTTAATAAAAGGTGTAAAGAGAAAAAATCGATTTTGATTAAAATTCGTATCTAGGCATTGATTAAGATTATAAAAAAAGTCTATTTTCATTTTCCCATGAAAATGACTTTTAGGGTACTTTACAGAAGCCAAAACTTCCGTATCTCCGCAACTATTTGAGATACTAAATAACTTTTCATTGCAAAATTGTAGTACTATTATAAATTTTTAAAAATGTACATGGAATATATGTTTATAAATCCAATATTTTCTGAGATATTGGCAAATATATTAATAAAATTTTGTGAACTTTAGTTGTAAAGAGATTCTACTTAAGTTTTAACGCAATAATCCTCCAATGCCATAGAGTAATTACATATAAGTAAGTCTCTCAAAAAGTCTGTTGTTTTTCCTTAAACCACTAAGGAGAAATGTGTGTACAACAGTGTTCTATCTCAATTTTAAACTCAATAGTCAATATTTACATTTTTTATTGGTCAAAAATTGAAAATGAGGAATTTAATAGCAATGCTATGGCATGAAGATTTGCAACACCTAATAAAATGTCCAAAAAAATTAACCGGAAGTTGAAATTTTAATATGAATTGTGGACCCAATATTGATCTCTTTTATCGGTTCAAACATACAAAGGAAGACATTAATTTTTTAAATATAAAATTTAAAATCGAGACAAAAAAGTTTCACATAAGTATAGCGCAAATTTTTTCTTGGGTTTGCTAGTGTATATTATTTTGTTTCACACATATTACGAGTATTGGGTAAATATCTCCATTTTTAAAAAATAAAGCGAGAAAGTCCATGCGGAGTTTCGTACCATTTATTTTAATTTGTTAAAGCAGATAAAAAAAGGGAATTAAAAATGCTTCCAGCAGAAGTGGCTCAAATTATCAATGAGAGCTAAGAAGGATTTCCCACCAATTATAATATTCGATTGGCATGAAGTAGTAATGTGTTAGATTAAACTAAAATTTTTGTGTAAATATTAATTAATAATTTTACCTTTTGTGCTAAAATTGTAAACCCTACCTGCCACAAAATGGTAGATAATTTTCCCAGGTATGTATGCAATCAGCCCAACAAAAGCGAGCTCCAGACCAATCACAGTAGATTTATCCTGAGGTAGAACACATCTGAAATTAATAGGAATGAAAGCATCAAAATAGATGACTAGAAATTAAAATATAGCTAGTAATAATATATTGTATTTTACTAGTTCAATCAAGTTCAATTAGGACTTGAATTTGGTATACCAGTATGTTATATTCTAGTGATTATTAATATTTTAATTAGATAATAAAAAATGCATTTAAATTAAATACAAACAACAAAGAATAAACATCACAATCATTTTTCTGCAACATTTTTCATTTGAGATTTAATAGTAATTTTTACTCATATAAATTGACTTATTTATATTTTTCTATACCATGGACCATGTATTGCTATCTCTTTGGTATATCCACATTCGACATACTTAAACTAATAAGGTAAGAATGGGCATGGTAGCATTTATAAGTAATGTACCCATATTTGTGTGAAGATAAAATGTAAAACTGTTTAGGAAAATTCACTCTCAATATACTGCTGAAGGCTAGGAAAAATTCTTAATATTAAACACCCCTAGAAGCTATCTACATTTTTTTATGGTACCATAACCCCCTAACTGCCGAAAGATAGAAAAAATTCTAAATATTAAACAACTCTAGAAGCTCTCTGAAGTGCTTTTTATGGTAACAAAGCCCCCTAATTTGTGCTTGTATCTTAATTTTTATTGTTTTAACCATAAATTAAGCCATTTTGTTCATATAATTTTGGGGGTAGTTTGATCTTCCAAATCCCCAGACACATCCTTTTTTATATGTTCATACCTGGTTTTAGAGCTACAAGGTTTTTTCAGTGCGACTTAAATTATTATTTATTTCTGTTTACCTGCATCTGAACTTAAAATCCAATTGAGTCTAAATATATGTATTTAGATTTGTAGATATTGTTCAAATCGTGTATTTTATATTAAAAAATTTAACTGACTTTATAGCAGAGGTGTCCAACATTTTGAAGTTTATGACCACAACTTTTCTCTCTGTGGTCATTGCGACACTTTGATAACTTAAGAAGCGTTCAAATCCTGGTTTTTAAGTTTTTTCACTGTGTACTACTATCAGGCTGGACTATTTACAGTTAGCTAGCTACACCAGTGGGATAGGTAAAATTTAGAGGAAATGTACACTTATTTGCTTGGAGGGATACTAGGATAAACTACCCCTGGCCAGAATTAAAATCCTTACTTCACCTTCACCAACAAACCAAACCAAACCCACATGTCCACTAATGCTTGTTTTAATTATTATAAATTGATCTTAATAATGATTATATGTGACTAATATGTAGTAAAATAGAATCAACAAGCCCAGAGTTGGGGGATGATTTATGTTATGCTAGCAGCATTACAAGGCTGCCACAGTAAACAAGTCGGTAATAATCTATCAGAATGGAACATAAGCAGTAACTAGGTCTATTTTTAGTACTTTAACAACTTAAATTTCTTCTAGAATTATGTATCTTCCTATAATCATCCAAATCTTTGAAAATCAAATAATATAAAGCTAAAACCTCTATATTGTGACCCCACCCAAAACACGCTGCAACCCCCAGGTTGGATACCGCTGCTTTATTATAACACACTTAGAAGCAATATTTAACTGGTAAGCTCCCGGAGATGTAGAACTCGTCACTTTATCAAAAAATTAGCAACTAGGCGATGTTTATTCACAAACATTTTCAACTGTAAAATAAAGCAATAAAAAATGCAATTTATCAATATTTCTACAGTATTTTAATACCTGTCTACCAATGTCCTGCTTCATAATCTCATGGAAGTTTCCCTAAAATGTGAATACTGGTACGTGAATTAACTATTCAAAATATATTGTAATTTAGCGCGTGAGGGTGGAGGGGCTTCCCGTGACAGTTTATTAAATAGGTTATGTCAAATTCGAAATCAGTACACTAAACAACATGGCAATACGAAATTCTATGCAAATCGAACACTAAATAACGAATTTAAAAATGTATCCCAAATTTGAAAATGTTAAACGGTGAAAAAAAACTTAATTTTTGGTTTAATCAAATGGAAAATTATAAGAGTTGTAACAATGTAAAACAGCCCTATTACTCCTCTTCCTTCATTGTTGCTTTGAGCCTATTTAAATTGCTTTCATGAAAGCCTGTTTAAATAAACAATGAAATAAGATACATCCGTTCAATTAAAACTAGTATGGATACTTGCTAGAAGAATTATTGTGTATTTCAGAAGTCAAATATTAACACTATCCTCAATGTCAGAGCTTTCTATAAGAAAACAATAAAATGTTGCCTAACATTCACTGCATTTATACATTCAAAATTTAATAAAGCCCTAATCAAGGTATTGGCTGTACAACATATGATAATTTGAATCATAAAACTGCGACAGTCTAGCAGCCACGAAAGTTACAACTAAAAACACTAAACCATAAACAAAACATTGGCTGACATTGCTGCCACTTCAAGCATTGCTGGTTGAGTGAAATTTTGCTACTGGTCAGCTCATGTTGCTTTATGATTCGTTTCCATACCGCATTCGGCATAGACTAACCAGCCGTTGTCTTTGTCTACTGACAATGGCGCTACTATACTACTTGATTAACTAAGATTTATACAATCTACAAAACAAGGAATATCCTTTAAATGTTTGTTGATTTTTGTAGAGTAGGGATCAACAGTCTGGAAATTTAAATTTGCCTGTTCAAGTCTGTGGTTAAGGACTTTCATATTAGAAAGTAATGGGGTACAGAATAAGCCTAGAATTTCCCAAATCCAGATCTCAAATCTCATAAAATTTCTAACTTTAAAGTTTTTTAACCATCATGGTGACCTGGCGGTCTAGGGGTAAGGTGTCAGACTTCTATGCTGGCGGCCGGGGTTCAATCCTCGGTCCCGCCAAAGATTTATCTGATTACCAAACCCTTCCTTCACCTCTGGCAAGACATCTTGTGAATGTGAGGAATGCCAGGCCTCCACCGTGGTTCGGATTCCACGTTAAACTGTAGGTCCTCCATTTCATCTCACAATCATCCTACCATTACACATTAGCGTAAGTGCGTATAACCCGAACGGGTAGT
>CABFOW010000814.1:0-17753 GCA_902141385.1 Timema californicum | reverse complement strand
CCCCCCCCCCCCCGGCATGACGCCCCTGGCTTTAAATATACATTTATGAGATTCAGACTATTTGTATGTGCTAAAATAAACACACTTTTACTATTGTTCCAGGTTTAAATCTTACTTGTATGGCTCATTTGATTTTAAAAATTAAAATATTTAACTTTTGTTATCTTTGATCACATTTTTTAATGTTTTATACTATGTTTAGTTAAAAGATATTTTTCTCATTCTTTTAATATCCTTAATTAATAAATAATATGGTATCAATTAGTCAAAAATCTTTTATCCAACTTGTATGGTAGTTTAAAAAAAACTACAACAATCTATAATCATTATTTTAAGAAATATTATTTTCCTCTTTGTAAAAAACACCCAGACAGAATTATCAGTATGGTTCCTCCACAGGACCGATGTTAAACTATGGTTATAACATCCGACATTATCTATCAGAATGTCCGAGCTGAAAAATATCAAACTTTTATATCTTCATAATTGTCAGTCAACTCATCTCCTTTTCTCTACCTTCACGGCAAAGCCACCTGCTTTTCCTACTTATTACCCTTTTTTGGGGCATTTAACAATTTACAATGTTGCCAGTAATAGTAGACAATAAACGAGAAAAAAATTCACTCAAATGTAATTTCATGATAAGTCTAAGAAGTCAAAGTATTATACTATAGTGTTGTAAGCGCAAACCTAGATTAAATTATAAATTTTCTTTCTAGACATAGAGTTGTGTGTCAGATTAGGTATGGAAGTGTCTCAGGGTATGGTTGAATGGCAAGTTTGCGTTCTGGTGATCTTGAACTTTCTAGTTCCTCAAGGCCAGATAGCTAGTTAGTTAATAGACCATAATAGTGTGTTTTAATATGGACCTCACAAATTATATTTTGGACAGAGCAGAAACTTAGACTCCCAGGAATATGTAAAAGAAATGCTTGGAGAGCTTTTAAATGTGGTGCTGGAGAAGATTTGAGAAGATTAGGTGGACAGACCGGGGGACAAATGAAAAAGTCCTAAAAAGAGAGGGTGAGAAGAGAACCATTTTGGATGTGATTCTTCGGTACAAACAAAACTGGATCTTAGGAGGAACTGTCTTCTGTATGACGTCATAGAAGGAAAGGTGGAGGGAAAGAAGAGCTTAGGAAGGAGGAGGATTCAAATAGTAGACTTGAAGGCAGATCCGCGTTTAGGAGGGGCAAAGGGGGTAATTGCCCTGGGCCTCACATTCCAGGCGGCCACATTTCCCCCGAAAATTATTGAATTCAGTTACAGTTATTTTAAATTTCGCATCAAATAGTGTACAGATAATTAACAGCAACAAGTATTCACTTACTGATAGGATTCCTTTAAAACCCTAATTTTATGTTATTTAAAATTTATTTTATTCGAGTAATGTACTGCAGTACAGTAGAATACGCCACCATTGTGCTACCGCTGTAGTTCTACATACAACAGTGCAATGGTGCAAGAATTTACTTTTTGTGAACTTAATTGGTTTGCATTTGATAAAGTACAATCATATAAAGTGTTGATCAAATTTCCATAAAACATTATAAATCATTAAATAACATAAGTACCGGGTACGTATCAATATATTATAACGGCTTAGTGCTAAAACCAAAAAACTGACGTACAAAGGGAGCCCTCAGATATTTTTTTTCCCCCGTGCCTCACATTTTCTTAAAACGACACTGGTTGAAAGCGATAAGAAAATTCTGTAAGTTCAAGGAGGAGGCAGAGGATAGGGCGCTATTGGCGATCCAAGTTCACTGACAAAAGTAATGGACCTGTCGTAAGACAAAACATCAAATAATAATAATAACCATCGAGATATATGATGATACCGATTCAAGAATTATCGGACTTAAATTCGCGGTCTACTCATTATATAACTTATGAATTGTTTTCAATCTCCATCCTCTTTTACCTCTTAAACAATGTACTAACACATCGCTAATAGCTCTTATGTTCACGGACCAGTTAATATTTATGACCATCTACCTCGACTGATCACTTACCCGCCACTTACTAATTGCCCTGTCATAAACGCTTTTCATCTCCAGTCTTCCTGTTATCTAACTAAAGGTTAGTTTATATCACATGGATATATATTGTGGTTTGTTGCTCAACCTTCTTTCTTGGCAAAACAACGAGAATCGGTGACAAAATCGTCTATGGAATCAAAATGAATAGGAGTGGTTTTCTCACAAAAGGTCATATTACATTTTTTGTTATAATTTTCTTTGCTTCTTATCTATTCAATACATAATATCTGCTCGTTTGAACTAAACACATATGTATTCATTTGGATTCTGTTTATATCACTACTGAGTATGAATTATATCTAATACATTTTAGTATTTGGTACACACGTACTTTTAATAGCTTTATCTATTCTCTTTCAACCTGAAACAAGTATAGCTATGTTTGCCTAACTTAGCCTAAATAGATAAACTAAACTAATTTTATCATAACTATTTTATCTAAACCTTAATAATTTTAACCAAATATAAACACATTTAACACCAACATGGGATTTTCAATACATCATCACACAGATTATTGTTTATAACAGAAAGTCTAAAGAAAATTGACTTGGCATAAGTTTTGGTTTAGCAGTAAAATACAATAAGAATTAGATAAAACAATTACATCTGCATATAATACCTAGAATATTGTTTCATTAGTCTAGGTAGTATTTCTTTACAGCAAAGACTAGGATGATATATTCCAACGTAGCTTATAAAAAAGTGTCATATTGTATTGATGTAGACTGTCATGTTTCAAAATCAGTTTAAAATTAATCTGTAATCAAAATTAAATTAAAAACGAATATCATATTCTAAAACAAAATCTTTAAGCTTACTCTATCTTTTTTTTATTGTTTTGAAAAAATCTTTGTTTCTCTTGTGTTAAGGGGGCTGCCTCTTTAAGCTAGAAATTGCAGACGTTCATCTCAAAACAATATTTAATTCTATGGTGTGTTATTTCAAAATATGGTTAGCTAAAAAATAAAGCCGAAAGAGTCCAACATGGCTATTTTCCCCCAACAACCTTATAGTTTGAGTTGTATTTATTTTTATTTATCTATTTATTTATTTATTTAGGTATTTAACAAGTACTTTTTTAAACCGTTTGACTATACCTGCACACAATAATTTCTACCATCGATCGCAAAAGAGCCCACCAATTTATCCGGGAAAGGTATTTCCACATACCTTTCAGGGTTATTTTACATTCCACAATCAACATGGGACCGACGAATTTACTTCCCCTCGAAGGAAGTTGTGCTACGGATTTCTATCGTTCAAGAAAAATTATTCGATCCCGGCTGGTTTTGAACCCATGAACATCGGATCCTGAGGCAAGCACTTTACCTAAAGACCACCGAGGTAGACTTGAGTTTTATTAATAGAATAAAATATGTGAAAATATTACATTAGTTGATTTTAAACGAAATTTAATAATATTTTCGTAGCTATGAGATTAAGCTTGATGAAAAAGGGTTCTTTCTATATTTAGCCTTCCTCTAACAAATACAGTAACTTGTTGCTAGGCTCACAACAGACAATTTTTAGATATTTGAGAACTATCAGCGAGCTTTTCTCCTAACCTTGAGATAAGATGTTTAGTAGTTTTCTTTCTTTTGTTCTCTTTCTTATTGACATGACAAAGCGTGGTTGTAGGTGAAGGGCTAATGGTAGTTTAAGCTCAGACAGAATAGTGAAGTCGTTCCAGAAAATGACACAGATCATTGTATTATAAGCCGTGTCTCTTGATAGTGATTGATACCTTATAGATGACCTATAATTAATTCATGACCTAAGTTTACTTGGATGACAGCTCAAAATGTTACTAGAAGTAGTCCCTAATAAATCACTACGCCAACAGCTGACATCTATCGCTTTGGATAACTGTAATAAAAGCAGATGGTAATATATTAATGTGATAGTTAACCATAGTAATTTAGGCCAATATTATTCATATATTTATTTGAGGACGGACACAAGGTTTATTTATCGTGTTATTCCACTTAAAAAAAATATTCACACCACTTTCACAAAAACTTCTAACGAACATAGCTTCAAAATGGCGGCTGACGAATTTAAACCATATGATTGAACATGATGATAAACATCATTTATAGTATGTAAAAAAAAAAGACAATAATTTTCTCTTTTACAAGTAAATACGATGCGTGTATTAAATGGTATTAAAAAGTGTGCACTATATTACACAAAATCAATAACGTTCTAAAACGAAGAATAAGTACTTTTAACTATGTTTAAAATATTGTTTCGAGTTGGATAAAAAGAAATTATTTAAAAAAATGAAATAGTATGAGTAAATCTAAGTTTAACGTTATTTTAAATGTAATATATAACAGGTAATTAAATATTTTTTCATTTATAACAAAACAGTGATCTTTTACAAGTGTTGGCGACCCAAAACCTAAACATATGATTTTAGAACTGTCATCCAGGTAAAAACCTATCGTGAACGGACTTTAGACGACTGACTTAATGTTGCACACTTACTCTATTCGGTGCAAATTGATATTCATGGTTGTTTATTTAGTTATTTTGTATGCTTCGTCTATTATCAACTGGGAAAACTTAATAATTGTAACCTGTGTAAAGCCCACGCATGGAATTTAAGCAGGAGCGCACCGATTCTTTAGGTCCCGGGGTAGGTATGCAACCTCTACCTTAAAACTGACAACGTAGCACTCTTCGACACGAAGGACTTTTTTACTAACTCAGTAGTTTTCCAACTTAAAAAAAGTATAACCCTAATTTTAAACCCACAGTATAAAACGGATTAAAGTGGTATTTTATTCGTTTAAATTTATGGCATGTGATTTTTATATTTAAAGTAAATCAATAACGAAAGATATATATATAGGTTATTTTGATGAATAAAAAAAATTTGCAATAGTTTTTTATAGATGGTAGTTTAAGTTTTATATCTGATAAGGCGATGGTCCCTAATATGTTTAAAAAATTGATAAATAACTCCTTTAAACAAGTGTAATTTTGTATTAGATTTCAAGAAAGATATGACGATTTTGAAATTGGAATCAAATGTTTATGGAACCCTAGGGCTCCACAGAACATAGTTTGAAAACCACTATACTAAGGGGTCATTCATAACCCATTCTACGCTTTTTTTATTATCCTTTTTACCCCTCCTCCATATAACACCAAGTATACATATCGCCTGATCCCCCTGCCCCCTCAACCTGTGTTAAGTAACTTTTCGGTGACCTGCCGGTCTAGGGGTAAGGTGTCGGACTTAGAATAGTAAGTTATCTATAAGTATGCTTATTTACGACCAAAGCACGGACAGGAAAATGTTTCCAAAGATCTGTTTCGGTGGCCGCATGGTCAAAGACGCTACTCTCGCAGTAGACTTGACTGCCGATGACTGGGATATCGAGGTTTGAAGCTCAGTCGGGTGTAATGAGGCTGGTTTTTACAAAAAAAAATCCACTTTACCTCCACGCAAATGCAGACATTAGAGCTCCCCCATGTAACAATTAGAGGTCCCCCATGTAATACCATGTAGATATTATAGATCCGAAATGTAACAATTAGAGCTCTCCATGTAACACCATGTAGATATTATAGCTCCCAAACGTAACAATTAGAGCTCTCCATGTAACACCATGTAAACATTATAACTGCCCCCTTCCCCCTCTCAAAAGCATTACATGGTTGTTGGATAACCCCTAACAAATACATCCTGTAAAACTATCGCTTACTAGTCTATAGGTTATATTTATTACCTGAAACTGAGAATTATATTTCCTACTATACAGGAGCCTAACAAGGCTGCCGAAATGACACCAAATGCTTGAACAATGCTCCAATATGCTGTGCACGCAGAATTGCTGCATGCTCCACCTTTTGCTGTAGACGTTAGGATGTTAATGTCAGACACGCACGAGCAGTTCATGTAGATCTAGTTAATAAACAAATATATTAATTACATTTCATCAGAATTTATTTCGTGATTAGTTTAAAACTAAACTAAGCATTTACTATAGATACTTGTATATTATCAAAATTAGTGAAACTTTTCAAAATAAAGCTTGTGATTTGTCAGATTAGTAGTAATATAAATAAATCAATAATAATCACTTAGTGTTGCAACCGTCCCCGTGGTGTAGTGGTCGGTGCCACTGGCTACGAGCCTGCCAAGAGATTGACATTATTTCATTATTGTTCCGAGTGACATAATATACTACATAATAAACGTATTTTTATAACACAGAATACATAGATACATGAACATATTTATACATACATACATACATACATACATACATACCTCATCACGCCGTTTCCTTACGAGGTAGGCAAGAAACTGTGCGTATAGCTAAAAAAAACCTCCGTACTTAATCCATCCTCACTAGCTTTCTCCACACTTCCCTATCCTTGCATACTTCCTTCGCTTCAACAACATTCATACACCGAGTCATACATGCCCTTTTATCCTTAAAACTATTAATGTTTCTCTGGTTCACATATTCGCCTACAACATTAAGCCACGTCTTACATGGACTACCCCTGCCTTTTCATCTACACACTCTACCTTCATATATTTGCTTCGTCCCTCGATCCACATCCATACTCTCAACATGCCCAAAACAACGTAAGACGCTTATTTTCAAACTTAACTCATTCATTACTGACTCTGTCCATAAGAGTTTTACCACATACATTTATTAGATATCTCATTCTAGCTCATGAAAATTCCTGTTAACACCCACTTTGACTGAAACACTGGTACTGTGTTACTGTTAGTGTCAGGGGCGTGTCTTGGAGAGTTGACAGGGTCAGAATGCCACGCCATACACTCCAACTTAAGTAGTATGATTTTTCTTTTAAACTTGTCGCGTTATGCGAATCGTAACAAAGAATGTAAATAGTGCAAAAGGTGATACAGATTGGTAGCAGAACGTGGTTGTTCTTGGTAGAATTTGTTCAATTTTCAAGTTGGTTTTTTGTCCTTTGACTCTGTTACCAACAAAGAATGTAAACAGTACAAAGGTGGTGCAGAATGGTAGCAGAGGGTGATTGTTCTTAGTAAAATTGGTCCAGTTTTCAAATTGGCGTTTCGTCTTTTGGCTCTTCTACCAACAACTAATATAAACCGTAAAAAAGGCAGTGCAAAGCTAAGTAGGCCTGGAACCAAAGTGATAAGGACAGCTAGTTTTTTTCATCATAAATTATTTTGTGAGTATGAGAGAGACGGAACGAGTCTGTGAAACAATAAAAAATACTGTGATCTAGTGATCCAATCGCCCTTTTTTTCTCTCACCAATGCCGTTCGTCAGGCACAATGACTCAGAAGAAGTAGCAGCCAGAGACATTTTCAGCTGCTGGATTTGCCCACATGAGACTGGAAAAGGGTTATCGAAAACCAATG
Organism: Timema californicum; assembly: GCA_902141385.1. NCBI lineage: Eukaryota > Metazoa > Arthropoda > Insecta > Phasmatodea > Timematidae > Timema > Timema californicum. The sequence goes on along the minus strand of CABFOW010000814.1, from coordinate 10,322 downwards.
TAATAAATCTCAAGCGAGGATCAATCCTTCAGAGCACTCGACTAAGGTTATTTTAAGCTTTATTTCCATTGGTCTAGTTATAGCGTAGATGTGCGTAGGTCTTAGATAAAGTGAGAGTAGAAGAAAGGGGGGTAAAGGACTACTTTGTCGCTACCCACCCTAAACCGTGGACAAAGCTGCCAGGAATGGCTTAGTGGGTTGGGTAAAGTCAAATAATTGGGTGGGTTTGTTTTTAGTCGTTTAATAGAAAATCAGATATAATTTACTTAAAACATACAGTGTGTGATGTAGTTTGAACAAGTTTAGTTTAGAGTAATCAGGTTAAGAAGTCCTTGCTACTGTTATTATTCTTTCTTTTAACAGTCCGAGCAGCATATAACCCAAACGGGTAGTAAGACGTGATGGTCAAAAAGAGAAAAGAAAAAAGACCGCGTGCCAAGACTCTAAATACTTAGCGTAGTCTCACAACTCTTTGACTATACCGCTGATAGAGGTACACTCAAGACTTTTGAGAAGTGTTTTTCCTTAGCATCACATCTTACCACCCATTCGGGTTATACGATAATTGTTATAAGGATTAGGACGTTTATATTTAGAGGAAGTGCACCCACATTTATGCGGATGAAGAGTAGAAAACCATTTTGGAAAAATGACCTTCAGTATACTCGACTGAGATTCGAACTTCTATTTCCCCGTCATCGATAGTCTGGTCTAACACGAGAGTAGCACGTTAGACCATGCAGCCACCGATACATGTTTTGAGAAATGTTGGGGGGGGGGGCACTCCCCGTGTAATTCAGGGACATGTACACCCTGAATATTCTTCCAGACTAGTCATCGACCAGACAGTTGGCAGTTTTCAAGACATTAGGAAGGACCTCTTGATATGACACTCTGGTCCTTTCTCCTCGTCCTCTCACGATAGCCGGAAACTCAGGGTTTGTAGACAGTAGCACCAACACAGGCTTTCCCCCCTCTGAGTTGGTCATTATGACCAATTATTAGTGGTTTTGCTCATCGGCGAAACACTTTGCTTTGTAAAATAACAATCATTACGTAAGCGCAGGTTTGTTGATAGTGATTTGGATTGTGTTAGACTTTTAAACTTTTGTCTAAACATAAAGCTCCAAGATCTGATATTTTTAAGAAATGGCATTATTTTATGTTTATGTTTGTGTAGACGTGAGAGCAAAATTAATATAGTTGTATAATTTGGTCTATATGCACCAGAGTCACGGTTATCCGGCCTAAAGTGGCGGAAATCTGGGACGGATATAGGAAAAGCCGGATATAACGGAATACAAGTGTAAATAATTTTCAGTGTATGTTTGCCTCATGTAGCTATACCTCTCGCACACCTCCCTTGACACAGTTTCTGTTTCCAGCCATATCAAAACAGTGATAATATCACACCTTCCTTGAAACAGCTTCTGTTTACAGCCATATCAAAACAGTGCTAGTATCTACACCTACCTTGAAACAGCTTCTGTTTCCAGCCATATCAAAACAGTGATAATATCACACCTACCTTGAAACAGCTTCTGTTTCCAGCCATATCAAAACAGTGATAATATCACACCTCCGTTGACACAGCTTCTGTTTCCAGCCATATCAAAACAGTGATAATATCACACCTCCCTTGACACAGTTTCTGTTTCCAGCCATATCAAAACAGTGATAATATCACACCTCCCTTGACACAGCTTCTGCTTCCAGCTATATCAAAACAGTGATAATATCACACCTCCCTTGACACAGATTCTTTTTCCGGCCATATCAAAACAGTGCTGCTATCTACATCGACCAACAGTACTATACGCCAACCGCATACATAGCAGTTATGATTTGCTCTCTCCAATGTAACAGTTAAAGGGCGTTAACGATAGATTTTTTTATTAATTACTTGTGGATATGTACCGATTTGTTTATTTAAAAACGCACTTTCTAACCCCAACAAGTAGGTCGGATACGGAGGGTCAGATAATCAAAGGCTGGGTAATCGCGACTCTAATATATATATATATATATATATTATATATTAGAGTCGCGATTACCCAGCCTTTGATATATATATATATATATATATTAATTTATGTTTGTTGATATAATCTTTCAATTTGATACCAATCTATGCTTTAATTGTTTATTAAATTATGAAAAAAGTGCGTATAGCCTGAACAGGTAGTAAGATGAAGAATGCGCACGTACGACTATCTCGAACACATAACTTCCGTATCCTCAAATTACCTACTGTGGATCCCCACACTCGCCGAAAAACACGAGCAGAGCTGAAACGTGATCACGTGACGATCTCTAACCCAATAACAAGATTTCAGCCTCTTTGGTAATGTCTTGAGATGACTTCTCCCTTCTTTCGTTGTGCGACAACATCAGTTTGAGAGAGACAATCAAAATTCAAAATCAACCGAGTCAAACAATGCGTACATACGAAGTGAAATACTAGCATACAGCTCTATCTACTGTTGGGAAATAAATTGAAACAACTCTTTAAATAGGAAGCGTGTGTATCATTATGGTTCTGTTTGGATTTTTTTCACGACCCAACGCAATAATTTTACATCCATCATGATACAAATCTTAAAACAAAGGTTTATTATTATTGGGTGTTCTGTCTTACGCCAGGTTCATTCAATTTGCCAGTGAACTTAGATCCTCAATGCGCCCTGTCCTCTACTTCCACCTTTAGCTTCCATATATTTATTATTTCCTTCAAGCCATCTAATATTTGTATCCTCCTTCCTAAGCTCCTCTTTCCCTCAACCTTTCCTTCTATGAGGTAGTACAGAAGACAGTTCCTCTTAAGGATGTGTCCGATCCAGTTTGCTTTGTAACCAAGAATCACATCCAGAATGATTATCTTCCTAGGACTTGTTCATTTGCCCCCCTGTCTGTCCACCTGATCTTCTCAAGTCTTCTCTTTCACCACATTTAAAAGCTCTCCAAGCATTTCTTTTCCATCTTCCTGATAGCCCAAATTTATCCTCTATACAGCGCTATGCTCCAAAATGTAGCATTTTATTAATGTATCCTATATAAAATAACAAATGTCGGTAATCAGCTGTTTATAGTTTGTTTTGCAAGGAATTATGGGTCAACATACATTTCTGCTATCGTGTGAATTGTTACGAAACCCAAGCAGCTTCTTCTCTCTGTTTTCGACAAAAGTGGGAATCAAGCTGTACGCTGCCTACTCCTCACTTCAACCTCATTCCTAAGATCTGATGAGGATCTTAGATACAGCGAGTTTATGCCCCATTACGTGCAAAATACAGATTATTTCCCATGTATTTCACTGCAAGAGAAGATAACGTCACCAAAAGAGATAATAAAATAGAATATGCTGTAGATTTCATCGCAACAACTGATACTTTAAAAACTATTACGATAAATAATAGTTTTTTTTTAAATAACGAAATTTTAAAGTTTAATCTATTCTTGATCCTCCATATAGTCCTAAACGAGCCACCACTGTATTTTACCTGAATATCATCGACTTGTCTGACAGATCTGCAACCAGCATGGCATGGAGAAAAGTAGGTATAGCTCCCATCCTCAGCACAAACGGGAGAAAATGGAATTGAATCCAAACAATTACACGGACCATTGCAAGCGTGGGAAAGATTCGAACTGGAAACAGACACAGAATGTTTAATGACAAATGGGAAAGATTTGGAAGAGGTTTATTATGGCTTGAGATAATATCAATACCGTAAACCATTGGTTTTAACGGACCTCGCATTTAACAGACAACTTCTGTCATTTGCAATTTTACGGACGGTGGCCGTTAAGTTCGTAAAATACGGAGATTTATCTTAGAGGGAAGTAATATTATTCACCTTTCCATTGACCTAATCTAACGTACACCGCTCAAAACTATTTTCATCTGGTTTCACAAATGTGCGACAATATTTTTAAACATTATGTTTTTCCTTAAACTCTGAAGAAGAAAATTAAATACAACTACTGCACTGTTATTTTTAAAAGTGTGTAATATTACTTAAACCACTTCGTTGAATTAAAATGCAATGTTAATTCGACAAAAAAAAATACTTGTATTTTTCAACCCACTAATTGGATAAGGATATCTCTCTCTCCTCAATTAGTTCGTAAAATCGAGAGAGTACTATATATACATGGGTGTGTGAAAGTCAATTTATAAATGCAAAGCGAATTCAAAGTGAAAGAAGATTGGAGCATGCAAACAAAAATGTCAAGGTTGTAGATAATGTTTTTTTTTTCGTTTCATAACCATGCTTTTAATCGTTTAATTTGAATAATAAAAAAATTAGCTAAAGCAATTTGGTTCAAGATGTGTTCTGTTAATTATTTTCTATCATAAATAATTATATGTATTTGTGTTTCTAAAAAAATAAAAGTTTATAAGTGTTTACCGATGATTTGTTTTTTGAAAAATTACAGTTTTGTTCAAATTTGGTATCGAGATACTATTTAATACGATAAATATTAAATAATAACGTATGTTTAATTTTCTTAAGTAAATTAATATAAACAATTTGATTTTTTTTTCGAAATTGGCCTTAAAGATTGAGTTCAAAAGTTCTGGGAATAGTTTTTCATAATAAATTAGAATATGTTTTTATTTTTACAAACTAAAAATAATGTTATATTAGTTTACAAAGAGCTTATTTTTGAAAATTATAGTTTTGTTAAAAAATATTTGAACAGTTTGCTTTTAAATGACTATATACAAAGTGTTTACTGTGATTTACAATACTATGTGTTAGTTTTTATTTTAAAATTTTCTTCCAAGCTATAATACACAATATGAGATAGTTTATACAATTGTGTCGCCCTATCTATCTACTATAACCTAGCTTTGTAAAGTTTGTTCCCATATGACATTTCAGAATATAAGATCTAAAGCTCAAATTTTGAGACAAAATATTTATAAAAATTCAAATCGTTTGGTAAATTATTCATGGGATTTAGAAACACAAGCAAATTATAAATCGTCAATGATTTTTAATTTTTTTTTAATTCATAAATATTTTAAATGCTTACCCAACTTCAAACCCGATTAATCAAAGTTTATGACGAATATTTATTATAATTAAAACTCATTGTTATTTGCTAAATGCTTTCTCAATGTTATACTCATTATCATTGCGTATATTTGTTAGAGGTTTAAAAATGTAATTAATTTAATTAGCTCATTAACCGAATTAACCATTTGAAAACTGTAATCTACACATTGAAACTTTTGGTGAATATTTAGATAATATCCAAAAAGGGGTTCAAACGATCGTAGAATAAAACGAAATTTTAGGACAGTAAATATTATAATTTTCTTACAATTCTTTATTTCCCAGCGAGAGATTTTGGATCCTGTCGCAATCCAAGAAAATGTATATCACGAACAGTATTGCCACTACAAGCACGACGAAAACATTCCATGCTGCCAGTCTAGCAGGCCTTGGCGAAACTTTGGAGATGATCAGTCCTGATATCAATACAGCCAGGGACACCAATGGTGGTTTCAGTAGATCTTCAAATAGAAACAAAAAATAAAGTACCTAAAGATAGTTCCCATCACTAAATTACATCACAAAAAGATTACAGCCAGCAATTAAAAATTCATGAGGACTGTACTCTTCATCTACCCTGTAAGTTATCAAACTTACCTTACATGATTCTACTATGGTATAGTTTGTTAGATAGGGCCATAGTGTAACCCACGAAGGTAAGACTGCCACCATTAAGGGTAAACAAAGTGTATATTTACAGTATACAATCATGCACTTTAGTAATTCTACGGGGCGCTAACATCTAATATCTATTTAAAACGTGAAACGATTAATTTTGTCAATGATTCCCTAAGCTCTACACAACACATTGACTATATATCTATTTAAAACGTGAAGCGATAACTTTCGTCAATGATATCCTAATATCTACGCAACACATTGACTATCTATCTATTTAAAAGGTGAAACGATTAATTTCGTCTATGATATCCTAAGCTCTACACAAAACATTGACTATCTATCTCATTAAAGCGTGAAGCGATTCCTTTCTACAATGATTCACTGAGCTCTACACAACACATTTACTATCTAGCTATTTAAAACGTGAAGCGATTCCTTTCTACAGTCATTCCCTGAGCTCTACACAACACATTTACTATCTATCTATTTAAAACGTGAAGCGATTCCTTTCTACAATGATTCACTGAGCTCTACACAACACATTTAATATCTAGCTATTTAAAACGTGAAGCGATTCCTTTCTACAATCATTCCCTGAGCTCTACACAACACATTTACTATTTATCTATTTAAAACGTGAAGCGATTCCCTTCTACAATCATTCCCTGAGCTCTACACAACACATTTACTATCTATCTATTTAAAACGTGAAGCGATGCATTTCGTAAATAATATCCTAAGCTCTACACAACACATTTACTATCTATCTATTTAAAACGTGAAGCGATTCCTTTCTACAATGATTCCCTGAGCTCTACAATAATAAATAATAATAATATTTAGCACCGCGTCTTACTACCCGTTCGGGTTATACTCTTTAAGTACTAATTACGCTTATGGATTAGGAATATGGAAGGTTGAATTAGAGGAAGTGAACCCGCATTTGCGTGGAGGGAAAGTGGAAAACCACTTAGGAAAAGCCACCCCCAGTTCACCCGACCGAGATTCGAACCTCGATCTCCCCGTCCTCAGCAGTCGAGCTCAACACGACAAGTGCGTTAGCTAACTACGCCACTGAGGTGGGTCTAAGCTCTACACAACACATTTACTATCTATATATTTAAAACGTGAAGCTATTCCTTTCTACAATCATTCCTTGAGCTCTACACAACACATTTACCTTCTATCTATTTAAAACGTGAAGCGATTCCTTTCTACAATCATTCCCTGAGCTCTACACAACACATTGACTATCTATCTATTTAAAACGTGAAACTATTCATTTCGTCAACGATATTCTAAGCTCTACACAACACATTGACTATCTATCTATTTAAAACGTGAAGCGATTCCTGTCTACAATGATTCCCTGATCTCTACACAACACATTTACTATCTATCTATTTAAAACGTGAAGTAATTCCTTTCTATAATCATTCCCTGAGCTCTACACAACACATTTACTATCTATCTATTTAAAACATGAAGTGATGCATTTCGTCAATGATATCCTAAGCTCTACACAACACATTGACTATCTATCTATTTAAAACGTGAAGCGATTCCTTTCTACAATGATATCCTGAACTCTATACAACACATTTACTATCTATCTATTTAAAGCATGAAGCGATTCCTTTCTACAATTATTCCCTGAGCTCTACACAACACATAAACTATTTATCTATTTAAAACGTGAAGCGATTCCCTTCTACAATCATTCCCTGAGCTCTACACAACACATTGACTATCTATCTATTTAAAACGTGAAACTATTCATTTGGTCAATGATATCCTAAGCTCTACACAACACATTTGACTATCTATATATTTAAAACATGAAGCGGTTCCTTTCTTCAATGATATCCTGATCTCTACACAACACATTGACTATCTATCTATTTAAAACGTGAAATGATTCCTTTCTACAATCATTCCCTGAGCTCTACACAACACATTTACTATCTATCTATTTAAAACGCGAATCTATTCATTTCGTCAATGATACCCTAAGCTCTACACAACATATCTACTATCTATATATTTAAAACGTGGAGCTATTCCTTTCTACAATCATTCCTTGAGCTCTACACAACACATTTAACTTCTATCTATTTAAAACGTGAAGCGATTCCTTTCTACAATCATTCCCTGAGCTCTACACAACACATTGACTATCTATCTATTTGACTATCTATATATTTAAAACATGAAGCGGTTCCTTTCTTCAATGATATCCTGATCTCTACACAACACATTGACTATCTATATATTTAAAACGTGAAATGATTCCTTTCTACAATCATTCCTGAGCTCTACACAACACATTTACTATCTATATATTTAAAACGTGAATCTATTCATTTCGTCAAAGATACCCTAAGCTCTACACAACATATCTACTATCTATATATTTAAAACGTGAAACGATTCCTTTCTACAATCATTCTCTGAGCTCTACACATCATATTTACTATCTATATATTTAAAACTTGGAGCTATTCCTTTCTACAATCATTCTCTGAGCTCTACACAACACATTTACTATCTATCAATTTAAAACGTGAAGCGATTCCTTTCTACAATAATTCCCGGATTTCTACACAACTTATTTTATTAAAAATATATATTTACACTTTACACAGAATATGTGTCTATAAATGTCAAATAAAAAAAAAGGTAATTGCAAAAACTCAATTTTAGAGACCGGCAATTTATTCCGACAGGAATTTCTTGAGTTCTAGTAAAAATACCTTTTTTAATTAACACAAGCATTTACTTTGAAGATTATCATTTCAAAGTTTAATAGTCTCTTATCTCGAATTGGCAATACAGTATTTAATAATTCACGTTATACGGTGAATAAATGGAAGCTATAAAGACAGGTTTCCCGTTGATTTCCCATGTTAATGAAATTACGTTTAATTAAGCAAGTTTTACGCATTAATAACGTTGAAACAAAAACCATAAATTCTAAAAATGGTCTTGCAGTGACACATTATTATTTATATCTCGAAGTAGTATTTTTTTGTAAACCTATTTATTTATAAATCCTCTCCGCTATTTGGCTTAGTCACAAAAATGTCCTGTAGGAGTATTTCTGCCAGGATGTAGATTAAAAATGTTAGTGCTAAACTATATCTCTCTGGGATAGGAAACAAGAAAAATGTAGTTTTAAAAGCCAAGTCAATGTTTTTAAGGCGCAAATAGTATAGTGAGCGTGTAAGCTCGTCAGAGGAAAAGGGTACGTGTTATCAGGAAGTAAACAAGAGGCCTCTCAGGGTGAACCACTCATTTTATCCTCTTCCTTTCTATTTCGTACATCGGTGTATAAGTGTGATACTGCTTATACTGCTTAGGTGTATCAAGTTAAGATGCAACCCGCTTCGCAAAATAGCTTCGAAATCTCCAAGTAGGCAACGTCATTAAAGTAATATAGTTTAAAATATATATATATATTACTCACGTATTACTATTTTTGAATTTGTAGGGTCATCCAGTCCATTTTCTGATGAAGGTATAAGATATTGAGATTCCATGTATTTCTCTTCAAATAATGCAAAATTAACTATACCAATTTGCAAAAATAATGTGGAGATAGTATTAAACATTATTATTTTATTTTGGAACAACCTCTTGATTGAAGGAAAGAAATCTGAAAATAAATTAAGCGTGTTGTATTGTTTGAGGTATTTAAATTGCACTTCCTGAACCAACTAATTATACCAGCACAAAAACTAACTCTAGGTGAGGTTGTAGGGGACGCCAGATAAGGGCCGTGTCTTTTCAGTTTTTATAGCAAAACATTTGTTTTTGCCAAAATAAATCGAATCAAATATTACTCTAGTAGAAACAAAAGAGTTTAATTTTCTTCACATGTTGATATCAACAGTTGTTGAATATCTGTTAAGGGTGTCCTGGAATTTAATGCCGCTATGCTCTTGACAAATATTCAACAATTGTTGATATCACCATGTGAAGAAAATTAAATTATATGTTTCTACTGGAGCAATATTTAATTTATTTTGAACAAAAAAAAAAGTGTTGTTCTAACAACTGAAACAATCATCCTTATTCACGGCCCCCACATTTCCAACTGAATTAGGGTAATTTAACAGTAAGAATTTTAATGTACAATTTTACAGCATGTATAATTAAATATAAGTTATAAAATAATAGTGATTCAATGATTTCAAATCATTACAGTTCACGAGTTTAAAGGGGTCAAACTTTATATTTTATGATTTTTGCCTACCATTGTTAAGGTAAAGTAATTAATATATGGGGTTGAAATTTAGTATAACCAGACATGCATATGAGGTGCACATAATTAAATATTTATAATTATAAGTATTATTACTATTTATAATATTATTAATTATTATAAATGATATTATTAATAATATTATTACTAATATAACTGTCAATAATAATATAATTATAACAAATAGTAATAATAATAATAATTATAAATATTTTATTATGTACATCTCATTTACATGTCTGGTTATACTAAATTTCAACCCTGTACATTAATTACATTTCTTTAATGGTACATACCCGCCTCGGTGGCGTAGTTGGCTAACGCGCTTGTCGTGTTGAGCTCGACTGCTGAGGACGGGGAGATCGAGGTTC
>CABFOW010000813.1:150576-203798 GCA_902141385.1 Timema californicum | reverse complement strand
CCCCCTTTTTTTGTTCCCATGCTAAATTCTTAATTTGGGAACCAACAACAATATTGCATCATGCCATTGTGAGGGGTAGAGCCTTTAGAGTCATAACACCCGAGTGCAATTTGTGTGGTTTCTTTTTAGGATAGTTGGTGAATACCAAATGATAAACTAATGTGCTCAGGAATACAGGGCCATATGAAATATTCCCAGTTATACTCAGTCTTTACCACCATAGCAAATAGGTTATTTTGGCCTACAAAAATGTAATGTTTTCTTTAATATAATACAGTTGAATACAGCTAGAATAACATTTCAGCACCAAGGTCTATAATAGCTGAAATAAACATAATTAATAATTTCACAATAAGCATTTGTGATTAAACCATGTTCCTCTCACTGCCACTTTTTTGTGGTCTAATGGTCTTTGAAAATTGGTTATAGTGGATTACAAAATCACTCAAAATTGCCAATATCTTTATCTTGAAAGTCCTCAAACAAGATTCAACACTGATATTGGCATTTTGATGCTCTCTATCATAGATAGAACCTCATTATGAATAAATACTATTGATAAATGAATGAGCCATAACTTTAAGAGATAGAACAATAATGTAACCGAATATCAAGTAAGAAAAAAAAAAATTGTTTGTATAGTATGAAAGGAAATTCTAAAAATTGTGATAAGAACCAAATATATTTATCATCTTTTAGTATTATTTGTATTATTACATGTTGAATCCCAGTTATTGCAACATAAAACTTATCCAACACAAAACTCCTCATATTTGGGAAATAATGTACAATGATGAGGCAGCTTCAATAAGTGAAGAGAATTTAAAAAACTCTCTTTTCTTTACTAATCAGTTTTAAAATTAGAAATCAAACATAGCACCCCTCAATGTAAAATGTATCTTCATTTTTAAATTCTATAGTGTGATTTACTACATCTTATTTGCTTAAAAGAAAATGATAAATTAAAATGTCACTTATAAAACATATTTTATGCTCTGTAAACAACTTTTACCCTGAAAGGCAGCAAGATTAATTTGCAAATTACCACATGCATAGCTTATAAGATAGGGCCATAAGCCAGACAAGATAATATTGCTACCTTTAAGGGAAAATGAACTGTACATACAACCATTATACCTTACTCATTGTCCAAATACCAGCCGAAGAACCGTTTCTGAGAGTTAAAAAAGTTACTGAAACTCCTTATAAACATTGTATTTTATTGGCAAAGGGATATGTTAGTAGAGCTCACACTTAGCAGTTAGTGTCAATTTCAACATCTAGAAGTTGAACAAGAAACACATTTTGTTGCTGATGGCTATTCTATAAAAGATTCTACAAGGTGCAAATAAGGTATATTAGAAGAACCCAGGTTAGTTCTGCATTATAACGTTTAAATTATATAAATGCCTATGCAATTTTTAAAGCTAGTTAATATCACACACATACAAACATTTAAAGCTAAAATCACATGTTTGTAAGAAACATTTATATTAAGATCTATTTTTAAAACTAGTATTTTCTTTGTTTATTTCCTATTTTTCTTGGCACATTAGAAATATAAAAATATACTTTGTTTAAATATGAATAATCACAAATAATGGGTGATTTTTTTACTTTGATTTTAAAATTTTAACATCATGGTTCACATAGTTATTACAAAAATAGACACTTTTTCAATTTGATTTCAATACCTTTTGCAAAGCTGTCTAAATAAGTGGTATCAAACTCGCGGCACGCATGAATGATTATAAACATAATAATAGGAAAGTCATCCTCTTTAAAAGTAACAAGTTTATTTACAAAGAATGCAATAGTATGCCTATTGTTACGTCAAACGGAATGAGAAAAAGTTTCAGGTGTCTTTCCCTTACATACATTCTACGAATCCAAGAGCGCTGGCCTGTGTGTCGTCTGGCAACATTGATCGACCTTGAAAAGCTTCCTTCTGTACTTGGTGGCTAGTTTCATCCAGCTACATTTCTTGATTCACACACTATTTTTCTACTGAAGTTGATTTATGTGATTTTATTTTTACCATATCTGTTTCTCAACCAAGTTACAGTAGAAAACGATACATTGAAGATGAACACAGAGTATTAAAAAAAAGGGAGTTACAGTACTTTTGCTGTGAAATGAATAATCGTGCATTGTGTATTACTTGTAAACAAGTGTTATCGGTTTCAAAGGAGTACAACTTATGCCATTTTCAAACTGTGCACAAGGAGAAATATGATTCACTACAAGGAGATATTGGAGAAGACAAAGTGAAGAAACTTAAAACTGATTTTAAGTTCGAAATAAAATTTGATTCTGATAGTTTCTAAGCAGAAAACAGATAATGTGAAGGTAAATTATATCTTATCAAAAATGATAACGGTAGCAGAAAATTCCAAGGCTTTTACAGATTATTGCTTTGTAAGAGTGTTTAGTTAAAGCAACAGAATGTATTTCGTTCGCAAAATACAAATGAAAGTAGAATTGATGAACTAGCTTCAGATATAAATGATCAATTAATTCAGAAGATGTCAAAAGTTTCTTTACTTTTCCTTTGAAATTAACTTATGTAACAAATGTTGCTCAAGTGGCAGTTTTTATTTGTGGGGAAGGGGAAAATCTTAAAGTAATTGAAGGGCTACTTCAACTAATACCAATGCAATGAAAGCTAATGATTCTTGACAAAATGAAAATAAAGTCTTAGGAGGAAAAATTGTCAACTTTGGTTAAAGATGGTGCAATAGCTAGTTCCAAACCAATATTGATGGAAATATAAAAAATAAATAAAATTGATTGATGAAGGTTCACTTAATCCATTTGTACATCTTCATTTTATTATACATTTAGGTACATTGTGTGACCGTGTGGAAAATATTCTGAAGGCTGTGGTAAAAATCACAGCCTACATTTGCTTAACTCCAGCACCGCATTACCCACTAGGCAGACTAGACACATGCCTAGGGTGTGATTTTTGGGGACGAAACATTTAAAAAAATAAAATTGTTTACAGCACGCTCTTACCAAGGTATAACGGCATGAAATATGAAATCAAAAGCCTTGTCTTCAACATGTATGATCATAATTCTCACTATAACGTAGACCGACTGTAGCTGAAGTTTGCTTGTTATAAAGCACCAATGTATTGTTAGAGTTCTATTGTGTCTACTATCACCATCTTTCAGCTAATAATTGAGTCACCCATATGCAAAGCTGTGCCAGACATAAACGAGCACAACCATTTTGTACAGTGGTCATATAATTATAGGGGATGTATTGTAAATAGTAGCAATAAATAGGCCTACAACATTATTTTGTTCATTAACAAATAACAGGACTATGTTTTGGTGAGAGGGGGGACAGTGTGTTGCAGCTCATGTACCCAGGGCGCCATATTTCTAAATGTGGCCTTGTTTAACTCACAAACAGTTAATTGTTTTTCTTAAAGATATTGGCTGTGCGCATAGTGATTTTTTCTATCATTCTTATGTAAAATGGCTTAGCAGTGGAAGGGTTTTAAAATGATTTTGGGTTTGAAATATGAAATAAAGATATTCCCTGAAAGTAAAGATCAAGACGTCTCACTTTTTAATGGTTTAAAAATGTTACATAATTTGGCATTCAGAACAGATATAACTGGATAATAAACGATTTGGATATCAAACTACAAGGCTAAAATAAGCTAGTCACTGATATTATTGATAATAATAACACATTTCAGACTAAACCTCAGGTTTGGGAAACAGTTCAGTGTAGGATATCTTGCTCACTTTCCCAGTTTAAAAGCATCAAATGAAGAAGAAGAAATCAACTTTGTTAAATTTTCTATGATAAGAGCATTGTTGAAAGAAGATTTCAACAGACGGTTTGAATGTTTCAAAGCATGGGAAAATATTTTAAATATATTCAAGTTTACATTTTACTTTATTGCCGCAAATGCACCTGAAGAACTTCAGCTTAAATTATTAGACTCTCGATGTAATTCTTTCCTAAAAGAAAAATTCAACAACTGCTATTTACCTGTATTTTTCAAAGGACAAGTATGTAAACATTCATCAGCTAGCTTCATGGGTTCTGTCTATGTTCAGAACATATTCATGTGGACAGTTGTTTTCAAGAAAAGAACCAAGTAAAATCTCTTAAAGGATTGGTTAGGTTGACATCCATCTATGCTCACTTATAAAAGTACCATGTTTCAAGGACATTATTCCAAATATTAAAAGTTAGTGACAGAAAAGCGAGCACTTTTCTGACCAGAAAATGTAATACTTTCTTTGCCATGTTCAATTGGTAAGATTTGATTGTTTTAAGATTTAAGTAAAAATATATTGTTACATAAAAATGACTGTTTTCCATGAAACTATGTGATTGAAATAAAAGTAATTGATGAAGCATTTGTTTTTACTATTTACTAATAATTAGAAATAATATCCCACTTCAGTGCCAAGCCATTGGTGTGGTTTTTTAAAGTTTATATTTATTCACAATAAATGTATTAATATTTATGTGGCCCCCTAAGTTCCTTTACAATTGGAAAGTGGCCCTGCAAAGGGTCTAAGTTTGAAACCACGGGTCAAAATAAAACAGGGAAAACCTTGCTTACTGACAACTACTTAAATTAACTTTAGTACAAGTGCATTCAACAGTCAAAAAAGGTATATACTTTGGCAAAACAGAATATTTATACCACTTTATTGTTTAATGCACTGGATAGAATGACAACATATTTTTGAGCAAATTAATTTTTTATCTACACTTATGTACTTATTTAGGTACCATACCTTTAATTTTTCACATAAAACTATAAAATTCAATGTGTAATGGAAGAAACACTAATTTTTGATACTATTACAATGATATTTAGTCAAATTTTTTATAAAGCTATTTACAGTTTTTTTTATATAAATAAGTTCATGAGCAAAATATAACTTCAACTTTATACAACAATATTAAAACAACAAAACTACTTTTTTTAAAAGTATATCTTTTTGTGCACCAGTTATTGACAAGTTAAAACTTTTGAGTGTACCTCTCATCGACACTTGCAGTACCAGTCATTGTGGCATAAAACTTATTTATTTGGACAAACCATATCTAAAACATAAGTATTATAATAACTAGACTATACTTCATTCACGGTAGGAGTTTACCTCTGAAAGGTCTTTTGTCTTACCAATATCCTACTATATAATAGATTTCTGGTAGGGAAAAAGGCCTTTCAGAGGTAAACTCCTACCGTGAACGAACTTTATAATAGGATATTATATTATTTTCCAACTCTAGAACTTATTCAATTAATTGAGGAATTACCTAAGTTTTTGTCTTTGAAAACAAGAGTTACATATTTAGTAAAATACCCATAAACTGATGAAGTTAATTTATAATTGTTTTTAAATATGTCCAGAGACTCTCTGGAATACATCCTTGATTCTATTCCCATTCCTAAAAAAGAAAAGGAATAGGTTACTGCCCAAGTATTGCAGTTTTAATAACTATCAACATATCTTGGTCATCTTAAAAATTGATTTATTGTCATTTATACATTTTGAATTTACTTCAACTTCATTACTAATCTTTATGAACAGCACATACATAGCTATAGTAAATGGTGTTTCTTTTTCCTTAGGCTTTATTAAAACATTATTCCCAACACTGAGTGTACTACATTGCGTAGACATATTAACAAGTTTAATTTTCAAAATTGTTCACTTCTAAAATTACCCCACTCCATAACCATACCTCTTCTGAAGTTGTTGTGCCTCACTGTTCAGTCGGTCCTTGTATCTTTCCTCCACACTTTAACTGGCCGCCCCAACCACCCTCCCTACTGCCTGGACCACCCCCACAGACCATGTTCTCTAAGCCGTCCATGACGCTTTCCCCACTGTAGTCAGTGCCAAAGAGAGCTCCACTTCATATTGGCTCGCTTGGCGGCCATTATCACTCACGTTTTCCCGAACCAATGGGAAGCTCCCTTTTCTCTTATTGGACAAAGCCAGGCAGCAGCGGAGGGTATATAACACGGTGAATTCTAGAGCCGATTCAGTGGTGACCCATCGTTACGAAAGAGCAAAATAAAGTGTCATTTTTTTAAGGAGCAATTTTGTTGGGACTCCTTTCATAGTTCCTACCTCCTACCGTGACTACTTCCTACCTCCCACTGCGACTCACGTTACCGGGACTACTTCCTACCTCCTACCGCGATGCACTTTGCCGGGACTACTTCCTACCGCCCACCACGAAACCAGTGTTACTGGGACTCCCTCCTTATACCCCTCGACTCTCACCATCGGCTGGTTCTCGTCATCGGCAGTTCCACGAGATGGTATACACCCGCCGCTCCGGCAAAGCCCACCCACAAGACCGGTGCCTATCCACCAACATCACCAAGAGACTGCACTTCGAATGATGCAACCCGCTACACCCGAAGACGCAGTTGGGGATGACAAAGTCTTTAAGTGCTTGCTCTTTTTTAATGTAATTTTAAAATTTTGATTTTGTAACTCATATTTTACTCGCTATTCTTCTTTTGCTCAAGTTTTCTTTGTATTGCATCTTCTTTCTTTCAGATTTACTTTTGCCATACTTCTAAAGTTACAACTGACATAATATTTTTTTACCAGAAGTTGTAGTATCAGGCCAAAATAAAACTCTTTAAAAGTACTAGATAGAAATTCAGTTTGTTTGGATGTGCTATTTTATAAGTGGATTCATATTTTATTTTTAATAACTATTTGTTATTTGTACATTATTCATCAATTTAAAATTGCATCGTTTTATGAAATATAGCACATTATGTCCATGAGAACCAATCAATATGATCACTTACCTTAATGAGTTCTATATTAAATATGTACAAAGACACCTCTGCATACACTTGAGTTTAACAACAGATTTCCCCCCCAATTACACTTAATATTGAAAATGAGTTATAATCCAGGGCTTCTAGGATGAGTTAAGCTTGATTTACATGTTCACCGAAAATAGAGAGCAGAATCTGCCTCAGTGGTGGAGCAACTCATATGAAGTATATTGACCCATGATGTATTGCAGCGCTAACTTAAAAACAGCTGATTATCAACATATTTTATTTGCTAGTGGATAAACATATATTTTAGATCATTCTCCTGATGGATGTTTTAAAATTATAGTGCTGTGTTATAGCACAATTCAATACATCTACACACACGCTTTACATTAACGGGTTATTTCAAATCTCCCCATAAAAGTCAACGAAGTTGTCTGCTTGCGTTTGGCTGTAGAGTGCATGCGTTGACAAATGTGCATGCACACTGATTTGAGATGGTTGGTTCCGAGATTTGATTGATTCTCCCGTGCCGAAAATCTCACAGAGCTAACAAAGTAGAGATGAGTTGAACTTCAGCGCAACAGCTCGCACCAATAAGGTGGAAATCTCGTGATTGGCTTAGAGTTTGTCACGTGACTACATTTGTATTCTGCACTAGTTTTCCGGTGAATGTGTGAATCCATAGTTAAGCTAAATATGTATACAAAGTGAATCACCTAGAAAAATTAATATTCTTAAATATTCTTGAAAATCATTAAAAAGAAATTAAATCACTGGTACAATGTCAAACAATGGTGTGTGTATCAACACTTTGTAGTTACAACTATCATTATCAAAGGTTAAATGCATTTTTAGTCTGTTAAGCTGATGTCCAACTCCTGCATTTCACTATTTCATGCATGGTGAAAAACATGTCTCATTTAACAAACTCAATTACTATCACATTCAAAAAGCGTTAGTCTGCCAATTAATATTTTCAATGAGAAGTTTCATTCAGGGGTGAACTGTATGCCGAGACACAGAGCTATATCCTGATGGCATCGTTTGATTTTGGCTGCCGGAACCACTTTAAACTAAAATAAAGCCACCCATTCAATTCTAAATGATTGTTTTCATTAGATTTTAATCATAAGTTCCAGAGAGTAGCTTTGAGGGTGCCCGGAATATATCATTTGTGAAGATTTATGAACTTAAATATTACAAACAGCTATTGTCTAACAATATAGAAGCATTTTTGCTCATGGTAGTAGAAATAAGTCGATGTTTTAAGTGGACTGAATAGTGACATAATCATCAATAATGTAGCTAAAATGGCCTTGGGATTAAAGTATACAACTATAAAATATAAATACTTCTCGTTCTCACTTCAGCTTATAGTGAAACATAAATTCAGTGAAATCTATTTGTATCCAGTCCCGGGCCGCTTGGAACCTGCCAGTCCACCCCTGGTTTAAGTAGATATTCTTGAATGTGCAATTTGTATGGTTTAGAGTTTAACAACTTTGAGTACAGTATATGATCAAATAACAAACAAATATATATTTACATGTGTAAGTAGAATTTAATTTAAGAGTTTATTGGCTATCACAGTATACTAAATGCATGAAATATAGTTAATCAAAAGCACACTATTTATTAAAATGAAATTATAACAATGTAATCTGCCCAAGATGATGGAAAGTGTTTTTGTAGAGTGATAATGTTCTAATGCCAATTTTAAAAACTAAAACTTATTTTATTTGAATCCACTCAAGATAAAAATGCATTATGTGCATAATGATGGTACACAAAACTTAACTTTCATATTACACTTTTACCTTACATACAAACTATTAGAACAATCTGTTTCCTATTTAAGACCGTTTTAGATTTGAATGAGAATTATTTGATCATATGAAAATTCCTGTCTTGAGTAACATATAATAATAGAAATTCATTTTATTTAAATGTATTTTATAATAAAGGAAATTGATAAAACTGAAGAAAAAGGAAAAATAAACTACTAAGAGTAAATTTGATGAAGAAAGCCCACCTAGGGAAAGAGGAAAAATGTGGGAAGAGTCCAATGCACAAAGGTGACACACACATTTTAACACAAATATTATTATATTTGTGTTAAAATGTGTGTGTGACTACTTCTACTATAGAAGACAGAAGAAAGGAAGAAGATGTCACCTTTGTGCATTGGACTCTTCCCACATTTTTCCTCTTTCCCTAGGTGGGCTTTCTTCATCAAATTTACGCTTAGTAGTTTATTTTTCCTTTATTATAAAATTATCTAGCCATTGGGCCACTTCATTTCCAAACATTTTATTTAAATGTATAATTTTGGGTCATACTTAGAAAAACAAGATATAACATAATAGTGAAAATAGTTAATTACTATAAGTAGGGAGACACCTAAACATTTGAGTGACAAAAGGTATTGAAAAGTGGCAAACTTTTTAAATAAGTTATATTCAAAATTATCACCAATACTATGTTGTGTTTGTTGAAAATTTTTCTACTTCATTTATACATATAATACAGTATATAATATAGCATATATCAAGGCTCTGCAAGTACTCGAATTGCAAGCTTCAAGCCGAGCTCGTAATTAAAGATCAAGATTTTTGTAGGCTCATCATTTTCAAGCTTTCTTTTGATGTACATACAAATCAATTTTTAAAACACAATACTAAGTTTAGGCTATTTAATTTAGATTATATTGGCAGTTCCACCAATAACTCTTTTGGTAATTTAACAAATTGTTATAATCAATTATACAATTTCAAATTAATAACACAATAAAACTCTATAAAACTACTTTTGACAGGTAAACTAGTTAAAATGTACCGTCCATTTTGAATTATCCCCGGTTAAGTTGCATTACCATGACAAGGCAATAGAAATAAGAATAGCTAATAAGATTGATAAATACTTAATCATTAGTTTTACTATTTTTATATGGTCCATTGTTTAAATTATAATTTCAGTTTGATTGGTTTCTAACTTAAGATATTTAAAATTTGTATTAATTTGTTCAACTACAAACAGAAATAGCATTAGTTACTATTTAGTAATAAAATTATGTTGGTTAACCTGGCTAAAATCAACATTGAAATAAATATTTAACCAAACTTACCACATTAAAAAAAGCATATACTATTTCATCTTGTCTACTGAAAATATTATTTTGATCGCCTTATTTTTAATTTTAAAGCATGAACATTGACTTTTGTAAGAATTAAAAAGTTATGGGAGTAACAATAATGAAGATATAATTTTGTCATTAAAAAGTGAATTGAAATAAATTTTGTATTAAGATAACTTCTTGTGAGAATACATATAAGAAGCATGTGCAATTGCATATAGAGTAATGGAAATGGAAACGAAGAAATGAATGTGCATGATTATTATATTAAGAACTAATAAACAAAATATGAAACATTTCAGATTTTTAACTGCTTGTGATTCTTACATTTTCTAATGTGGTAATTAAAGTTCTGAAGGTTTATTTTGGAGAAATATTAGCTGATTAAAATGACAATTTTATCAACTTTTTTTGCGATTGTTGTTGTAATATTGTAATGCCTTTAAAGAAATGAGTGTTGAGACCATGTTGATAATTTTTTTTTAGTTACATTTTTAATCGAGTGTTGTAGTTATTTTTAAATCATGTGTTTTAAAGCGTTAAGTATAATTTAAAAACCAATATTTCAATATTTTTATAAACTTCTTTCAAAAGTACTTACTATTCATAAAATTAAGTTTAATTTTAATTTTAATGACGTAGGTGACCTGGCGGTCTAGGGGTAAGGTGTCAGACTTCTATGCTGGCGACCGGGGTTCAATCCTTGGTCCCGGCAAAGATTTATCTGATTACCATACCCTTCCTTCACCTCTGACAAGACATCTTGTAAATGTGGGGAATGCCAGGCCTCCACCGTGGTTCGGATTCCACGTTAAACTGTAGGTCCTCCATTTCATCTCACAATCACCCTACCATTACACATTAGCGTAAGCGCGTATAACCCGAACGGGTAGTAAGACGCGGTGCTAATAATAATAATAATAATTTTAATGACCTGTGTTATTTTCATATTTTCTTAAAATCTTACATTTAAAAAATCTGGTACTTATATTTTATGTTTGTTTCGAATGGAGAGATTTTAAATATACTATTTTCCTTTTAAAATAAACAAATATATATTCTAAAATTAAGAATATACTCGGATGCAACAGCTTTTTGAAATACTCAACTCGAGTGGGGTTGGGGGAGGGTGGGGGGAGCTCGTAGAACCCCATGCATATATAATAATTCTGAATAAATAACACTATTTACAGTTAAAGCAAGCCGAGTACTGAAATGCTTGACTAACCAAAAAGGTAAATGTTTAGAACCCTCCTTGATAAAATGTAGGCGATACAGGTTCCCACTAATAAATTATTTTGAATCTTCTGCAAACTATAATTAATATGTAGACTGGCTATTAGGCACCCTTATTTTTGTTAGTCCTGTTTAATACTATCTTTATCCAAGACATTAACCTACCTCGCTCAGTCAGTTGTCCTTGTACAAAGAAACAGATGTGTTTCTTTGATAAACAGACACACAAGTTTTCTTCATATCACTAAATTAAACATGTATTTCTACACCACCACTAGGGCCGTGGAGTCAAAGTCAGAAGCAAGTTGGTAAAAATGCAGAGACTTCGACTTAAAAATAAAAAGTTAAATATATATTATAACAATACATGGTAAGTTTAACGTTTTAATTTTATACTTTATTTATCGGGACCAAAATTTGGAATAAGGATTGACATATTTATTTAAATAATAATTCATAATACCATAGAACTTCCAAAGATTTTACATTCTATGGACCTAAATAGAATGATGGTTCAAGTGCTGGTGATAAAATGCCTTGTGCTACCATTTTATTAGAGTAAATTTGTTATTAGTTATTACTAATTTATACACATTAGCCACTTCTGAAGGAGTCTTAGCCGGACAGTAGATAAATAAACAAGTCGAAGTCAAGGGTTTGGTGTGTCGACTCCACAGCCCTGATCACAAAAGGAGAAATATAATTATACATCAATCAAATCAGAAAACCAATGGATAAGGAAAATAAGTGTATTACTCTCCACAGATAAATAAAGTTGGAAAAATTGAATTTTCCAAGAAAGCTGTAAATCAAGCAATAAATGATGTATAAAATATGTTGAAAGTTGTGATATAGTATAAAAATCATTCGATTTTACATATTTTATAATAAAGGAATAATATACAACCATTATAAAATTTGATCTATGTTATTATAGCCCTCGAGAATTTAGGGTAAAGATTTGTATTCTTTGCAAATACAAAATTTCAGGTCATTGATAAATAAAATGTTTTGTAGTGACAACCCTAAAATGAACAAGTTTAAGAGTAATAAAAGATAAAGTGAAGTTATATTTTATAGGCAGAAACACCCTAAATATACTCAAGAAATGTGCTAGTATTTATCCTTAGAAAAATATATTTGATTGTATAATGTGCTAGTTTACAATGTGCACATACATTTTATTTTTATCACAGACCAATGAACAATATGTTGCTCTTGTTTTCAGGCACTTATAGCTTGTTGAACTTGCACTGTATTTTAATTTATAGTTTCGTTCATAGAAAATTTGTTTTAATTTTCATATAAATAGCCCAATAAGTTATGATTTAGAATATTAGATTAATATATATCAGGCACTAATAACCTTTACTGTTGATGTGCCTTAAATCCCCAACTAATGATACTAAAGTAAATCTACTTCTAGTTAAAAGTCGTGTTTCACACAAAAAATATAATTTGGAAAGCAATTAATAAATAGGCATACTAATGCCATTCTTAAAAATTAATTGAAAGTAATGAAGTCTAGGCTTATATAATTCATTTGGACCCTGAAACACTTCACTATGATATAAAAAAACCTATATAATAAAGTACCAGTAAATATTCTATTAACAAGATACCTGTACTAATATATTAATATTTTTCGAATAATTGTAAATTAAAATAAAATGTATAACCTCAAAGTAAGTTTGATACAATCATTTGACTTGCACAGAAATAAAGCTCTAACAACAGATTATTAATTATGTTTAACCAAAAGTAACACAAAGATCTATGTCACATGTAAGCTACTCCAGTATTTACTCTTCCAGCGTTCAAACGATTCAGCGATTGCCTTCCTGTAAAAATAATTTGAAATATTAATTATTAATAACATTAAAATGTATGCTCCTATTAGAGATGTTTTTGTACTGTTGACAAAACAATAAAAGTTAAAAGCTAAATCCTGTATACATATGCCAAAAAAGTGCAAGTTCTGGGAATAATCTATATTGATAAAATAAAATGTTTGTGTGCCGCCTGTGTGTCCACCGGTCATGAGCGTCACATGATATCCAACCCACATTGAGGGGTGAAATTTAAAAATTAGTAGTCCCCTGTGCAAAAACATCTGCACCTCAAAGCCAGAATTTTGAAATTTGGATTAGACTTTTTTTAATTAGTTAAAAAACTAGGTCAGAAAAGATAAAATGAGTTTTTTGTGTGTGTCTATTCAAAGAAAAGAAAGCGTTGTCAGGGGTATTCATGCAGTCCATTGCGTGCTTACCTCGGGCAATGCTGGTTACTTCAGATAATATTAAATATTCACATCAAAGATACTTTTTATTATTCTTCAGACCTTTTCTTTAGTGGAAGGTATGAATATTGTTTTAAATGTCAAAAATATTAACATCAAATAATGATTGTGTATAATATACACTTTTGTATCTGCCAGGCAATGTCGATTATAATTAACATTGGATATTATTAATACTGCTAAATATTAATGATGCTAAAAATAATACAGGAGTTTATTATAAATCTTTGAAACAATGCAATTTACAAGTCTGTATATAACAAAGTTTGGTCATTTGTTTCACTCGATTAGGAAGATTTTTCACTTATAATGTAATATTTAAAATGACTTAGGCCCATAATAGGCCAAATTGAAGTGCTCATGTCTTTTTACATTATTAAATAGTATCCTAGCTTGAACACCAAATTATAATAGGTACTTATACATAATTAGGGTCAGAATGGTATGTGAAAATAAAATAATTTACTGTGGCTAACATTGGAGTCAGCTTTACTCACATTTTTTGTTTAAATGCAAGAGATTGACAAAGATGACTAACACACGTCCTGTTCGCAATACCTCCATAGCCTTTAAAGATTATAGATAAAATTGATAAATGAATTACATTTAAAGTATGGATGAAAAAAATCCTCAGTTAAGAAAAAATCTAGATATTCTACCTCAAATAATTTAAAAATCAAGCAAAATTCAAGTAGTTTACTGCTTGATTGCTTACTACTTATCCAGGCTAAATTATACTATTGAGGTAGAGATAAGTAATGTATAAATTAGAGTAAATGTGCCTGCATTTGCATTGAGGGAGAGAGGGGAATATTAAGGGAAAACCAACCTCAGTACACTTCAATGGGATTCAAACCATAAAGTCCTTGTCTCCAGCATTCCATTATCTTGCAAGACTGCTTAGACTGTGCAGTCACATGATGCTTTGTTAATAAATTAGCTCTGCTCTTTTGTGGATCCACGAGTGCACCTTTAATACCTATCTCTCAGTACTGAGGCTCAACTACCCTGTAGTATGGTGTTAAGTGCACCTGATCACAAATTGGGGTCCCAGGTTTGATTCCGGGCTAGTACCATGGTTATTTCTCCTGAAAGGGGAACTATCCCTACAGTCACCGAATTTTGGTTAATTAAGCTAAAGTTAGGTTTAAAATCATGCTTGGCTCCACACCTTCATAATCACTATCATCACACAATCTCATCATGGATACAGCGCATAGACGGCCTGCATAGGTGTATCCTGGGCAATGTTCTATGCCACCAGTGTGGCTAAAAGTACACGCACGCACATACACACACACAGGCGACTGAACTAGATACTATACATCTCTTCCATTCAAAGATGCCATACGCTAAAAAAAGTACTTAGGCTGAATGGATAATTTGTCAATTGAATATTTGTTTTAGTTTGGTGTGGCCTATTTAAAATGCAATAGATTGACAATGAAGAGGAGATTGAGGTTCAATCTTGGTCAGGTGTAATGAGGGTAGTTTTTACAAAATGGTTTTCCACTCTATCTCTCTTCTAGACAAATGGGGGTGCATTTCCTCTAAATGTAATCTACCTAATCCCTAGAACGATTAGCTTAATTAGTACATAGGAAAATAACCCAAACGAGTGGTAAGACATGGTGTTAAAAAAAAGAAAGTAAATTAACGGTATAAAATATCCCTTATAAACACTCTTCCAAACATTATAGAAAGCAACCAACCTGAAAGTATGCTGGTATAACAGATAGGCGCTCACATGACCAGCATTCACATACCGCACTTCTGCTCCAGGCCAGATGTCAGTCAGGCTCATGCAGCCTTCTCGTGGCACATAGGCATCTTTCCTTGCACAAACCGCGATGATGAGTGACGTGTCAACTGGGATGTCAAAGTTACGCAAATGTGTGCATTCGTCCATGATGCCCCGCATGAAATTCAAAGCTTCATTCTCACGCCATTTGGTCAAAACTTCTTTGCTGCAATCTGTGACAGATTCATGTATGAAGTTGACATTCATTTATGTCTGTGCTTTGTTTCTTAAGCTGTTTTAAAACATAATCACATGAAAGTTAATCTTTCTGAACCAAGTATTTATATTAAATATCAGACTATAGTCAATAAGTTGATATACAAGATAGTTTAGTTTTATTGAGTTGGCACAGCAAGATATCTTTAAAAAAACGCATTTAAGAGAGAATTTTTTTTTACAAAGTTGCTTAGTTTTGAAACACTGATAAATTACTTTTTATTTAGGGGAGATTTTCAAGGTCAACTATTGTGTTTCAAATGGAACCTTGTTTTTTTTATTGCAGAATCGTACACTATGGAGAAAAAAAAACACTCCACTTTCGTCAAAAACACTTTTTTACCTGAGGTTTATTTTTGATGATATATAATAAATTAAAGAAAAAAATGGTATAATGTTTTTGGAACTGTTTTTATTCAAATTTATTGCTTACTGAAATCTGTAGAGCGTAAAAAAATACAGCAAAACACTTTCAAAAACAAAAAAACAAACATTCGTTCATAGAGATCAAAATATTAAATTGGTCTATCCATTATGTTTACATAATTAGTAGAACAATTTAACATTTTGATCCTTATGAATAAATGTTCACACTAAAAAGAATACACGGTTTTTCATAATGCGAGGAATTTTTTTAATTGTATATCTACGTATTGTGAGCTATGGAGTATTATTCTGTTGCTGAAAAAAATTGAGATGATTTTAATTTACAATTAATGTAGAGGAAAATTTAATGATGCTATTCTACTTTACACTGATTCTTTTCCTGAGAGAAATGCACCATCTCATAGATCTTTTTATTTTGTAGTTACAGAATTAGTGGAAAATGGAAATATTCAAGCAAAGAAAAAGATCCGCTGAGCAAATGTAACCGATGAACATAATGAGATCGCAGTCCTAGCCGCAGTAGCTCATAAACCTCATGTAGGTTCTCATGCAATTTCTAGTGATTTAGGAATATTCAATTGTAGTGTGTGCAAAATATTGAAACATCATAAATTTCATCCTTACCACATGTTGTTGAATCAAGAACTTCATGGCAAATATTTTCTGATTTGAGTGGTATTCTGCCAATAGGCACTTCAACAAGTAAGAATAAATATTAACTTTTTCTTAAAGTATTATTCTCTGATGATTTGAGCTTTATGAATCATGGGGAAGTTAAGTGACACAACATGCATTATTGGAGTGCTGAAAATCCACGATGGTTGCGCCAATTTGAAAGACAGTGAGCACTCTAAGACTGTGAACATTTGGGGCAGACTTATCGGAGATAAAATGATTGGCCCCTTCTTTATTGACAGTACATTGAATTGAGACAGAGAACCTTTCTAGATCAGGGATTGCCATTGCTCCTAGAAAACCTAAACCTACAATAAAGGTAGAACATGTGGTTTCAGCATGATGGTGCCCCTGCCCATTATTCAAGAACTGTGTGACAAGTAATGGGTCAAAATTCCAATGACTACTGGATCTGTAGAGGTGGCCCATTAGTTGCTCTGCTAGATCAGCAGATTTGTTCTTATAGGGTTACCTGGAAAGAGGAATCTACTATGATGGAACACAATATAATTGCTTGTGCAGATATTGATCAAGAAAAACTATTATTATTATTATTATTAGCACCGCGTCTTACTACCCATTCGCGTTATACGCACTTACGCTAATGTGAAATGGTAGGGTGATTGTGAGATGAAATGAAGGACCTACAGTTTAACGTGGAATCCGAACCACGGTGGAGGACTGGCATTCCCCACATTCACAAGATGTCTTGTCAGAGGTGAAGGAAGGGTTTGGTAATCAGATAAATCTTTGCCGGGACCGAGGATTGAACCGCGGCCGCCAGCATATAAGTCTGACACCTTACCCCTAGACCACCAGGTCACCAAACTCTATTAAAGGCTCACAATTATTTTACAAGGTGAATGGAAAGTGTATCGAAGTAGGTCATTATTTCAAACAAATGTTGTAATTTAATATTTTGAGCCTTATTAACAACTGTTTGTACATATTTCTTTACTTCATTAAATATCATCAAAAATAAACCTCAGGTAAAAGTTTTTCAGACAAAGATTGCTCATCCCCCCCCTCGGTAGAATATGATTCTTCAATAAAAAAAATAAAGTCTCATTTTAAAAACAACAGTTGAACTTGAGATTACCTTGAAGACCATGGAATAGAAAAATAAAATGTCAGTTTGTCAGCGTCTCAAAACTAAGCAATTATGTGGTGAGCAAATGGGCAAAAACTACTATAGTATACCTCACCAGGATTCAAAACCTGTTCTTTCCATCACCAAGAGTCATATATAGATTGCAAGTGTGTCACATAAGACCACGTGAATAGCAAGTGGATCAAAAAATATTAACTGTATATTAAGAGTGATGATAATTAACACATACCCGAACAATTACTATAATCAGTTATTAGGGTTTCCTTATTAAAATTGTGAATGTAGAATTATAGTGCAATAAAATAATTTTATGTGCTTCCATACGTTTAGACTAAAAACCAGAGCAAACGGGATCAATTGGTATTCTTGTTGTCATCCAGCCAATAGTGACCTTGTAAGCAATATTTAAATAAATATCACAAGTACTAGTAATTTATTTATGAAAGATATTCTTTATTTAACACTCCACGGCGTCAAACCAAAAGCGAGCTATACCAACTGAGTGTTTGCTGTATTTTATAAGAGATAGTGCCTACATTTGTGAAGAGAAGGTATCATGTGGTCAGCTAACAACCTTCCGGTTGTTAATCTCGCGTTGTTGTTGTTATTGTTGTTATTATTGTTGTTATTGTTATTATTATTGTTGTTGTTATTGTTGTTGTAGTTATTATTATTATTATTATTATTATTAGCGCCGCGTCTTACTACCCGTTCGGGTTATACGCACTTACGCTAATGTGTAATGGTAGGGTGATTGTGAGATTAAATGGAGGACCTACAGTTTAACGTGGAATCCGAACCACGGTGGAGGCCTGGCATTCCCCACATTCACAAGATGTCTTGTCAGAGGTGAAGGAAGGGTTTGGTAATCAGATAAATCTTTGCCGGGACCGAGGATTGAACCCCGGCCGCCAGCATAGAAGTCTGACACCTTACCCCTAGACCACCAGGTCACCTGTTTTCTTTATTCAAGTAGCTTCTAATGTGTCCTCACAAGTCGAGTTTGACCAGTTCTAGACTCGCTGATTCACAAAAAAATCTCAAAATGTCGGGGATCAAACCCGGGAAAAATCACATTAGTGAAGGAAGTTGTGGGAATTTCGATATGGTTGAGTTTTATGTTGCTTTTTTGAATCAAGATAAACCCTAAATATAATTTACAAAATTAGTGATATCATGTTTCATAAAATAATGCAGAACATAATTTAAAATCAATGCTTTTGAAATAAAAATGAAAATGTTCATCAAAATGTAAATAGGATTAAAAAAAACCCAATCAAAATCTGAACATTTAATTTTGAAATACTAAAGGTCATAATTTGAATCCTTGTTTAGGAAGTTTATAGAATATACAATCTTTCCAACTTATTAGAAGCGTTCTAAATATACTAATGAGTTAAAATAATTTAGAATTAACTCTAAAAGTAAAGTAGATTCTGCTCACCTAGCTTGCTTATATCATTTTGTTCCAATAGTTCCTGCTTTGCAGTTCTTTTCCTTTTGAAACCTAAAATATTCGTTTTTGATTGAGTGAAATGAGTAACAATATTGAGAGCCTCTTTTCTTTCAAGTATGCCTAACATTTTTGTTTTTCCAGGACTAATTGGTTCCTTTTCTGCATTAGTCATATGACTTGCATTCTCACTACTGCCCAATTGACTAGATTTTATATTCAAATTTTTTAAAATTGTGTCGTTGGAAGTTGCATCCTTTTTATTTGAAACGCTTGAAGTGGATTGCAATATGTTGTTAGAGATCACTCGTTCATTTTTATTTGACGATAAGATGGATTCAGAAGAATTATGACTCTTTCCATTATCATTCTGATGGGTTTCTTTTGATTCCATTTTTGTACAATGTGTCTTGCTATACAGTATCTCTCTATCAGATGGGGCTATATTCAAATTTTCAACTTTCAATTCTTGCACACGGTTCATACTTTGTGGATAGTGCTTGGCAAAGTGTTGGCCAGCTCGAAAAGCATACTAAGAAAAAAAAAGGAATATACATTTTTATTATAAACAACTTAATGCAACAAAAATGCTTTTTGTAATCACTAAGATGGTTTCAATAAACAATTTAATACAAAGGTCTATCCATTAATACTATCTTATAGTGGCATATGACAGAAAACTTTGGCCCATGTGTTGATGTGTATTTAAAACATCAATAACAAAACTTAAATAAAACAAAAATCAGTACTTATACTAAAAACGTAGTGGCTTGACTATCAAACAATTCATGTCTGAGAAAAGACAAATATGAAACCTTTCTTTTTACAAAGACTGAGTTGGTTAGTGTGTGTCACGTATGTGATGTTGCTCTGATGGAAGATTTAACCTGGGGAAAGTGCACATCTATTGATGTGAACATTTGAGCATTTTTACTAGTTCATAGCCTGATTTTCATAGGAAATACATTATTTGAAAACTGAAAGCTCATGTTGCTAAAGTAGCGTACATAGAAAAAATTACAATTGCATTTATATCCAAGGCTGTTTGATTAATAATGTAAAGATAGATTATACAGTAGTTCATAAGGCAGTATTACTGTATTGTAAGATTTTTAAGCCTGTACGGGTACTCGAAAATTCAAGTGAGTCGAGTTTTAGTAGCTGCTCCAAAATTTACCAAGATTATTTTCAAAATAAAAAAATTCTGAGTATCTAAAATTTTAAATTTTTTGTCTTGAAAATTCCAAAATTAATTAGTTTTAATCACTTTTAAAATATTACTCCATAGAATATAGTTTCTCTTAATATCTCTTTTTCACTAATTAAAAAAAATATTTCATTTAAAAAAATCTATGTTAGTACTTATGATTTATAAATGGATCTACAGTGAGACCTTGTTTCATCATTTTCATGGGGATCTGGAAAAAAAAAAGATGGATATGGGAGAACGATAAATGTGAGAGCCTATATAATGTTAATATAAATTATCAGTACACAATTATTTTGTTTCCACTTTTGTAAGTGTGACAATAAACTTTCAAGTTACTAATCCCATAAAGTAAGTATTTCTTTAAAGATAGATACAGTTCAATATATTTTATATATATATATTACCATGGTAATTACCATGGTTCTTAGTTTCTATTTTTTGATATACGATTTTTATTAATGAATTATAAACCTTAAATGGATCAGTATTTTTTTTCGTCATGACTTGTTATAAGGTTCAACTCATGAAACATAGTAGTTTTCTAATACAAGATTTGTTCGTAAATGATTGAGAAATATGCCACAGGTTGATTTCATTATTCATAAATATATGTGTGGAAGACAGAACAGGAAAGGTGGATAGAAAACATAACCTCTTGTATATTTTTTCCGTCCACCTTTCCTTTAACTTCTTCCACATATATATTACAAACTACCTCAATAGGGAAACATTATTGTTTTCCTTAGAGTTGTATTGTTTACAAAAAAATGCCATATGGTACAGCATAAACTATGCCTAGAATATTTTCATGGAGTTATGTTATACTATCTGCACATCCATTAAAAAAATAAGGCTTTTACCTATACTACTTAATACTTGGACTAAAAGCTATTATATCATATTTTTAACTAAATATTATAATTTATTAAACAATCCATCACGTTAAAGGTCGGACAGTATCATGTCTGTCTACTGAGCTAAGGGTAGCAGATTCAATTCCCGGCATGGGGCAAAAAAAAAAAAAAGGTAAAATATTGATTTACCCTTTCACATTGATAAATTAACAGCCCGGGACTAAATGTTGTGCCTGTCCTAGTCTTAAGTTATATTATAAGGCATATGAAGCTATGACAGGCCTAGCCAGCCGTTAGTGAAAAATATATAGCTTTAATAAAAAACTACCACAGGCTGGAAACTGTAATGGGTGTAATGTAAATTTACTCAACATAAAATATATAGCAATTTTGCTATATCTTTACTTATTAAACCCGCCTCGGTGGCGTAGTTGGCTAACGCGCTTGTCGTGTTGAGCTCGACCGCCGAGGATGGGGAGATCGAGGTTCGAATCTCGGTCGGGTGAACGGGGGGTGGTTTTTCCTAAATGGTTTTCCACTCTCCCTCCACGCAAATGCGGGTTCACTTCCTCTAATTAAACCTCCCCAATTCCTAATCCATTAGAGTAATTAGTACTTAAAGCGTATAACCCGAATGGGTACTAAGACGCGGTGCTAAATATTATTATTATTATTATTTACTTATTAAATATTTTTAATCTATTAAAAGGGTTCACTATCATAAAGATAAATGTTTGAAATTTGTTACTTTCAATTTTGCACAGCTTCAAACAAAGACAAATGAACACAGTGGTATAGTTTGAGTATTAATATTTAAAAAATTCCTATATACCATTTGAAATAACCTAGTTATTTTTGGGTACTTGGGCAGACTTCTCTCTAGTAACTTAACATTGTGTGATGCTGCATTTAAAACAAGAACCATTTATATACACAGTGATGTGAAAACTAATGTGTTCACAAAATCATAATTGAAACAAAGTACCTATATTTTGTAAATATATACCGTAGGCCCCCATGAATAGTTTTATTTGGTAATGACAATGTTTACTATATATAATAAAGCAATATAAGACTATACATTTTAATTAAACCAACATAAAAATAATCTACACAAAGGTCTGTATATATACTCACATAAAATGTAACTGTTTAAATCCACTAAACGCAGCCAGTTGCTAGTTTGCCATCCATCCTCCTCCCTTTAATAGCCACAAACTCTCCTGCTATTTTATAATATATAAATACAATCCATCCTCCTCCCTTTAATAGCCACAAACTCTCCTGCTATTTTATAATATATAAATACAATCCAGCCTCCTCCCTTTAATAGCCACAAACTCTCCTGCTATTTTATAATATATAGACACAATCCAGCCTCCTCCCTTTAATAGCCACAAACTATACAGCTATTTTATAATATATAGCTACAATCCAGCCTCCCCTTTAATATCCACACACTTGTCTATGACTTGATGATTCATGGTTTCCACACATCTGAATAACTGATAAACCACTGGCATTTTTTTCCCTGGAAAGAACAGGGAAAACAAGAAATTTCTCAAAATCTAGTAAAAATACTGGAATATTTGTTAATTTGGAATACTTAACTGAAATCACAAAATAGGTTCTTGGATAGGCATAAAAGTGAACCAAATAATTAAGTAGGCTGGTTCAATCATGTCTTGTTACACCTTAAATA
Organism: Timema californicum; assembly: GCA_902141385.1. Lineage (NCBI taxonomy): Eukaryota > Metazoa > Arthropoda > Insecta > Phasmatodea > Timematidae > Timema > Timema californicum. The sequence goes on along the minus strand of CABFOW010000813.1, from coordinate 180,919 downwards.
AGGATTGTGAAGTGACAAAAGATGTATCTCCCTATCAATCGTAAATCATCCTCTTTTAAACATAAGTTACATAACTTCAGACTAGTCATTTTTAGGGAAAATGAAATTTGATCACTCTTTTCTTCAATCTAAGCTGTCTGGGAAAATGGTAACTCCTTCTGGAAAATCTGGAAAACAAAGGGTATTTGGTAGTAATAAAATAATGGCTGCCCTCTGATTTAAGTCGAACTTGGGACTTTTGGCTTACTACACCACTGAGCTATCTTGGAGTGGTCTTGTGCCTAAGATCATTCTTCACTCATATTTTGCCTAAAGGCAGAGTCTGTGATGGACGTGTAAAAATTGTTATGTATATATGAGTGATCAATTAAGATCACAAGCTATCAGATAACACAGCCACCCTTGAATCTGGAGGGCTTTATGCACCACATAGTACAATAACAACTGTATGAATACATACAACATGATGGTTTGAATAGCAACACTATTATATTTGTTAATTAAGGTTATAGCTGCATCTAAATATCATATTGTTTAAATTTAAAAAATACATCTGGACAAGAGAACCGAACCAGAGACCTTTGGGAAGTCCTACTAGATAGCTCAGTGGTAAGAGTATTGGCATACTAAGTCAAAGGTTCCTGGTTATAGTCTTCCGTGCCTAGGTGTCATTATTCAATTTAAAGAATATAATACGTAGATGCGGCTAAGTGTAAATAACAACTATAATAGCTTGGATATTTAATACATCTTTTTCTTTTTCCAATAGAAAGCATATCAAGTGGCGTGAGCTTGTCTTCACTCAATTTATTTGGGATACATTTTTTGTATGAATCTTATAATTGAGAACCTCTTGGCTTCAACTGTTGTCATTGAAAGGATTGCCAAGATTCCCATTAGTTCACTTTCGATATAGTGTCTTTATCAAGCTCATTGATTAAAAATAATGGTAGCAATGCCACAGTACCACTTGCCCTTAGAAAATCCTCTCTGCTGAAAGAACTTCCAATTTGGTTCAGAGTTGCTCCTTGTGCTGTATATGATATTACTCACTGCACATCTATTTCTCTTTCTGGCAAATTATTACTTTGCTGGACAAATAAACTTGTACTTCATGTGTGACCGAAACTTGCTACATCACAATCCAAAAACATTAACAGCTGTTACTACTACAATCGTACCGACATTTAGTAAGTATCTCTTAAAATCTAGCATTCAAGACATTGAGTACATTTTCTTGATTAGTTTCATGCATTACGTAAGCCAGGCATTAGGAAATCATTGAATGCTATCAAATTAATGACAAGACAATACTGGAATGTTCTTTGACTTGGATAAATACTTTTTTTAATTGTATTTTGCTTATCGAAGATATTTTACTTGCGAAAACTGATCAACATGTAAACACTTTAGAGCAATCACTGTTTGTCACCTATACATTGTGGTATGTCCTATGTCAGGCTCATTTTGAAAGTTGTCTCTTCTCGGGTTGTAATTCCTCTCATATACGATTAGTGGCCAGAACATGACATACCCAGGAAATAAAAGAATTACGTGTCTTTGTGAAAAATTCTAATATCTTCTTGATGATTCTGGATTGTTCTGGCACTTGGGACTTCTATCTTACAACCACACCAGAACATCATTTCTCTTTGTTTAAGGTGTGCAGAACTGTGCTGAACATGACCAAATTCGTGGCTGCCAAAACTTTGGTATAACCAAGGTTGGCACATTCTCATTAGATGGTGTAATCACATGTTCTGAGATACCATCTTACGAAAAAATAAATTAATTGCGCATAGCCGTCCTAGCAGGTTGAATTTATCATAAATGTAGGCCATTTTAATAGAGAACAGGCAAGACACAATTTAGACAGGGCAGAACTTAAGTAGGGGCAATATGCACTGGGTTGGAATTATATTGTAGCTTGATAGAAAATTATAATAGCTTGCTAAGAATATGATAGTCTGATTATTATTGCTTTGTCTGTGTATTTAGTTCTTTACAAAACAGCAGGCAAGGAAAACCAAACAAATAATGATTTGAACCACATCACATAGTCAATGTTCACGTTGAATTTTCATTTGTAATCATGTTTTTATATATATATATATATATATATAAAAACATGATTACAAATGAAAATAATGATTTGAACCACATCACATAGTCAATGTTCACGTTGAATTTAAACAGTTACATTTTATGTGAGTATATATACAGACCTTTGTGTAGATTATTTTTATGTTGGTTTAATTAAAATGTATAGTCTTATATTGCTTTATTATATATAGTAAACATTGTCATTACCAAATAAAACTATTCATGGGGGCCTACGGTATATATTTACAAAATATAGGTACTTTGTTTCAATTATGATTTTGTGAACACATTAGTTTTCACATCACTGTGTATATAAATGGTTCTTGTTTTAAATGCAGCATCACACAATGTTAAGTTACTAGAGAGAAGTCTGCCCAAGTACCCAAAAATAACTAGGTTATTTCAAATGGTATATAGGAATTTTTTAAATATTAATACTCAAACTATACCACTGTGTTCATTTGTCTTTGTTTGAAGCTGTGCAAAATTGAAAGTAACAAATTTCAAACATTTATCTTTATGATAGTGAACCCTTTTAATAGATTAAAAATATTTAATAAGTAAATAATAATAATAATAATATTTAGCACCGCGTCTTAGTACCCATTCGGGTTATACGCTTTAAGTACTAATTACTCTAATGGATTAGGAATTGGGGAGGTTTAATTAGAGGAAGTGAACCCGCATTTGCGTGGAGGGAGAGTGGAAAACCATTTAGGAAAAACCACCCCCCGTTCACCCGACCGAGATTCGAACCTCGATCTCCCCATCCTCGGCGGTCGAGCTCAACACGACAAGCGCGTTAGCCAACTACGCCACCGAGGCGGGTTTAATAAGTAAAGATATAGCAAAATTGCTATATATTTTATGTTGAGTAAATTTACATTACACCCATTACAGTTTCCAGCCTGTGGTAGTTTTTTATTAAAGCTATATATTTTTCACTAACGGCTGGCTAGGCCTGTCATAGCTTCATATGCCTTATAATATAACTTAAGACTAGGACAGGCACAACATTTAGTCCCGGGCTGTTAATTTATCAATGTGAAAGGGTAAATCAATATTTTACCTTTTTTTTTTTTTTGCCCCATGCCGGGAATTGAATCTGCTACCCTTAGCTCAGTAGACAGACATGATACTGTCCGACCTTTAACGTGATGGATTGTTTAATAAATTATAATATTTAGTTAAAAATATGATATAATAGCTTTTAGTCCAAGTATTAAGTAGTATAGGTAAAAGCCTTATTTTTTTAATGGATGTGCAGATAGTATAACATAACTCCATGAAAATATTCTAGGCATAGTTTATGCTGTACCATATGGCATTTTTTTGTAAACAATACAACTCTAAGGAAAACAATAATGTTTCCCTATTGAGGTAGTTTGTAATATATATGTGGAAGAAGTTAAAGGAAAGGTGGACGGAAAAAATATACAAGAGGTTATGTTTTCTATCCACCTTTCCTGTTCTGTCTTCCACACATATATTTATGAATAATGAAATCAACCTGTGGCATATTTCTCAATCATTTACGAACAAATCTTGTATTAGAAAACTACTATGTTTCATGAGTTGAACCTTATAACAAGTCATGACGAAAAAAAATACTGATCCATTTAAGGTTTATAATTCATTAATAAAAATCGTATATCAAAAAATAGAAACTAAGAACCATGGTAATTACTTGCTTACTCTATGGTAATAGGAACTATAAGGTTCATTGCCGTACTTCCAAAAGTATGCCACCTATCCCTATCTTGAGCTAGTTCTATTCAGTCACCCTCATTATGTCTCTTTCGGGTCCATTTTATTGTTATCCTCTCATCTGTGTCAAGGTCTTCCGAATTGATTTGCCAGTCAGTACTCTAAACAAGGTTATAAAATATCCTTTTCACACTGCATGTTCTGTCCACCGTAATCTACCAGACTTGACTACTCTAACAATGTCTTGTGATGAGTACAGGGCATGTAGCTCATCATTATGTAACCTCCTCCACTCCCCAGTTGCTTCATCCATTTTTGAACTAAGTATCTTCCTAAGCAGCTTGCTTTTGAACACCCTAAATTTATAAGTTAGGACTTAGATATTATTTAAAGAACTCAGAAAAATATGATTTCAAATTTGTTTTTGTAATATAATGCAAGCGACCACGTTTCCCATGACACCCTCAGAGAACACCCGGTAAAGTTATTGTCAACAAGTTACCAGAGTGTAATAACATGCATTTCCTGAGTATATTCTTTTCCTAATTTCCAATCTAATATAGCCATTGCTAATTAAAATTGTTCCTAAATATTCAAACTCATTAACCATATCAAATGATATGTTGTTCACCGTGATATTTAGATGAATAAATATAATTAAACCTATCTGTGTTGTTGAGAACCAAATAGAGTTTGTGCCCGCTGGTTGTATTATGAGTGACAGCGGCAGGCAGGGAGGAATGGCACAAATGTTTCCTTCCCCTAAACTTTTAAAACAAGCTAACAAGTGTAATAAAGTGAAAAAGGATGAATACATTCGTTTCACAGATGAGAAGCTTGAATACTTGATTCCTCAAATCTTGTGGGCATTCGAGATTCGTAAAAAAATATTTTAAAAAGTATCTTGAATACAATTATAAAGACCTTCTCGACTTAAAATAACAATTTCAAGCAATTGGTAAAAATAATTATATAGACATGTGTAGTTGGAGAGGTAGCAAAACCACATAAAGACCAAAAATGTATTTATATAATTAATATAAATAATTTACATATATTAAATGACAATAAACATAAGAGACAAATATCATTTACCAATGGCACCAAAATTTAAGCAACTTTTTTATAAATTAAATTTGAAATATTTTCACTGGAACTAAAATTATACGATTTTAAAGATTTAAGGATACAAACTATTATTTGTAAAATAAACATTGTAAATTACAACGCCATCTGTCAGTTGGCCTAGAGTCCTGATCTAAAACCTACATTAATAACTTTACTGGGAAAATTCATTGGTTTCTAAAAAATATAAGGTCTTTTGTCACTCAAACTTTTCCTTCTTGTGTGTGTGGCTTAGGTGGTGCCATGGAGCCCACGCTGTGCACGCCTATGCACTAGCCTTTTTTGCATTCCAAAAAGTTGTTTGAAATACTTAATTATAGAAAATACAAGATACTTTACCTCGCCACTTCCTACCATTTTATTAATTTCCTCTTTGAATACCTCGTCTGCAAAGTATTGACTCTGCAGGAGTTGCCAATCAATCGAACTGCTCATCACTCCCTATACAAGATTAAATAAAGATAAGCAGTTAAAAAAGGCTCAATAACAAACAGTTTAAATTAAAATGCATTTTTAAATATTGAGAGATAAACATTAATTACAAAGTAAAATTCCCCCTTTCTGTATTTAATTACTTCAATAATAAAGAAAAAGGTAATTTGACTAGGTTAAATAATCGTGGTCTAACATTTAATAGCTCTTGGGAGAGTCTGAATAATGCCACACAGCAGACTGTAATGAAAATATAAATAAATGATAATGTGAATAAACAAGAAAGACTTTTAATTTTTAAAACAATAATTACAACTGATTTAAAAGTACAATATGATCGTGATCATATTATCAATATTGTTAGTAGCATACAACTCGAAGGGGTAGTTCGTGAGCTGTCTTAAAAGGCTTTTTAAGACAATTTTTCAATAATGCAGATCGGGGTAATGACATTTTTAGTGTTTACTTTAAAAAAAACTTTGAGAAAGGTGAACAATCATTGATTAAACAAATAAATGTTTTTATTCAACAAAGGCTCCAACGTCTGGGACCTCATATTTAAAGTGTACTCAAACCAATAGCAATATGTCTATTAACTTTTCAAATTAATAAAAGAGCTTGTTTAACAAATTGTTAGTCAATAACCCAAAATAATTAAATTCTAACCAGATATTACATGGATTTCTGGAATATTATGCATTTTTAACTAGAGAGTAAAGAAAAAATCAAAATGGATTAATTAAAATATTTTGTCATATCAAAACATTAGTTTTAATTCTTGCATAAATTTCATAGTGGTAAATCCACCCAGTTATATTAATTTCACTTTCATCTCCAAGGAACAAACAAAACATTGTTGTAATGTGATGCCTGACTTGAGATGAATTATGTTTATAATATACTAGTGTTTTAAAAAAACATGCGGCTTGGTTCTCCCAATCAAGATAGAGCCAAGATAAAGTTTAAAGCCTAGTTCACAGATAAGGTCAAGGACTATACACACAGCCTCCAAGTTAAAATGGCTGCGCTGATTGGGAGATCTTGAGTCCTTCTACAAGGGGATCACTACATGCAGTCTCGAGTGGCAACCTCGCTATCAAGCAGGCACTTTTAAAAACAGTTTACTTTGAAGATGGTTTTACTAGAAACCATCCAAAAAATTGCCTTTTAGTGTCAATAAACCGGCTTTCCCAAAGCTATGTTCAGGTATTGGCCTGCCCCCAAACTGCAGATTACAAAGAAAATGTAAACAATGTTTTTTTTTTTGTTCAATCAAATTTTCTAGTTGTAAACAATCTTCAAATATTGTTGTCGACTAGTTACTTGTCTGGAGAGGTTTGTTCATTGAAAGGGGAGATAAAGGAGTCAGTGTTGCTGACACCTGAACTATTGTGTTTGGACTGCAGCCCCTTCAGAACAAACCATTTTAAAGTGAGTTATTTCACTTGGAAGTGCTGTTATGAATGAAAACTGCAACTAGCACTCCTTAGTGTCCAAGGACTCGACTTGGCTCAAGAAGCGCAACGAAACCTCCATAAGGCTGAGTATCCGGTGTATTCCTTGTCTGTGGCCTAGTCTAAAGCTATGTGAATCTAAATGGTGATCTGTATGACTTTAGTTTCCTAATTCGGTACATATACTTTTAATAAATCACAAATTAATTTTATAAATCATAATAAATAACACATATGCAATATAAAATTATACTGTGGATTGAACACGTTAAAACATTAATATATTTTAGTAGACATATATATTAATCACTATGTGTTTTATCCTAAATCGTGTTTAATTATATCGCTAAATATATAGTATAGATAACAAAACCATAACATAATGATAATTTATAATTATAGGCATACAGAGTAATAGCATGTTGAATATGAACACCAACCTGTGTGAAAACTGGTGATGCTGTGGACCACGACAGACACGGAACCAACACCAAAGGCTTAGGCCAATTAGTGGCTGCCAGTGAGGCCATCTAAAAGTAAGAGGGCATTTATGTTGAAACTTTCTGTAACATTTTAATAAGTGACCAGTGAATGCATGGTTTCAATATTTCCATGACTAACCTTTGAATGAAGGGCTGCATATCACAACTTTCATAAACCAGATACAGACCAATTTTCCATCTGATAGATAGAAAAGTTACTAGATTTATTTTCATTTAAACAAATGTCAAGTCACGTGATCTGCATCTGTCCTTTTAGATATATACTATCAATACCTATAAAATGGGATCAATTTTGAACACAAAAATATTCTTATATTTTCTAAAAGACACTAAAAAAATGCACTTTAGTCTAGGTAAGCTTGAATGATTTTTATTCAAACAAATCTTTTAGGTGAATATTTTCTAAATCTGTTACAGTAATATTACTTCAAGCAATAAAATAAATACTTACAAACTTATTTTAAACATAAACAAAATATTCCTTTCCCACAATCTCTTACTACCCATCCTGGCTATATATATATATATATATTAACTCTAGTAGTTAGGGGGGGATGAGACAGGTATTATTAAGATGTAATGTACCCACATTTGCATGAAGAGGTATAATTTAATATATAACGCTTTTAGTACACCCAGCTGGGATTCAAACCCTGACCTTACATTCTACGAATCAGACTAGATGAGCCAGATATTAAGTCTTTGTGCCCACCAATGCAGGCACTAAAGATAATTGGGTGTTATGAAACACATTTAAAAATAGAGTTACTTGAGTACAAGTTAATTTTAATTATGTTGAGATTTAAAACCTAACAAATAATAATATTTAGCACCGCGTCTTACTACCCGTTCGGGTTACACACTTTTAAGTACTAATTACTCTAATGGATTAGGAATTGGGAAGGTTGAATTAGAGGAAGTAAACCCGCATTTGCGTGGAGGGAGAGTGGAAAACCATTTAGGAAAAACCACCCCCAGTTCACCCGACCGAGATTCGAACCTCGATCTCCCCGTCCTCAGCAGTCGAGCTCAACACGACAAGTGCGTTAGCCAACTACCCCACCGAGGCGGGTCCTAACAAATAAAGTGAACGCATTGTCTTGACCAATATTTAAAATAAGACTCGCGCAATGTTTAAAAATGTACTAGACCACTTAGATTGTTAAACTTCAAATATAAGAAAAATCGAGATGTTTACTTGACTCAGTAATTATTTTTGTAGCGGCGTGTTTCATTATTTGTTCAGGCTATACACGCATATGTACTAATTACGCTAATGAGTTTGTTGTGCCTCACTGTTCAGTCGGCCCTTGTATCTTTCCTATGCACTTGCACAGGCCACGCCAACCCCTCTCTCTAATGCCTGGACCGACCCACAGTCCATGTTCTTTGAGCTGTCCGTGACAATTTCCCCACTGTTCTCGGCGCCAAAGAGAACTCCTCCCTCCCCCATTGGAAAATGCCAGGCAGAAGTGGAGGGTATACAACACAGTGATTTCTGGAGTATATTCAGTGGTGGCCCAACCCTGGTGAACCACCTATACGAAACAGCTTAATAAATGGTTGTGTTTCGTAAACAGCAATTTTGTCTTGACTCCCTCTCCTTCTGCCGTCATCCTTTACCTTCCACCGCGATTCCATCCTAACTCCTACCGCGACTCACGTTACCAGGACTCCATCCCCATGACTCACGTTGCCGGGACTCCATCCTACCTACCGCCGCGACTCACGTTGACGGGACTCCATCCTACTGCCCACCGCGACACCCGTGTTGCCGGGACTCCTTCCTTCTACCTCTCCACTCTTACCATTTGCTTGTCCTTGTCATCGGCGATTCCACAGGATGGTCTACACCCGCCGCTCCAGCAAAGCCCACCGACAGAAGACCCTGAAGAAAACATCGCCGGCCAAACAATACTCCACCCGAGTGCCCATTTCCTACAACCCCGGCAGTAACACCAGGACGTCCCCACTCTACTCAAACATCTCCAAGTATTCTTACCCCTGAGTTATCTAATCCCTCTTCTCCTCTCACCCACCACCCGACCTCCACCTACTCCAGTTTCCGCTTTAAGCCCTGAAGGCTATCATTTGCATAAGCTAGCCCCACCACAACCCACCTACGTTTTCTCCTCCATCTCCTTTCCTTACTCTCACGCACTAAACCCGCAAGACCGGTGCCTAACAATGAACGTCAACCGGAGACTTCGCTTCGACTAGACGCAGCCAGTTACCCCAAAGCCACAGCGAGGGTTAACAAGTTAGGGATGAGGAAGGTTAAATTTAGATTAAGTATACCCACATTCGTGTGGAGGGAAAGTGGAAAATCATATTAGAAAAACTATTTTCAGTACAGCTGACCGCGATTCGAACTCTATAATCTCCCTGTCATCGGCAGTCTGGTCTATTCTGAGTGTGATGCTTTAGACCAGGGGTCACCAAATGGCGGACCGTGGACACATTTTTTACGGACCTCGATGAGGTAGTGAAACATAGAAGAAATAATGTTACCGCGGGTGACCTAGTGGTAGACATGGATGGAAAGCTTTAACCCAGCCCTCCAGAGAGACTGGCGCATCACGTGGACATACTTGATCTTAGAAACATTCCTCAGTCTAGTAGCAGCCCCTGTATCGGGTGATTCAATCAAATGTGTGCTGTTATTTTGTTTGATCATTGCACTGTATGTCTTATAGTTTAGTGTCGTACTTATCAGTTATGACAATGGATAAGAAATACATAAAGGTGGAAGCTGAAAACAGACAATTTTTACCAGCGTGTAAAGAATTATATTGCTTTACATTGCCTAGCAGAGTTGGAACAGTACATGTGTGTTTAATTTGTCAACAAACTGTTAACCTATTTGATCCCAACATTCTCTGTTTTCATAAAGAAAACATGTCTTTCGGGACTCTATAATTTATTAATTTTTAAATATTATCATAACTTTACTTTAACAACAGCTCTCCCAAACAGTAGGCTTGTAAGGCAAGGCTTGACTTGAGTCATTGTTAAAGTTCAGAACCATGGAAGTTTGATAAATTTTTAAAACGAACCTCTATCAAAAGTAATTGGTGTCCCCTGCTTTAAACCATGCAACCATCAAAGCAGGTAGTAATAAATTGTTCCTGTTTAGTAAGCCCTGCTCTAAATTACAATTTTTTTTCTTGTTATGAACATTATGAAATAGTATTTGATCGTCCCTATGAGGTAGCTTGTATATGGTATTTATAACTTTGTGGATTAACTAGTATTTTAATGTGTACATTAGGGTGTCCCAAGATACAAGGGATTTTTTTTTTTGCAAAGTCTAATATGCATACCCTCTATTTTTTTCTATTTCACCTTAGTAACTTAAATAAAATGTATTATTGCAATAAGATAATGATAACTTGTGCCAACTTTAGGTCAAACTTGAACGTGAGATCTTGTAAGGGGAATACTATGGAAAGATTGTAAAATGTATGTTTCTTTGGTACATAAGACACAATTTTATTCAAAGCAGATATTTATTAACATATTACAGTAAAAGAAACATTACTGATCATATTTTCATTTCAATGTTTGCTTTTTACAGTCAGGATAGATCTTCGTGTGTTCTTGTATGCAAAGTAACAAAGATTGTTTTTGTTCCCCTCAACTGTTATTAAACCATGAAAGTCCTGCATTAGTTTAACCGCTCTTTCAGCTGTATCGTTCACTGTTCTAAGTATTAATATTGTATTTTTCGTGTCTAGAAAAGAAGCGTTATTCTCCCATAAAGAAGGACTGTTGTTGAGAAAACTATTATTAATTTTGAGTCTAGAAAACAATGAATGGTTTTGACTGATATGAAATCGATGCTTTTTTCTGCAAAAAAAATAAAAATAACAGGTAGCAATGGCATGATATAAATAAATAGCCAAATAAACAACTACAAAATAAATATATCAAACTCACCATACAATGAACCACAAAGTTCTTCCTTTGATGGAATATATTTTTTCTCGTGGGTCGAGAAATTTTCCCTATGTAAATTTGCCACCATTTTTAATTTTGTTTCTTCATCCCCATCATCATCAAAAAGTGCTAATACTACTATTTCATCAGTCAAGTACCATATATGCTGGAGAAATTTATGTAAAGCAGCTTTCGAGATACTTTCATTCAAAGATTTGCAAAAGCACAAATCTTTGTAGAGTGCTTTAATTGACAAAGTGCATTGAAGGCATGGTGTAACGTAGATTGTTATGATAAACAAGCAGACGTCTAACAGTACTTTCTTATCCTTGGTGTTTAATTTCAGCTGAGAACTAAATAATGATAGTTTTAAGGAGTAAATCACACGGGCCATCCATCTAGCTTGGTGCATGGCACCCGGAGGTTAGATTTTAATTTGTTTTTCTGCATCTCCACCTAAAAATACCATAGAAAGTTCGATCAACTCTCGATAGTCCTCTCTGACCATAACATTTTTAAATTCAGTGAAGTGAAAGTCAAGAAAATTTTCAAGTTTGGGTACGGTTCGGAACAGTTCCACTGTTTCTCTATAGCACTGTATTTTAGTGGGATCAGTGTTTTTCCAATTCTCTTTGATCTTTTTAAAGAGTGGAATATCGGGGCTTGTTGTCACTTGTTTAATTTTCACTTCGAATACGGCCTTTAACACCAGTTCGTATACATGATGGCGGCAAGCGAAAAAAAGCAATTCCCTATAAAATTTTTGCTCGGGGAGCGTACAAGCACTATTAAAACGACCTGTATTCGAAGCCGTAGTATCACAATAGAGAATTTGGACATTGTTTTCGAGATTCCAATCCAAGATCACCTTCCAAATAGCCTGCACCTGTTCTTTGCCTGAAGAATTATCCAGTCTCAGTACAGCAATAAGTTGTTCTTTAAGTTCATATGAAATAACTACAGGCAAGCGTTCTTCTTTCAATTTTCGAGCACTCAAAGCAGGCAACAGTTTTCCATCCCAATGTGAGGTCACTATATCCGGTACCTCGTTTTGAAAATCAATTTTTATATTTTCCGCGCGTTCCTTCTGTTTTTCTGTTCAGATTCTTTGAATTGAAGACTTACTTATCAGAAATCCGTCAATGTTAAATCCAAGTGCATCAATAGTAGCTTCAAGAATAAACACAGAATCTCGAATACTTAACTGACATGTCTAATGCAGCAACTAGCTTTGGAGTAACAAAATCTTTCCTGAATACTAATTTAATTGTCCCAGGTTCTGAGCTTTCGATCAGTGTTGGGAAATCTTCTGAATTCCATATTTTCACTAGAATTCGAAGAGGAATCTTCTTGCAATGGTTTGTATGATGCCGAGGATGTTGAAGCGGAAACATATTTCATTCGCCGAATGTCTTCTTTGACAGCTCGAGGTCGCGCCCTTTCCTCTTTTTTGGCCACTCCACCTATGTGACCAGGTTGGTATGACTCTCTTTGGCGCTGCAAGAAACTCCTATTTTCCTCTATTTTCATTAATTGAAATGCATCAGCATGTGCAATGTCAAACAAATTGTCTAAATTACTTACAAATTCTTGTTATCGCCGCTTGAATACGTCTTGTAATGTTTCTCCAAACTTGATACATATTAACAAGCTTCCTCACACAATTTGGCAACGATTTGGTAGGTATACGTGCCTTTTCCCAAAAGATAATACATTCACAAATAGCGAGATTTGCACTTTCATTAACACTTAAATTCACTTCTCGAATATTGTAAAACAAAACTGCGAGAACTTGTCCATTAGACGGAAGTTTTGAACCCGTTATTTGATGTTTTATGTTCCCTATTAAAAATATTACTTTTTTAGAACCATGCAATTCCACTGCCATGTTCTGTTCACTGATTAAAAACTATACTGACATTTACTAACAAAACAACTTGGAATTATAAGCACATTGACACGTAGACGTGAATTGTCCTGAATAAACTGGTACTGACACGTTTCACAGGTTGCGCAATCTCACTGTCGAAGCATTCCAAAACCTTCCTTTTTCTTTTTTGTTTTATCTTTACCATTTGCAGCTGCTGGGTGCTCCGCTACAGACATGTGTCAGCGTTTGCTCGCTTAAGTACACATGTACTGACTGACATGTTTAGATGCAAGTCGGCACAGGTTGCTGTGGTTCAAATTACATGAAACTTTATTTACAATTCTTTTGACATAAAAGGAAAAAAAATAAGAGGGTATGCGAAAAAAACATTTTTTGGGACACCCTAGTGTGCATGCAGCAATAATCTGGTGGGACTTGCTGCTCTTTTGTTTGTGAGTTGTGCTTTGGGTTCAAGACTATCGCATGAACTCTCATTATTGTTGTGAGAACCTTACAGGAAGTTGTTATGTTTTGAGTGATAGTGAACGGGCATGGCTTAGGCCCTAATGTTTCTATTTTGCTAATGAATATACATACTAAAATTGCCGACCCGTATTCAGCCGTCTACAAGCCTCAGTGCAGTGGTGTCTAAACTTATCTGTTGAAGAACTAGTCCACGCTGCAGCTACAGGACCTAGTGATGTATTTGGAGTGTAGAGCTCTATTTATATCCACATCTCTCTTATAATCCCTAAAGTCAATTTTAATTGTGCAGAGGATCTAGGCAACTATTATTATTTGATGGTAATGGTATGTATGCTTCCAGATGATAAGTGTATTGTTATACAAACAGAAATGACTGTATCAGTAGTAAACGTACCTAATATAAATACAGTTTCAAAAATTAGCTAGTAGTAACAATCAGGAATCAAGAAAGAAACATAATATTATAAAATGGAAACAAGCAGTAGTTTTAATTATATAAAGCAGGAATGAGCAGTAATTTATGACAAGAAAATAGCTTTTCTTTAAATTATAAGGTATTTGGATGTATAAAAATCTAATATCTGCAAGTATTTTCAGGTTTGCAAAAGATGTTAAGTTTGATTGAGCTATAAAATGATTATGTGAATCAACAAAGTCATGTATGATCTTCTAGTTATCAGTGTGAGAGCAACATAATGTTGCTAATTAGTCTATCAATAGTGATTCATTGATATTCGGGATTACATATTGGTTTTTAACAAAGCAGTACTAAGTGTAATTATTTAGCTAGAGTATATACATTAAAAAACAAGCAGATCCAAAAACAAATCTAGAGCGCTATCAGGCCCCAACAGAAGATTGTTACTTCAAAATTCCTTTTAAGAGATTTAATGGGTCAATGGAAAAGTGTGCAATAGTTGGCAACACTGCTTCTAACTTGATGTTAAGTGTTATGTTACATAATGTTTAGTAAGCCACTTGCACCTTTCTAAACACATTTTTAATTAGCAGTTTTCTCTTAGCCTTTTGTCAAAATTATAATGATGATAAGTTGGTTTATTATGTCACTAATACGAAGCCATACTCTTCAATATAGAGTGCAAGGTCGACTCACTTATAAAGAGGGAGTTATTCAGCACAGCCTGCAAGTGTAGCATTTCCAGGAATATTATTAGTCCGTAGGTATGATCATTTTGCGGAATTTTAATACTTTGCCAAACCCAATCAGTGAAGCAAATTACTTGTCGATGTCATTAATTAAGATCACAAATAAAATGGTTCCCCTAAGCCTAGAATACCAAGTCAAATGATATATACTATGGCCCTCTTAAGATATAAAAGCACAAGTCACTAGTTGGATTCTTGGACATACTTTTTTTCTTATAATTGGNGGGAATGAGTGGGTTGGTGAAGGGAGGGGGAGCAGTAAGTTACTCCTTTGACACACAGTTTTTGATTTGTTTTTTTATAAATATTATGTTCAAAAAAGTAAAGTTAGAAAGTCAATCAAGTAAAAAATAATTATGAATGTCAATCCTGCTTTACTCACAATTACTTTTGTAGTTTTGTCTTGACATTTATTGATAGTATTAAATTGTTCATAAAAGAAAGTAGCTTATTTTCCTTTAGACACTATAAGATTTAAATGAATAAATATGTCTTACATGTCCTCCCATTGACATCCCTGTGATTCCTAGAGGTCCATATCCATTTCTTTCACACCAGTGGAAAAGGACCAAAGATTCCAACATCAGGCAGCCACCCATCACAAATATATCAGACACGTTATGTAGATTTGAACGTCTAAAGAGCGATACATTTAATGAGTTACTTAATTGTGTAACATGTTAATAAATGATGGTTGCTTCAGTTGAGCAAGGGGATCATATATTTTTATGTTAAACAATAAATAAATTATTATCATTACTGTTTTACTTACACTTGATCTTTAGGTTTGCGTAGCCCATAGAAAGGGTTTTCTAATATTATGGCTGCAATTCCTGCTTCTTTGATCAAAGGCTTGGCCATTAGTTGTCGTCTTCTCCAGAAACCCTATGAATATGTCCAAAAAAGTGTAATTGGTGAACTGCTTAAAGAAATGAATATGATGAATGTATTTAAGAGGGTTCATCATGAGTTTTTTTTCTGAGTGAAATAGAGGCTCTTTTTGTGAGAAATAACTAAAAGCTATTATGAAAAAATATATATCATTTTCTTAGGTAATGGTTGTCATAAATGGGCTGACTGTACAGATTTCCCACTCTTTCAATCCTTCTCTTATCCACTTTCTTTTTTGAGCTATCTCAATCTTTATTTGAATATCCCCTTTACAGCCTTCTACGTTTATTGATTTCATGAAACTACACAAAAAACATGAAAATATGAAAATTTTAACAATTATCAAACACTCAAACATACATAAAAGGAATATCAAAACACATCAAAGTGCAAACCATTGCAATTACTACATATTTATATATTTAAGTAAATACGTTTGGGTTAAGGGTTGTATGAGTATATTCCTGTCTGTACAAGAGAAAGCCCCACATCGAGGGACCTGTGGACTAAATGGCAAGCTTATATAGTTTGTTTTACCAGCAAAAGAGAGGGCCGGAATCAAATCCCGGTCACATGTATTGTGGTTTTTTCTAAATGATTTTCCACGCATATTTGGGTATGGCTTCCTCTAAATCCTACCTTCCTCATTAATGTATTTAAATACATATTGGGGAGCCAGCCCTTAAGTCCTGCATCCTTCAGCCCCTGCTGGCAGCCTCCAAAACCGAGACCAAATAAGCAAAGTGGGATCAGCGGCAATCGGAAAACGCCATTCCCAATCAGAACCCTAAAGAAAAACTTCCTGTAGACTAATGACTAGAATTAGAAACCTGGAAAAACCTTAACAGACTTTGGTGCCACATGGGAATATGCAAGAACAACCTCATAAAGTGGGGTTACTCAAATGACAGTGCCTGCTTATATGAAGAGCCCCAGACAATGGAATATCTCTTGAGGGGACAATCCCTACCAGTTCCACTAGCATGAGGCATGTCTTTATCGGATACAAAACTGAAATGGTATCTTTATCTGATTGACAGTACTAGTATGGTATATGTCTTTATCTGATAAAGAGAGCAAAGGGTGTGTCTTTATCTGTTTGGCAATACTAGCATGGCCCTGTGTCTTTATCTCAAAAAACAATACAAGCAGCACATGTCTTTATTTGTTAGACAGTACTGGATGGTGGTGTGTCAGAACTGATATAGAAAACTAGGCTTAGAAATCACAAACTCGATCATAAGACAGTGTTTTCTATTCAAGAGAACATTTTTATTCCAGTCACTTTTTACTAACGAATTGTAGGTCTACAAATAAAAGAGTTTATAAATGACAATTAGATAATGATTTGATAAAATGGGAGCACATGTTTAAGTTATTGTCAATATATTTTATACATTATAAATAAACCATAATAGTGGTTACGCATACTTTAGAGCTTGTTATTAATTGCTATGATGTATAATAGTTCCCATACTATCAATATTAAAACAGAGACACTGTCTATATATCAGATTATATTAAAGAGACAGAGACAACCATTAATATTGGAGTTGACGCTGGAGAATGGGTCTCGAGTTTAACCCATGATGGGGTGCACATGTGTTTTTATATTAAAAGTGTCCAGCAATCTCTTTCCAAGCTAATATGTATGAAAAAGGTGCAGAGTGTGTGTAAATATGTGTTAGTGTTTTTACTTTTAATTGTACTGTACTATTTTCCTAATTTCGCATAATTTAATTTATTTCCAGGCTAATAATGATGTGATTTATTTTACCAGAGCATCTTATATGTCGGGGCTATATACGGGCTTATGGGGTGGAGATGATAGTAAAATTTAAAGGAAGTGTATGCAAGAAATTGTGAAACCATTAATAAAAAAAACACCCTCACCCTTGATACACCAACCTGTGTTTCAAACCTCGACCCCCCCTGTCATCAGTAAACTAAACTAAAATAGCTTGACAGTTGAACCACATGAATACAGGTGCGAGTAAGTTGTTTGTTAGTAATCATTCTATTAAATGGACTAAAGGAAGGCTACAAAATTGTGTATTAAATTTGTCACTAATTTCACCCCAACATTAAAACTTAAAAGTTACTAAAAACTTAATCTAGGTGTTGGGGGAACCACGATAAAAAATCGCATGTAGAAAATCAAACTCGGTGAATGGTGCCGAGATTCAAACTGTGACCTACCAGTCAACATTGATTAAGTGAAATGTCTAGTGGCTTAGACCAATGATCTCCAAATAATCACTTATGTGGGTTAAATTTTACTTTTAATTGGGTTTCATGGGCTAAATATATATTTACATAAACAATTAGTTTTAGCCCAGTGATATATATTACTTTATTTACCATGAGATAAATCATACCATCAGTAAATATACTGCATTAACAACATACCCAACATAGATAACAATTTTTATTTATTAGGCCTATTGTTTTATTTGTAAATTTGAAAAAGAACTCTTGAACACAGGAATATAACCAGGAGTCATGATATAAATGTTTTAAATTAATTTGTGTAAATGGCTGTCATCCATTACCAATGATAGTGTCCACCAATGAAATCTGAAATAGCTTAAAGACAATGAGAAAATTGATTTATAAACAAGGCCCTGCAATATTTCCATGAAAATTAAAAAGAAAAGTTACTTATACACAGATTAAAACCTTATTTTTAAATGAGGATTTAAAGTATAAATTGATTAAAGAAAATTATTAATTTCAAAAGTATCTAGATGGAATCATGATTAAAACAGGTAGATTTAGAACTAAATCCGGTTGTAATAAATAGACAGTAAAATTTATACTTAAGTTTTAACCAAGCATACTTTAATATTTACTGAAATATATTTTCAAAATATTAAGTTACTGTATTAAGGTAGTCAAATACCTAAACTTTTAGAAAATTTGTGTTTAGCTTGTTAAATTATTTCATTAAATAATATTAAACATAATATAAATCTTTAAATCTATTGTTGTTAAAACTTTATAAGGAGTGGAATGGTAGGTCTACTCAATTAAACTTATAAAATATATATATATTGTACTTACATGGTCTCCTGTGCCAGCCAAATGTAGGCAAATGGGTTTGTAATGGTCTGAGTTCCATTTTTTTGGTAATATGACCTGAAAATGCGCAACTTCTGCTTCCTTCGGAAGGATGCCTGGTAGATGTGTTACAAAGGGTGAAAGCAAATGTCCTTCCAGCATATTGTAGTCTGAGCCCAAATTCTCCTACAAAAACATATGTTCAAAAGAATGAAATATATTATATATTAGGCTACTCTAACATTAATGTTTTGAAAACATACAACTTGGAATGTCACTACATTAGAAAACTTTTGATGAAACTGTAGAACTTATATGACTGTTGGAAAATAGTGTTATTCAGAGTTAAGATGGTAGGCGTAGAAGCTATAAATTCAACTGTGAATTCCTAAGTCTTTATCCAAGCATTAAGAAAACCCACACCATGACAGAGCAGTTTTGGTAACTAAAACTCGTTTTGTAGGCCCTATCTGATTGACAGGGACGCCAGTATTTGAGTCCCAGTTGGATAAACTTGGGTGGTTTACTAATGTTATTATTATTATTATTATTATTATTCCTATTATCATAACAGTGTTTTAATTCTTGTTCAGTTTTCTAATGATGATAGCCTATTAGGTCTAAATTTCCTTAAAATGCATCTTCTTCACCCAATACAATAATAATTAATGTAAATCAGATAGTCTAGGCATGTAGTAAGATTTGTAGCACTAAAAAATTCAGGCAAGGAGAGAATAAAAACGGGAAGACACTCAAAAAATATGGAAAAAAGCAAGATGGCAACATCAACCATTAAGAAATAATGTCTTATTTGATAGAAAGCTTAGCATCTTCCCAAGCTAAGGTCGAGTTCTGGTGAATTTGTCAGCCTTGTTTGATTTGTCTGAGTTCTGGTGAGTTTGTCAGCTTGGTTTGATTTGTCTGAGTTCTGGTGAGTTTGTCAACCTGGTTTCCTTGTCCACGCCAGGAATTTTCGCTGAACGATAAAAGAGTGGCTTTGACCACAAGGACAGCAGTCTAGTCAAGTTTGTGATCGGGGATATCTACTTTTCGAGAATTAATACAGAAGATGTAAATAATATTATTGCCTTATTATTTTTGTATTAAAAAAATCAAGTGATGATGTCAACAATATCGAGTGCATCCACTGTTGCAAGAAAGGTTTAGCTTTAGTGGATTTAGTACACTGTCCGAAAAACTAAGAGGAGACAAAGTAAAGCATGGTGATTTTTTTTAGAATATCCAAAGAAAAATTTGACAAGTTTCTGAGAATACAAAATTTAAAACATAAAGAGACCAACATGTGAAAATGCATTTCTCCTGATGAAATGGACACTAATCACTGGAACACTGTGACACTTACATGAGTGCCTATTTATTAAAATTATTTGCTTGTAAATAGGTAGTTTATAATACAATAATGAACACCATAATACATCTAATGTAAAAAAAACTTTATCAATTACACAGGTCTGCAATGTAGAAATTGTTTGAAAACTAATCACCGATTCTTAGAGATTTTTGGGCGCTGATTTCAGTAACAATAGTTCAACAATTCCATCACATACCATTCTTGCACAAACTCAAATTTTCTATTTCAATATCCACCAATTGACTGCATTAAGCTTCTAAGAATCTTTTTTTTTAATTATATTTCTTTCAAGCCATTTTATTTTTATCATTATATTGATCAAGGTGTATAATAATATAAAGGGTTCAAAGGGAGGGGTAGGGGTGGCTATTTGTTTGGGTATTGGCTCCTGGTACTTCTTTCTCATGGTTCAGAAACAAAGAAATATATTTTATTCCATACTTTTCTCAAGATGGCAACCTGGTTTATTGTAGCAATGTTCCTGGACTGAAGGTGAGGTTTGACATACAGTATGATGTGAATGAGTGGAGGCCCTTTAATGACGCGTCAAAAAGAAGCCGCAAAGCAGTGTTCCTTCATAATGGTGGTAAATATGCTTCAGTACCAGTAGGACATTATGTGTACCTGAAAGAATGTTATGGGAATTTAGCCTTAATTCTCATCAAAGTGAAATACAAGGATCATGGATGGACAATATACGGGGATTTTAAAGTATTTTCCATGCTTCTTGAACAGCAGGGAGGATACACTAAGTACCCCTGTTTCTTGTGTGAATAGGACAGCTGGGATAAGAGGCAAAACTGGATCAAAAAGGTGTAGCCACATAGGTATGCTTTAGAACCTGTAAGCAAAAATGTAGTACGGAAATCATTGGTTGATCCAAGAAAAGTCCTATTGTTCATTATTCATATTTTACAGATTTCACATATTTTCATCAAAAAGCATAATATTAAACTCCCGCTTTCCGAGACATAAGTTTAAAAACCTTTCAAGAACTACATAAGGACTTTTTGGGTGGAGGTGATCAGTAATTTTTTACGTTTTCGTGGGGGTGGGTTGACTCCATCTTAACTAAGGATTTAATCAATGTTTATGGTTAGACAAAATCTAAAAACAAAAAACACTTTTACAGATGTGCAGTCAAAAAGTTTGCACCTAGCGATAATAGATGGAGCTGAAGCATTGCCTATAGACGCACAAAGCTATACATAACTATAAAATGTCATTTATTTATGTTGTGTTAAACCTAATTTTACTGCGATAAGTATTCTATAATTTCACATCACCAATCCTTGTGTCTAAAATAATTTAATTTACCAAATCGTAAGAAAATTACGTACAATCGATAAGGGGAGAGGAGGAAACGAGAAATCTTACGATCCCTTAAGTAGGGAAATTGGGGGGGGGGGTCAAAATAATTTTTAAAATCCTTACTTAATTTATGGACAGCCCTCTATTGGTTTTATTAAAATATATTTCAAGTAAAGGTTTTTTTTATTTAAATTTTGTTACAACCTTACATTATTGAGTTATTTCGTGTTTCAAATACTTGCAAATATATGATTAAAATTGTCAATATATACTTATGTAAATTACCCTTAAAATTATGTTTATGGGATGATTAGTTTATAATGATAAACAATGCCCAGATACGAAATTTAATAAAAAACGTTACAGTGGATTTCGAGATAGCTTGTTTTATCTCTTTTTTTACCTTTAGTAAACTACCCTCAATTATAGGGAAAGATATCTAACTCCAAAAACTCCTCGGGGGAACCTTATAAAACCATATATACTAAGTTTTAGCCTGATTAGTAAAATGGTATCGGCTCTAGGTATAGATATTGACACACACAGGCAGACGGAATCTTAAAAAAACACCTTTTCGGTTTCAGGAGGTTGACAATTATCAAAATTTAGACTTTTTTTTACGAGCAAAGTACTTTTCTTTTCAAGGTGTTTCAAGGTTAAAATAAAGGCTTAATGACACTATGGAGTAAAATAATCACAATTTAAGAAGCTAAAAGTAGTAAATATTACATTGGGCACTTATGTAAGTTTTTGAGTTTATACAATCATAATATCCCATTATTTGAATATTGTATTTATTTTAAACCTATCAAGTATAGTTCTATAGTCTTATGAAAAGTGTTTAGTTAGAAACCGATGCATATTTGAGCTTTTATACACTTGAACAACTAAATTTGTTTTATTGAAATATACCTCCTATCCAAGCCTACTATTTAAAAGCCAAAGTTGTTAACCTAAAGCTTAAGCCAAACAGCTGGTTTTGTTTGTAAAACAATCACAATCATTCAACATTAAAACTACTCATACATTCTTACATTAGTTCAACGTTTCAAAATGGAACATGGTACAAACATTAATTTTCAGACAAGAGTCTAGATTCATAGAAATATGTCAAAACACAGTTAATTTATTACATTTAAATGGGATCAAAATCAGCTTAATGTCACAAGTACTCAACTCTCCAAAGTTCACTCAACGAGATGAAATTATTGGTGTGTTTCCCTAGATGATAAATATTCTCCTTGGCAGTCCACAACAAGTGATTGTGGATTCTAATTTTAAGGAAGTGGCTTTGTGCAAAATAGCTTGCGATTGTTGCATTGTGGCTATATTATTTTAATTCTTCAATGCCTTTCCTAACATTATATGTACATACCTTCTTTGTGTTGCACATAAGGAAATTGCTCAATAAATGTTTCTAGGATATGTGTGTGAACATATCTGTAGGGGATTTGAGATTTCCTAAGTCATCATGCCCTTTATTGAGATATGCTCTATGAAAAATTTGATAATCATGCCATGACTCCATGTTGGCATCACACTTTGTTAATGTATTCATGCAGAGTTTACAGTGAAATTTTCGTTCTATCTGGTATGCAAGATAGCCAGCAACATATTTAAAAGATTGAATGGTAAAACCAATAAGTATATAATCTTAATTTGTAATGATAAAAAACGTTAAAAGTGTATGTGTATAGTTACATACTCGTTAGCTCCTATTTAAAAACTATTCATTTAATAACAAAATATGTTAGATAGTAAATAGGAAAGTATTTTGAGATATCTCATGTATAAAAATAATATTTATGTAGCCAACAACCGGTTTACACTGAAAGGTGACATCAATAATTTAATGGACTAGAATAGCCTATAGCTGTATTTTATAAGCCACAATAATACATCATAGTTTATGATAATAAAAGGAAGTGTTAGTCTGTGTTTGTTTGTTTGTGTGTGATGATAGCCAAATCTACGGCACACAGAGATCTGCATTTTTTAACATAGGTGGACGGAAGGTGGTCCGATTGCACCTTGAAGCAGGAATTTTAGATTTTCAATTATCTTTTTAATTATGATATTTTAAACAAATTTCTGAAGAAAATATTTTCTGTTCATGGGGGGAGGGATGTCTATATAATTCATATGCCACAAGGGGTCACTGACAACACCATGCCGGATTGCTAGTAATTAATTAAATAAAGCTTACTAACTTTTAAGATAAATAGAGTGTAGGGTACTCGTATAAAATATGTTTAATAATTGCTTCAATAAACTGTACATAATTTTATCTATATGTATGGGCCCTATATGATTAATTAAAATTTCAAACTTATTTAACTTTTATTAACAGAGAAAACCCCTTTCAAGGTCGAATCATAAGGCAGGATTCACAAACAAACGGCCCGCGAGACATAGCTGACCGGCCCGTTTGTCTGCAATATCTTTATATTATATTATTATCTGACCTGCATCCATGTACTCATACAAAATACAATAGTTTAATGTTAGTGTTTACCACGTAATTTTAAATAACAGAAACCATTAGGACTATTTAAAACTATCCTATATTTTTGTTTTAACTTTAATTACTTGAATGTGAGAATTTTAATTTACACCAGGAAATTACCAGTTTTTAAATTATTTCAAGTATACATTAATGGATTTAAATACATAGCATCAAATAGATATTATAGACCTGCATTGGTGGCCACGCGGTATGGTACCTAGCCTTCCTCTATCAAATAGTCATATTTTGATAGGGCCACAATTTGTGGGATTGTTTTATAAGGTTCTATATAAGATATCCCACATTTAAAACACACTTTATAATTAAAATTTAAACTATTTAACTTGTCAGAACTTTCACCCTCATTTGGATGAAAACAATATTTTAAAATATCTAACCACTTCTTAAATAAATTGGTATTTCTAAATGTCTGCAATTCTTCTCAGTGACCCTTAATAAATAATTGCAGTTGACAGCCAGTCTCTTAGTGAAAAAGTCCACCATGTTTCAAGTTTTCTTTGTAATGTGCAGTAAGAGTAAACTTATTTGTGTGGCAGGTACCTGAAGCTTGCTAGGTGACCGCCAGCCGACAGGAGCTCATATTTTGTTTCTATCTTCTAGTACATTTGAGTTTAAAGTGAGTCGTTTAAAAAATGTTCACTTGATTAAGCTGTAGTCCCTGGGGATCGTACCTAGAGATCCCAACGTTGAAGGAGTAAAGCCCCGAAAAGGAGTGCAACATTTTTAACCTAGCGGCTGTGGCTCTGTTCTTTCCGTCTCTGTGGTCTTGGGGGAGACCAATTCCCAGTTTTTCCCTCTCTTGGGTGTGCCACTGATTGAGATATATATACATACACACACACATATACGAGCATATAATACCCAAGGAAGAACAAACACAGAAATTCTGCATTCGTCCTTTTTTGGTTTTTCAATTTGAGGAAACATTTAAATTTTCTATGTTAATAGGCTGTCATTTATAAATTCTCAGAACTATGTTATATCTACTAAAATAATTTAATATTTTGGTTTTAGTTAGAAACATTTTTATTGTGATAAATTAATGGAAAATTAACACATTATAAACATTTTCACATAAATTAAAATGAATAGTACGACACAATATTACATTTTCATAAATTTCTCGTCAGTAACCCATAAGGCAATGAATTTGTGGTGCACTGTACCATTTTATTTATTTTTTCAAACCTCTAAATACTTTAAGCAAGATTGATCCTGCTAATTTTAAAGTATGGTGTTGCGAGTAAAGACATGCCTTCTTTGATGAGTTTTGTTCAACTCTTTGTATTAATTGTATAAAGCTGAAAATGACCGAACTCAATTGAGTATATACATTAATTTGAACACCCTTCACTTATACATTGTGGGCAGGAGGAAGATCACAATCCAAACGTGTGTCAATGAATAGCTCTTAGCTCAGGCTTGGAAAAAAAAAGAGTTAATTAAAAAAGAAGTTGTGTCTATATTAGGTTTTATTGGGTTTGTTGTGGTGTGATTAAAGATATTATGTATGTTATCTGATTTAACCAATCATTCTAACATATTATATTTTATAAAACAATTTTTTTTAAGTAATTACAAACAATAAACACTGGTTTACAAAATTTAAAATAAAACTTTCATGTAATCATGTTAGTAAAATTTGGTTCTTAGAAAAGAATGTTTTAGATTTAAATTGTATGTGTATTCTATAAAATATTCAATAACATTAGTTTGATCTAGTCCTTTGTTAATATGTTTAATTCCATTTCCAATTTATTTATCTACTACATTTTTATTTAAAGTAATTAATCATATTTTAAATATTAAAAGGAAAATAGACTAACTACTTTCAAAAATTAATTAGACAATTGCTTTGTATTTAAAATATAACAAGTGTTTTTTTGTTTTTAAGTGGGTATTTTTTAATAAAACCCATGAGTTTTTTTTGGGAGGGCTGGATAGAATTATAAGAACCCTGTCTTAACTAACTCTACTTGCTTTAATTATATGCAATTGTAACAAAGCACTATTGCATCCATATCATTTATGTTTACATTTTTATTCTTATTGTTAACTTATATGGTTGACGTGACTTGATCTAAAATTTATTTAATTTTAATACAAAACTACTTTTTAAATTACTACTTTTACATACTGTTGTTTGATACTTGTAAACAATAGGAAACCCCAAAAACAACATTACTCAATCATTTAAGGAAATCTTAGTGTTAGATTCCATTTCAGCATTAGTTAATCACTAACTTCCAATACTTGATTTAAATATTTTTAAAGATTAGACACTTTACAAAGATTTTTGTTCATTAATAAATAAAGGCGGCCGGGGTTCAATCCTCGGTCCTGGCACAGATTTATCTGATTACCAAACCCTTCTCTTCAACTCTGACAAGACATCTTGTGAATGTGGGGAATGCCAGGCCTCCACCGTGGTTTGGATTCCACGTTAAACTGTAGGTTATTCATTTCATCTCACAATCACCCTACCATTAAACATTAGTGTGCGTGCGTATAACCCGAACAGGTAGTAAGATGCGGTGATGATAATACTAATAATAATAAATAAAGAAGTGTTGTTTGTCATTGGTTTTATTTATAGTTCTTTCCCTAACACTAAAGGACTGGACTTTGTAAATACTATGGGAATTAAACACACATGGAAATGTATTAACTTTTTCAAAATTGTTTTGTAGAGTATTGTAAAATGTTACTTAATATAATTTATATTTTTACTGTCTTTAGGTTGAGTATACATCTTTAACGTTTGATAGATATTATAAATAGGCCTACCTTTAAAATAATAATTAAGTAAAATGCCATCAACAGTGACCACCATTTTTTTATGTATTTATTTGTATTCTATAAACCCGTTCTTCCTACAAGAATTAGAGTATAGCTGGCCAAATGCAGTCGGGGATGGATTTTTCCACTTTTTAGTTATCACATTTAACTTTTTTTCATTCTCGTCAGAAGAATGTTGGTTCATTTCCTATAAACAATCCTTCAAGTGTATAAACTGAAAGAATGTTGAATGAGAACTACTGCAGCTATGTATAATTTTGTAATAGAAACCCGGCTTTCCAAACATGAGCCGAGATAAAAAGGAGACCCCCCACCTCTCCTTTCTTTTATCTTGGTATTTTATTGTTTACTGCGAGCTATGCAGTGTATAATGTATACCTGCCAGTCAGTCAACCCTACAGGTAATGGAATTTCTAGCTGTGGAAAAGTTGAATTAACAGAGGGGGAAATGGAATTGAAGTTCTCTACAAGCACGAAGCGTAGCGGATTTTAACCAAAATAGAATGTATGGGGGATCTCCCTTAAGTACATGGTGTCTACTCAACTTGCCCAATGAAATTCCTGACTTTTTCCCTGATCATTTCCTAAAATTCCTGACTCAAAAGTATGACACACCCTCCCACCCATTTTTTTTATGAATAATTATTATAAGTTTTAAATTTAAATAAACAAGGTTTTCTATTTGTATTAACATAATCCACAGTATTAGGAAATATAAAATTATAAAATATATTATACAGTTATTATTATTATTATTAGCACCGCGTCTTAATACCCGTTCGGGTTATACGCACTTACGCTAATGTGAAATGGTAGGGTGATTGTGAGATGAAATGAAGGACCTACAGTTTAACGTGGAATCCGAACCACGGTGGAGGCCTGGCATTCCTCACATTCACAAGATGTCTTGTCAGAGGTGAAGGAAGGGTTTGGTAATTAGTTAAATCTTTGCCGGTACCTGGGATTGAACCCCGGCCGCCAGCATAGAAGTCTGACACCTTACCCCTAGACCGCCAGGTCACCCTATACAGTTACAAACAAAAATGACAGTTTGAATCACATTTGTAATTGTCTGATTTAATGATTATTATATTTCATTATATGAGTAAACAACATTTTCACAGCTTTTTTTTTATAATCTACTAAATTCTCAACTTGTTCCTGTTTTTTTCTCAACCACTTAAAATCACCCTGCTAAGCTTTCAAATCCTAGAATTTGTTTGTTTTTAATTTTGATGATGAGCACATAGTATCAATAAAAGAAAATATCCCTCTAATGCTTATTTTTATGCTCGCATTCCTGGTTTAGGCTACTAGACTTATCTAACTTCAAACAGGCACGAGCAGCAGATGCTATGGAAGAAACATTCGCCAAACAGGTCTGCTCAGCTACACTCGGCCTTGTGCTGTTGGCTGTATGAGTAGCAGCCTTTAAAACTAAATATGCAGAGTCATGTGTTTGCTCACCATTCAAAGTTTTTGTTAAGCATCCTGAATGCACAATTACTTTTTNGGGGTGGGCAAGAATCAGACTCAGAATATGATTAGTTGAAAGTTTTCCAGTATTACCGACTTACTTTATGACCTTAAAAACTCTAAAGTTCTTTGTAGTACATAAAATCTAAACATTTGGAAACCATTGTAGGCTACTCAGAAGAAAATTCTGATTATTTGGGTTTATTTTTATTTAATTTCTGACGTATTTTTTAAACATGTCACCAATTCTTGAAAAAACTTGCAGATCATGGAGAAAAATAGAATACAAGTTTTGGCTCTTGATTGATAATAG
The DNA here is from genome assembly GCA_902141385.1 of Timema californicum. Classification (NCBI taxonomy): domain Eukaryota; kingdom Metazoa; phylum Arthropoda; class Insecta; order Phasmatodea; family Timematidae; genus Timema; species Timema californicum. Next base: position 152,384 of record CABFOW010000813.1, on the reverse strand, counting down.
CTTTCCACAAAATATATATATATATCGGTATTCAAATGTTACTTGAGCTCTGGGCCTGTTTGCAAAAGTACTGGATACTGTCCAGGAATTATGTTCTCAAATTTATGTTTAACATCGGGGCATATAATTACACTTGCTTCAATCCTACATTATTTAATAGTCTCCACCAGAAAAGTTTTTTTTTGTTTGCTATTAAATGAGCAATAGTAGAACTTGCCATTGTAGCTACTTCTTGTTCTGTATTTTGCCTTGTAAACACATTTTGTTGTGAGGACACATTTTGAATTAATTTATCTGTTGCTTTCTTTCTGGCTTCTGGGGTTAAATCGGAACCATATTCGGAAGTCTTAGTATTATACCTACTATTTAACACTAATACACTGTCCTGGCAAAGGAGACAAACAACTTTGTTAATTACTTCAGTAAAAAAGTATTTTGTTTTCCACTGTTCATTGAAAACATGACACTCCTGTTCAATTCTTCTATTCATTTTTGACTTATACTTAGCACTTTAATATTAAAATAAATCTTATTGATATGCATATCGTAACACGAATAAAACAACCGCCCGGCCTGGCATTCAGTACACTAAACTGATCACAGCCGGTGCGGTATGTCACTTAGCCTGTTGGAGCCATCAGGGTTGCCAGCTCTTTAGTTTCAAGTAATAGATATTTTGCCTAGCAGGATACTTTTGTCCATAGGACTTTTGTTTCTAGAATTATGTATTTTTTTTCCATAGATTGGTAGTTTGGTGGGCCTATTGGCCATATTACCTCAATTTTATGTTCATCCACATAAACTTATCATTGTGTTCAAAACAAGTCTAATTCATGTAAGTTAATAATTGTTTTTATCACCAAATCTTACTACATGTTCAGGTAGGCCCTACACATACACATATGATAGTTACTATAATGGAGTAAGCATAAAGAAGGAAACATGTCATTATTTTAATTAGAAACACTTTTTAGGCTACCACTTCTAATAAAACTACCTGAACTAGACTGGCACATATTTCGAAGTTGGAAGCTATCTCAACGGTGTTGAAGATATGTAGGTGTCTGATAATAGGTATTTGACTTACAATACCTATAATTTTAATAGCCAGAACTATCTCTGCCAAGCTTATCTTTAATGTAGAATAAATAAAAATTTTAATGGACTTTTGTTTTTAAAATGTTTTATGAAAAGGAAATGAAGGATTAAGATAGGTAGGCTAAGAATCACAGAATATTGTATTTAATGAAAACTATGTGATTGATGCTTGAATGGTTAGGAATAGTTTGGTTGGTATAGTTTGTAAAACTAAAAAGGTTAACTAGCCTATTGCATACAAACTGCTTTTGGTGCCACCTTGTGACTTTTTATGACTTCCTTGTTTAATTCTATCTTTAAATGTTTTTCTATGAATTATCTGAGTTTTCTTTAAAAAAATTATTAATATAAGTTAAATGACTTAATATAATTATTCTACTTTTTAATTTTGCTATCATTGTGAATTTGTATTTGTTATAATTGTTTGTAGAGATGGTTAAAAATATTAAATTTATTTTTAGCGTGGTGACATTGGAATGGATACAAGAATAACCCCACAGTGCACACTGTTCCCTTTGTTTTATATATTTCAATTTAAAATAATGTTCACTTAAATAAAAGAATAGGGTAACATAAGGGGTGTATACCATTACATCGCATGTCCATTACATCGCGTTTTAGGAACAAATACATTGCAGGTCCATCACGTCGCATTTCCCCCACCTCTCTATACCCAGCTAACCCTACTCTGACGTACAACCAATAGGATT
>CABFOW010000813.1:114042-149306 GCA_902141385.1 Timema californicum | reverse complement strand
ACAAGTTGGCTAGAATAAACTAAGCTTACTTTTCCACATGTCTTGTCTTCCAACATGTTGGATCCAACTTGTTACATAATAAACGAGGCTTCACTCTCACTATGAAGGTAAGTTTGGTTGAAAGGATTATGTGTCTGACTCCCATTGTTGGCAAAGTTGATTAGGTTAGACATCAATTCAACTCGATAGCGCATGCGCAGAAACTCCCAACTCGGCCAACATATTGGGTTGGTAATTTATTATCTCTAACAAATGATCCAACACAACCCAACCCAACTTGTTGGTTCTGACCAGCTCATCCAACACCAACATATTGGCCAACATCCCCAACAAGTTGGGAGTGCGTCTATATTGTAGCACAACTTGTTGTGATCGTTATGGTTAGCTGTGTGTAGAGGTGGAGAAATGCGACGTGTTGGACCTGCAATGTATTTGTTCAAAAACGCGATGTAATGGACATGCGATGTAATTGTATATAGGTGACCTGGTGGTCTAGGTGTAAGGTGTCGGACTTCTGTGCTGGGGGTCCGGGGTTCAATCCTTAGTCTCGGCACAGATTTATCTGATTACCAAATCCTTCCTTCACCTCTGACAATACATCTTGTGAATGTGGGGAATGCTAGGCCTCCACCGTGGTTTGGATTCCACGTTAAACTGTAGGTCCTCCATTTCATCTCACAATCACCCTACCACTACACATTAGAGTAAGTGCGTATAACCCGAACGGGTAGTAAGACGCGGTGCTAATAATAATAATAATAATAATAATAATAACAGTTGTATATATACACCCCTTTAATCCTATTGGTTGTACGCCAGAGTAGGTGTTAGCTGGGTATAGAGAGGTGGGGGAAATGCGACGTAATGTACATGCGATGTAATGGACTTGCGATGTAATTGTATATATACGCCCCCTCAATCCTATTGGTTGTACGCCAGAGTAGGGTTAGCTGTGTATAGATAGGTAGGGGAAATGCCACGTGATGGACCTGCAATGTATATGTTCCTAAAACGCTATGTAATGGACTTGCGATGTAATGGTGCCCGCCCTAACATAAGTATTTAAACAAATGAAATTGGCACAACATGGCACCAAAGTTACTTAAAAACACAAGAGTTAAAGAGTTTTATTACTATAAACTATCCCAACCTAATGAAATTAACCTTCCAGGCATTAACATATTTTTCTTGAAATATTTCACAATAAAATACTGTATTGTCAAACACACTAAATAATTTATTTACTATTATGTTAAATAGAAAAAGTGTTAGAAGTTATGCACTCTTTGAAAACTTTTACCAGTTGTTTTAATGTCATAAATACTGTATCACTATCACAAGAAAGTTAACAGCGAGGGTTTTATAATGCAGTATGGGGCTTTATAAAGCTTGAGGCCTAGATAATTTTTTTTTTATTCTAAGTCTACTCACCTTTGTAATAGTTACAGGATAATCTTTGTGTACCAATTGATAACAAGATTCGCGGTTAGCCATCACCTTCCTGAACTCGAATAATCTGAAATAATTAAAAAAATTGCAATTTAAAAATTGAATAAGCTATTATAAATCGGTGCAACACAAATTTCCACAAAGCAACATTGAAGAAAATATTTACCTTTTCAAGTTGTCTGGCTTTCCCCATCCTTTGTTGAAAAATTTAGTTTGTAAAATACTTCTATATACATGATCTAATCGACTGCCTGACATAGTCAAATAATACCGTACTAATATGAGTTTTATGTTCCAATATTCACTACATGATTTAAAAAAAACTATATATTCCAACAAGTAGTCATAAAGAGTGAGAAAGATGCAACTTTGATAAGTGTTTGGATTGGAAGGCTGCCAGTAACAGTGTGGTCAACAGAATAAAAATATTAATAAAATTACCTAAGTCAGCACGCTGTAAAAGTAAATATTACAAGATAATAATCAACTGTTTCCAGCATGTGGCGGGACCAGTTTAGTAAAATGCTTCCATCTTTCACTATTCTTCCACCATTCTTCTCCTTTCTATTGAACACTTTTTGTTATCTGCTCCTGCCATCTCTTTCTTCAGTTATTTTTCCTAAAGCTACACATACACAACACTTGCTTCTACTAGATATTAAGTGTGCTAGCTAGCGCTTAGATATCTGTATACTAGCTATAAAAGTACAATAGAAACGGGACTAGAGTAGTGATAGTTCACATGTGAACGAGTTATTCAAATTGAACGGCTCTCACTTAGCAAACGAGTCGTTCACGCCGCCGTTATACACTACAATGACTACACCACAAGTCTGATGCATTGACCAATAGGCCAACAGTTTTTACTACACATTTCTATTATTATTTGTACATAATAAATATGCATGCAAGTCAATTGTTCAGTTAATCAAGAACTTAGATCAAATAAATTAAATAGGCCTATTCCCCTAAATATTAGGACTTATCGCAAGGATGCATCTGGCATCGATCCCCCTTTTTCCTCTGATCATTACTTTGTGTCCATGTGATAATTTATGTGAGACATCATGCATTAGTTTAATGTTTCTTTACATCTATTCTTTTCACTCATACGCTATCATCTCTGCCTACTCGCTTTGCGTTTTCGATCAATATTCGGTTTGATATAGTTAGTCTTGGCCAGGGGTATAAGTAAGGGCTGTCTCACTACGGCTCTGGAGGTGGTCCTCTCTCATTCAAGACGTGACGTTACCGGCCTGATGAAGCTCGAATGACACGCAAAGAACGCTCAAAAGTTCCATAACATAACTCACATTTTCTCGTAAATTACTTGAACAATCACAGTCATTTTTTCAAAATTTGTTATAAAAACCTTTTAAGACATAAGGAAGTTGTTAAAATTCATATATTCCAATTGGTTTGCTTTTAAAAAATTGTTTTCTAATGAAATAACTATAATGAAGTTCTTATAGCAGACCCATTTTCACTCTGTTGAAAAGTTTTTCCCTAAAGCCCGTATCACATGACACTAGCTCGTACTAGAAATCAAATGTGCTAGCTAGCGACTAGATCTCTGTATACTAGCTAGTATAATATCAACAGGACTAGAGTATTCACACGCTGCTAGTTTGGTACTAGGTTCTAGTGAAAATATTTATGGAACCTCAGAGATTAATTTCGGGTGCAACAGCTGCATTAATTGCTAATAAAGATATTGGAAAATATGAGAGGGAGCTTAAGAAAAAGAATATGGACACGGGACTTGTTGGGAAAGACGAAATAATGGTCTCAGGATGCTAAATATGATACATTCGGAGGTTAGGTAGTATACATTTGGGGTGACACAAACGTTTAGTATCTCCCTAAATTTGTATTCATTTATTTACGATGTGGTCAGAAACCCCTAAGCCCATGGGTGTCCAAGTACAGTATCCTTGATTCACAAATGTTCTTTTTTAAGCCTACACACACTTTATATTCTAGAAAAAAAATCCAATGTTGGCATGCTATCAAGTTTATTTAGATTAAAATTGGGTCTGGAACACAGTTTGTCATTTTTAGATGACATGTTTTAAATAGAATTTATATATATTAAATATATTGTCATATTGTGGCAATTTGGTATTATATAAACAAGGATGTTTAGAATAATTTTCCGCCGACAACAAAATCACATCCGAAGACCATGTCGGCGCCATTTCTATTATTTACTCTACACATAGTCTGAGCGGGCATTGATTGGTCGAATTACACAAACTAGTGTCGGAACTAGTACGAAAATAGCGCATGTTGTATCCTCACAACTAGTATGGTAGCCAGTACCAAGTGGCAGAACCAGTATACTTTTTCTGATTCACATGACGCTAGATGATGACGTGCTAGCTAGCACACTGGATTTCAAGTACTAGCTAGTGTCGTGTGATACGGGCTTAATTGAAATAGATGGGTAGTATAAGCGTACGAAATGATGACAATGAACTGAATTTTATTTATATATAAGTTTCATCTCTATAGCTTAAATACTTTGCTCAGTTTGACGTGTTTAGTTACGAGCTATTTTAGCGCGCATGGTTTTAGATAGACTGAATGAGGCTTGTCAGAAAGACAGGTCCGTCAATAATATTTAAACTATTGATATTAATCACTATACAAAGTAGTAAATAGAATTAATTCAAGCCAAACCTTGTTGAAATTTACAATAAACTCTAATAATATTGTTCATAATATAATAATAATAATAATAATAATAATAACACAGAAAAATAAGTACACAATATAACAATAATTATTAGAACAAAAACCGATCACATGTTTTTATTAAATAAATAATATAATACTATAATAGCCCCACCATAAGCTGCCTACATATACATACATACGCAAAACTAATACATAACACTTTATATACTATTTGAGTAGGCCTACATGCTATCAATATGTCAGTTACTATACGAATATGTTGAACTCACTGAAAAACTTATTAATTTTAAATATACAGTATATTCAAAAAGGATATATTTATTCTCTATTGATATTATTCTAATCTTATTTACAAGAGCTTCTAATAATATTGTTCATAATATAATAATAATATAATAATAACACAGAAAAATAAGTACACAATATAACAATACTTATTAGAACAAAACCCGATCATATGTTTTTATTAAAAAATAATATAATAATACTATAATATTCCTTGCATAAGCTGCCTACATATACAAGCAAAACTAATACATAACACTTTATATACTACTGTTGGCGTAGTAATAATAATAATAATAATAATAATAATAATAATAATAATAATAATAATATAAAGAAGGTTCAAGTTTCTGGCACAGTTTAACTTCACCTGTGTCCCTCTGTAAACCATCAGTCAAACTATTCGCATTTATCTCTGTATTATCTTCTAAAACAAGTCCTTCGTTGAAAAAGTAGTTTTTCAAAAGTTTGATGTAGTGATGCATATAAGCAAAAACCCACACTTTTCTATCTCAGTAAGCAGGATTGATAAAATGTGTGTTTTTTGTGGTTATTTTGAGCTGCTTCCACAGTGTTCCTTCACAGCCTCCTAAATCAGAAACAATGGCACATGCTTTGATTACTGAAGACTCTACAGCGTTAAAAATCAGGAAAAGCAATGATTCGTTCATAGTCTTGTCGAAATCAAAATACACTGGCTGTTTCCATTTAGCTGATAGTCCTCTAATTAGCACAACTTGAACTTTGGAGTGAGGGCCGAGAAATTGGTCCAGTCCAATATCGTAGACAAACCTGCTGTCTATGTGAATGTCATCAAAACATAGTACACAAAGTTTATCTGTTGTAGGTAAATCTTCACAGCATTTTGAAACCAGCGCCATTACATTGTTAAGAATACTAGGAAAACAGGTGAGCTTAGCACACCATCTACATAAAGTTGATGAGGAAGACAAAGGGAATACAAGTTTTCTCCCCCAAAAATCAAACGCTTTACGAGATAGGGCTCTTATCATAACGAAGCGTGAAATGTCTTCACTTGTCCATCTAATCGTTTTACCCTTACAGGCCAATGATTTGAGTTGTGTAGGTGTTAACAGTTTTGCGAAACAGTTAGTTAAACAACAGTTTTCTTCATATTTACGTTTAATTAAACATAATTGTCGCTTTAGTGATTTTGTTACATTAACATACTTACTAATTTGTTTAGAAAGTCTTTTAGATTTTCGAGCTTATGTTTTAAAATAAATTGTTTCTCCTTCTTAAATACGTTCAACTGGATTTTTAAGACATCAACAGTTTTCCCCAGTGTTTTAGTTTCGTCGAGCAATTACTCGTATCACACTTAACAATTTTATCTTCTTCAAAGGCGGAATAACTCAGAACAATTTCATTTATTTCAACGCGTGATTTTTTTAGGGGTTAAATTTTCAATTCTTTCCAAAGCAGCTAAACGAGTATGTCTAACAGTAAGTTTTTCTTCTCTACCGAAAGCCAATTTCAATTCTAAATTAGTACAAATCACGCATTGGAATACCACTGTATTAACACGTGGTGATTTGGAAGGTGCCGCGCTGTGTCTGGCCGGTGACGTCACGCCAGTGCTTCCCCCTCCAACTAGCGGAACCAAGGCGGCAGCGTTAGCATAAAAGAACTGGGACAGCCCTTACTATATAGCCCTGAGTCTTGACTATCAACGCATCGCTTTTGTACTATTTACACTCGCCCTTCTTCACAGAACTTAGGGAGTTGTCTTCATTCACGACTCTCTTTTCGCTATCGTTCATTTGTTCTGGAAAGAGTCAGGAGTTTTTGTCATTCACAACACATTTTTTGCTCTTGTTCATTCGTTCGTTCTGGAAAAGGTCTTTGAAAGAGTCGGGGATGTTTATCATTACCGACTCTTCTGTCGTTTTTCGTTCTTTAAGCTACTATCACACGACACTTTGCTTGTACTATATTCCATTCACGGTAGGAATTACTCTCTGAAAGGTCTTTTTTCCTATCATTATCCTATTATATAGTAGATTTATGGTAGGGGAAAAGGCCTTTCAGAAGTAAATTCCTACGGTGAATGGAATATAGAAATCAAGTGTGCTAGCTAGCGCCTAGATATCTGTATACTAGCAAGTTTAATATAAACGGGACTAGAGTATTCACACGCTGCCAGTTTGGTACAAGTTTCTAATGCAAATATTTATCGAACGTCAGAGATTAATTTTGGGTGCAGCGACTGCTTTAATTACTAAAAAAGGTATTGAAATCTATGATAGGGAGCGTAGGAAAAAATATGGACACGGGACTACCTGAAAATACAAAATAATAGTCGCAGGATTCTAAATATGAAACATTCGGAGGTTATGTAATATATATTTGGGGTGACACAAACTTTTAGTAGGTATCTCCCTAAATTTGTATTAATTTATTTACAAAGTGGTCAGAGGCCTCTAAGCTCATGGGTGTCCAAGTACAGTGTCCTTAATACACAAATGTTCTTTTTTAGGCCTACGCATACTTAATATTCTAAAAAAACACACCCAAGGTTGGAATGTTATCTAGTTTATTTAGATTAAAATTGGGTTTGGAACACAATTTGTCGTTTTTAGATGACATGTTTTAAATTAAATTTATATATATATATTAAATATATTGTCATATTGTGGCAATTTGGTATTATATAAACAAGGATGATTTGAATAATTTGTTGCCAACAACAAAATCACATCCGATGACAATGTTAGCTTTCTATTTGCTACTTGCACTTTACTTTACACCCATTAATTCACTTTAAAAATAAATTAAATTAAGAGATTCATAGATTTTGCTCCGTGTTAGACCAATACCTAGGAAGAAGACTCTCATCTCATCCAGTCTTCCAAAAATCAAATTTTAAAATGTTATATTTTTCCTTACAAGTCCAAAGATAAAACTAATATATTAAAACAAAATATAAATTGTTGGCTATGGACTAGAAATAAAAATCAAATAAAATGCAGGTTTAATATAAATATTGAAATATATATGACAATGAATGTAAACAATGTTTTCATAAAAGAGTTTAAATAATTATTTTAATCTGTCAAAATTGAAAAGCGCGCTAGATTGGAGTTATTTACATCTTGCCTTGTTTCCTCTTTTTACTTCTTTTACAATCACGAGACCCACCACTCACTAGTTTGAAAGATCTGTGCATGCGTTGAAATAAATCATGGCCGACATTGAAAATAAATAAAAGAAGAGTCAACAAACTTCTTAGAAGGATACTTAATATGTTTGATAGAATGTAAGTTTTCTTCCTTAGGTCAAAATTCCTTATTTAAATTATTTAAAACAATGTTATACATTATTCCTTCCGCCCTTTTATTTTATTGAATGGATGCAAATAGTATTATTTATCAGGCCGGCAATACAGCGTGTTAAGCGGTGGCCGAACTTTAAAGTGCTTAATTTCAAACGAAGATAAATTGGAAACTATTCACAAAAATTAGAAAAATATAAGGAAATACATGGTAGGGTGGCAAATAACGTCACAGGAAGCATTTATATTTGTTGTGCTCTATTTAGTAAAGTACAGCAAAGTCTAGAACATTCCAGATAGACAGCATCGAAACTCTCTCAGATTACAGATAAATAATAATATACGAATAACATGGGGGAAAATGAACAAAAAAGCGTGATTTAAAAATTAGAGAACACTTGGTATGATGACTACAAAAGGAAGGATTTATATGTAAATAAAACATATTAATTGACACGGATAACAATAAATAACTGTATACTGAAGTTGTAACAAAGTGTTCTATTTCTAGACACAAAGAGATTGCTATTACCCAAATATTGTTTAGTAGTGCTTTGGAAATATATTTTGTTATCTAACTTTAAAATATCTATATTAAATGTTTTCATTAAATTGGATATCAAAGTAAATATTTTAATAAATAAGAAATAAAATGGACGTGTTTTTTTAAAATTATTATTTTCTATTTTATAGTTTGCTTTCTTTTCAATGGCTGCACTAGAAAAGTACTTAACATTTCTATGGGAGAAACACATGGGGGTGACAGAGGGAAAAGTCAGGGGATTTAAATACTTGATTGATTTTGTACCTTAACATTTAAACAAAAGTAAGTGATTTGTTTGTTTATTTTAACAAAATTCATTGCCTAGATATAACAGTATTAACAAGATATGGATGTAAAATGTTTATTTTATAACACATTTACAGAAATATTACCTAATTAAATACTAGAAAATGAAAAAACTTATAAGCAGGCCCCGGATTTTGATGACCTAAAAATTAACAAAAAATTACCTATAAAATGTGGCTAAAACGTCTTTATAATGACTTTAGAATTGCAAAAAAAAAACTTAAATATTTAACAAAATTCCATTTGATTATTTCAAGAGTTATTATATTATGCATGTAAAATACAACATGAAATAAACTGAAAATAATTTATAAAATGTAATGATTATATAAAAATTATTCGTTAAAATTATTAATATCCAAACAGTACACTTGGTACACATAATTTAACTGTTTTTCCTTCCCTTCATGAAAAGCTCTTCATAAACTGGAGCAGTCTGCTGGATTACTAGCACGTTTCGTAATTTGAGGTGCAACAATTCTGAAATAAATAAAGTACAATAGAGTCTCAGAAACTTTAAATTCCGTGGAACTCGACATGTACACGTGCACACAGTTGTTGGCGCCAGTCATCACAATCTAAGGCTATTCAACTGTATAGCCTTTCAGTTTGTTGATGCAACTCGAGTGTAACAGTCGTGCTTTGAATTTTTTACAAGGGTTAGTTTTCCAATTCAATAAAGTGATATTTGAATCAATACAATATTATATGTACAGTACTGTACTGCATTTATGTATAATACACGTATGTATACGCCATTATATTAACACATAATATATAGTACTGTATATATATTACGGTTACTCTACCGTACAACTGTACCTACAATATTTGATATTGTATTGTGATTCATAATTGTTTAGTAACCATGCATCTTATTCAGATGTCACCTTTGTGCATTGGATTCTTCCCACATATCCTCTTTCCTTAGATGGGCTTTTTTAACCAAATTTACTATTATTATTAGAGACATGCAAACAGCGAGGTTATTTTTAGGGGAGAAGTGGTGTTATTTTTCTCAAAAAGTGCTATTATATGCTGAAAGCGATGTTATTATTTACATATATACGAGTCAAATTAGTATTCATTAAAAAAACCTATGATATGACTGTCTACATTTTTCATTCATATTGTGTATTTGACTATTTATTTACATACTCGGAGAAAAATAGATATAACTACACACAAAACATTTCAGGCTTGGTAATGTCAAACTCGATATCACAAAAGCATCACCTTCCAGTTTTACAAATAGCAATATCGGAATAAAAGATTATCAATTTAAATTTGGATCAAACAATAATATTGCTCCATACATGCATTGCTATCATACAAGACTAAACGACCATCAAATAAGGATAAGGGAATAAAAACAAAGAAGATATAATTTTGCCAAACATAACCTCCCATAGCAATGGACATTTATATTAATGTCCTTACTTGGACCCAGCATGACATCTTTTAAAAACTGAAAACAAAGAATCAATCTATCGAAATTTAAGTATTTAAATGTATAGAAGTAGAAATCGGTATTTTTAATATTAACCTAAATAAAATCCACGAAAATACTTGTAAATACTCTTATCCATTTTAATCCTTTAAAATCGGCAAAATTGGATACTATTCGTACAAACTAAAGCCATGTTATAGCGCTATTGACGGTGTTACCATGTTGAAAAAATATTGGATGTCATGGTGTTTGCCCAAATTACAAATAAATAGCTTTTTTTTTTAGAAAAAAACCCCTTAAATTCGTGTAAAAATGTGCTTTATCGCAGATGCGAAATTTGCATGTCTCTACTTATTAGTTTATTTTCCCTTTTTATTTAGTTTTATCAATTTCCATTACTAACCAATTATTTAGCTATTGGTCCACCTCATTTTTAAACATATCTATCTAATGTGAAAATTTTAGAGAAAATATATTTCTATAGTGAATAAATATTTTAAATTCTTATTTCATTCTGTATTGCAGTAGATGACTGTGAACATGCGCAAATTCTCGAAGGAAGATGAACTTCTATTGTCAGCCAGCATGATCTTGTATTTTGAAAAACTCCTTTGTACTTCTACAGAAATGATGGGAGCAACCTTGAAGTACACTTAATCAGTAGATGTTAGTTCTTCTTCAATGTCAGCAGTGCTAAAATATTTTCCTATAAGCACTCAAATGATGGAGCACAAAGTTTTGAAGCCTGAGTTTCTTTCAAATACTCTTTTCAGTTTTTCTGACACACTCTCCAATATCACCCCGGCCATTTTCCAATTCGCCTTCTGTTGTTTTTACCAAAGCTATACTATTATCTTGGCTTACACACCTCTCCTGAAAATATGTAATGTTTGACGACAAGAAACCAAAACTTGCCTTGATGTATGCCAGTTTTCTTTCCTTTCATTGTATGAACATTCTTGAAGCCTTGATGGCCCTAACATCTTGTGTTTATAATCTACTACAAACTTGACAGTTTGAAAATTGTCACAATAATATACACAGGTATCAATCCACGTGCCCCACCTCATGATAGTAGACTGTGGTGGCAAGGAAACATCGAGAGATAGTGGTTTAAAGAGTCTCCTATGTGATAGAGCTTTAACAAATATCTTTTTTGTGTGTGACACTAGGATGTCAACTAGGGGAAGGCTATCCCTTACATTCTACGCTACTCTATTCAAAACGTGAGCGAGGCAAGTCACATGTATCATTCTCAAATAGAATGATTTAAATGCTTTGGCTGCTTTAACAATGTATGGCGCTGTGTCGATCACGAAGAGTAGAATGTCGTAATGTCGCACACCCTTAAGCCATAGCAAAGACTTTACATTTTATTTCATGGTTTACAGACTCCAAAACATCAGTAGTGAGCGAAAATATATCTCCTATTTAGTTGGTCAATTTTCAGGCTCACAGCAACTGCAGCTTTCAATGTAACGTCCCTCTGTAGCACTGGTTTCATTAATGGAGACGAAAATATTATTTTTTGGACTTGTTTTCTTATTTTTATCATTACTTGGTCGTAGCACTGTGGTGTATAATTTTTCCTGAGTGTGGGGAGGTAGAAAGTTCATTTTAACTCTAAAAATATATCTCCTCCACCCAGCCAACCCCCAATAATCCTTTCTAACTCAAGTGTAGTGACTGTCTCGTCAGGAATGTGGATTTTATAAACACCCAGGTAAAGAAAGTACAAAGTTATTTTGGACTCATACATTATCTTCTTCATTCAACAAGTGTGTGGAGAAATAGCTTATGTTTGAATATTCATGTTTTTTCAAAGGACTGATCATTTGAAAAACACATATATATATATATTTATATAATATTTTAAAAGTCATTTTCCAACCATTTAAAAATTGTATTACAAAATAATGCTTAAAAAAGACATAACAAACCAAAAAAGCATTAAAAACACACTAAAAATCCAAAATTGGAAACTGGAAACTGAAACTGGAAAAGTCAAGGAATTTTTAAGCAAAAGTTTTGTATACACTCTGGAACATCTCTAAATTAATATTAATGCAATTTTTGTTGAACAGCTACATATCGCCAGGAGTTTACACAAAATACACATTGCTCAGCACAAGGTTGGTAAGCCTGAAGTATATGAGAGAATTCTTTTTGGTTTATTTTTGACCGACCATTTTAAACTCCCCGCTAGATGTTATTGATCCTTTATTATTGTCACAGTTCTGGGCATGCAAAAGAATGAACAAAGACTGTTAGAAATTGGGTACGTACACATATTCAGGGAGTTTGGAGTAAGATGGTTCTCACAAGTTTCCAAGGCTGTTTTAAGAAAAACCTGAGACCCACCTTTGTAGAGCGGTTTTTCAGTTTTAGCATTAAGCCGTTATAATGTATTGATACATATTCGGTACTTATGTTACTTATTACGACTAGATAAATATTGCTATCGGAAGGTTAAATCTAGCGACCAGATAAAGGTTATCAGCTACGTTAATAGTTTACACATATTGTGAACTGAATTTTATCTGCCGGATAGGTATCTGTAGGGTAAATAAATTTTTATGCAGTAAACGCAAGTTTAGTTATATTTTTACTGAAGTGCGCATGCGTATAAGCCCTGCTGCTACCGCTTCAACCATTCTAGTGGTTACAACGTGCCAAATTTGTTAAATAAGGGTGGCTAAACAAGTGCGAGGAAACAGATGGCGTCATGTGGGTGCAGGATCTAGGTGGTCTTAAAAAAACTTTCGGGGTCTGCCAAAATATAGTCCATAGTTTGGTACACCTTTTACCAAATTTAATTTATTGTACTCACATTTAAATGAGTTAGAGACTGTGCCTTTGCCTACTAAACACGTGAACCAAGATTTTAACATAAAAACAGATTCTTAGAAGCGAAACCTCATGAAAAACTACGCGTCACAATCGCAATGACCATTCTAAACTTCCATATACAAGATATCAGGTACTTAAACCTCCCGATAAAAATGAGATGGATAAATAAATTTTATCTGGCAGTCATAAGACACACTTTTAAGTTATCGACTAGATAAAAATATTTATCCATGAGTCATAAGACCCACCCTTAATAGTTTCTCATGTTTTATGTAATATTGATCAACCCGTTAAATGACTGTACTTTATTAACTGCAAACAACCAATTCAATTAAGTTAACAAAAGTTCATTCCTCTTTGCACCATTGCATTGTTAGCTGTCTGCAGACCGATGGTGGTAGCATAATGGTGGTGTATTCCAAGCACGAATGTAGAAATTGTAAAAGAGAGGAGGGGGATACAAATATATTGAATGAAGAAACATTTGCGTGCGTTGGTAGACATATTTTTACTTGCCTTGCCCAGTACCGACTGCCCAAACCTACCACCTCCCGTTCCCCTGCCCACACTTCCATTAGTTAAATAAAAATCTATCTAAAGGGGGGCACGCGCCCCTGTACTTCCCTCAAATTTGCGCTTGGCCAATTCTACTGTAATGCAGCACATTACTCGAATAACAAAAATCTTAAATTATATAAAGTTAGGGTTTTCAGGAATCTGGAATGTAATCCTATTACTAAGCGAATACCTATTTCTCTTAATTATATGTACACTATTTGATGCGAAATTTAGAATAATTACTGTTATTTTTTTAATCATTTTTGGGGGACATGTGGCTCCCTTGAATGTGAGGCTCAGGGCAATGGCCCCCTTTGCCACCCCGAGACGTGACCTTGCAAACACCACCATCATTACCACTCCCTACCCTAGAAGATTATATATTAATATCAAATTTAATGTAATTGCTAGTTAGTATATTCTTGAATGAGTGAACAACAATAGCTCCATGTCACTAGGTGAATGAACAATATTAACTTTATTATTGATAATTTAAAATTAAAATCAATAGATTAATAGTCGAATTTGTGTTTTGTTGTTTTTAAAGCCACATTAATTTGAAAGCTTGTTTCTACATGCAAATTATAATTTTAAAAGTTCATTAATATTGAACACAATTTTTTCTATATAATTTATTCCAGTGCTTTCTCATTTTCCCATAACTCCATCAATGATAGGATCTTAACAAAGATTGTTATATTATAGTATATATGATAAATTATATACGTAATTTTTTTTACAAATAGACATGTGAAGCATCTTTTAGAAAATATAAACTCATTTTTTGCATCCAACAAGAATGCGTGGAAACATATCTAGTAACTTTTTTCTAGCTGTCAAATATGTATTTTCTGTTAAAAAAAAGTTATATGTGTATATTATATTTTTTGGACGCACTATTAAAATTTATAAAAATACTGTATCCTGGTTGGTCACTGAAAAAACCATCCTGTGCAACATATAAAAAAAAGACTAACCTTTCAAGACAACTTAGGGATGAAATTGAAAGGTTTTTAACATGTCTGCATTCTATTCAACTGGTTGTTTGTATATGTTGGAGACAAAGCCATACTGTGCACTATGTGTTGTCAGTTTGGCCATCTCTTCTGGATGTACTTTTTTATTTAGTGATATGGCGCTTATTAGTTAAGTCAACTTTAAGTGAACATTACGTAAATTTAACGTTAAGTTGATCGTGCTCCCGGCATTACAGTGTGCCGAGCTAATGCACATTAGCTCGCACAATTTTGTAAACTCGTTATCCTTCAATATATCTCCCGCGTATCTTCTGGAGTGAAATTTTTTCTCTCCCTTTAACTACATGTTAACGTGAGCGTGTTCCTAGACCCGGTCTGATTAACGTTATCTAATTAGGATTCTCTCTTTTACCGTCTCAATAGAACGTAGGGGGAGGCATATACGTTATCTTTATTATTGTATCTCTCTCCCTACGCTTGTCCTCTCTTGGAAGCGTGCTGGTCATCGCTGTCTTCTTATGTTGTTATTGGCTGAAACTAGTCTTCCCCCCTCTCGTTTGCGCTCAGTCGGGAATAATAATTCTGGTATATGGTTCAATAGGAAGAATAGATATAGACTGCATTTGTACGTACAGCTGGTCAGTGGCTAATTGTTACCTTTCTGTTGTCCAACTTCCGCTTGCCAACGCCATATATTTGAGCTGTGTAGCAGATTGGATTATACGGGCGTAGCATCCTGCCACACTCAAAACATCATGATCAACACCTTCTCTACAAATGTGCCAGGAGTGCACCGTCTACTCTACCGTTGCGACTGCAATACTATTGAGGTCATGGAATAGTATGTCGAATTATAGTTGGCCAGTACGCTGACAATGTGTATCCAGTCATTAATATGAATGCCTACGTTGGTCTGTATAATTTTGGTAGGAAGAACAGTAAAAGTTAGTTACTAAAGTTACTAAAATAATTTTAATATAGTCATGCATCAAGTCATGTTATCTGAAGTTGTAACTTTTGATAGATATCATCAATACTTATAAAATAACATAAATAATAAAGTGATAAGTTATCACTGTTGGCCGCTAAGAAATATGATTGTATTTTCTCTACTGTTCTTCCAATCAAAATCAGGGTATAGCTCGCTGCACGTGTACTTTTTGTGACACAGTTGAAAGTGTTGTGTATATCGCAGTTAGCATGTCGATATTTGGCCTTCTTTTTGGTGTGATGTATAGCTATTCAAGTGTTTTGAACCAGGGCCTCAAGAGTGCCTTACTATAGTTTTATGTGGGTCAGTCGGGCTTGTTTCATATATGAGACCTATGGGTCAATAAGGGCAAGGTTGTACCTAAAGCATTAGTCTAGTTATGTTAGGAGTGCTTATCTGTATTGTATTTTATGGGACGCGGCTTATCCGCCCCCACTATTTAGTTTGGATTGAGTTGATCAGACTGCAGAGTCAATTAGATGTTAATTTGTAATGTGACGCCTTATTCAGAGTAATGGTCAAGGGAGCTATTGTACTGTTGATTATAATCGGACCTAAGTTCTATCGACCTTGACGTTCCTGAGAGTGGTGAGTGATGAAGCCTGGCGGACAAAATTTAAATTAGGAGTAGTTCCGGAATAAGGTGGCGATCTGGATGGGGATGGGTGGGACTAAATTTTTAATGATCTTTTATAAACAATTAATTCAATATGTGTTAAGTAATTAAATCTCTTTGTACGTTTTTTATATATGTAATTTTACCTTAATTTTTTTATATCTTTTATTTTTAAAATGTCAAGTCTTCAAGTATTATATTATTGGTCCTTTTTTAGCTTAAAAGTCTCTGATTGGCCTATCCGTTAATCACAATTTCCTGTTCAGGGAAATAACGGCTTTCCCTCGTCCATTCTCTCTTTGGATACTATTAACGTGAGACATAATTTTTTTGTTTCTCTTATTTTTTAAATTTTATTCAAGAATCTTTTCTATATTAACATGTAGTCTTTTTCCTTTTTCTTTCTTTCTTGTTTTTGGGGTTATGAGTTAGAGTTTCCGTGTAGTTATGTTGTCTAATTAATTACCTTTAGGTTTCGGATTATTATGCATTTTTGTGGTATTCTAATGTAACGTAAAAATTGACAACCATGAGGCCTGTTTTTTTTATATTATGGTTTTTGTATCAATCGGCATCCTATAAACCACGCTGTTTAAAATTTAATAGTATGGTTGAAGACTATTTTCTTTGTATTAATTAATTTTTATTTTTGGTTTTCTCTGTTCTACAGGAGATATCCTTTATTAATAACTTAAACAAATCGGTAATGTAGTAAATGTAAAAGTTTCTCTTTTATTTTAAATTAATCTTTTATTATGTTTTAATACCTTTTTTTATTCTCTTAATGAAACACACATGTTTACTTTTGAGATTACAGTTTATTTTATCCTTTTAACATTGACATTAACTTTAACAAAAACATCCAAATTCTTCTCTTTCTTTGGCCCGTACATCCCTTGCGCATTGCAAGCGAGCCGTTCTCTACCTGTCCTGTAGAGCTCTGCTCTTTCAACTCTGAACTCTAGTCTGACGTGACGGACTAGCCCCTCTCCACCTTCCCGGCGCAGCTCTTGCGGCGGGATCGGCAACTATCCTGAACCCCTGCGCCAGTCAGCTGCGCGCGAGCAAGGAGTGGTGGGGAGGTGCAGTCACGTCACCGCCACATTAATCTTTTATTATGTTTTATTACCTTTTATTCGCTTAATAAATAATACAGTCTTTTTGTAACTGGGTTATGATTTAAAAATAATCATGTGGGAAACCATGGGTTTTGGATAACTATCTTAATCTCCTTTTGTATTGATTAATTATCTACTTATGCTCTCTTTCAGTCTTGGTGATAGATATACATTTTTCACTAAACTTAATAAGTGTTACTGGTTACCTTTCAATGAGGCGATCATTACACTATCCTGGAAAGTTAGTTAGTATTTGTAAACCTTGTTGTGTCTGATGGATTTAGTAGAATTGCCCTACTGCTTTATGTCAGCTTGTTCCTTAAGGTTATGTGTAGCAGCGCAAGTAATGTTCTTTAGGGTTAGTTTAACTTTAGAGTCGGGTGGACTGCCGCATTAGGTGTGATGTAATTTATCCTAGAAAAGAGATGTACTCTATTATTGTAAGCTTTGATTGTGGAATGGATACTAAATTTCTAGCATGTGGCACGAATACCCTAATTAGGACTTGGTTATTCCCAATTTTAGTGGGACTGTGCAGGTGTCTACTGGTGGTGACTTAGACGTTCTCTTAGTATAGAGAATATTTATAATGGAACATAATAAACTAGGCAGTATCTGGCACTGTACTGGTTCTATTGTTGAAGGCGCTAAAGCTTAAGCCCAAACGGTTAATAATAAAGGATGTTTTGGATTTAATTAAGTTTCTTGCCAATCATCAGGGTAGGCTATTAGCATGGGTACAAGCTCTGATTACAACCCCCTTTACCCCTATTGCCTTGGTTTGATGTCGCTCACTTGTTACCTTCGTGAGTCACTCGTTTTATAATGGCTGCCTGACTAACAAGCTTTCATAGAATTGATACTTGACCTGCTATACTTGTGTGGTTGCACTGAGGTTAGGCGACCCATTCAACTTATAACATTGTTCTCTGTTAGCTGTGTGTTATATAGTCGCCAACATACTATTTTAGCTCTCCATCACTTCCCCCTCGAGGGAGAGAACAGAAACCTTTTGTATTTACTGTTTGAATTGTACATCAAATTTAAATAAAACTCTTTTCTCTGTAACATAACTTTATGTAATTTCTACCTTCTCCATCACAATGGAGTGGGTACAACATACATTGTGTCGTAAGAATGTTCAAAATGGTGTTTAATTGGCACAACGAACAAACTGACCAATTTTTGGATTCTTACAAGCAATTTCTATAAATGAAACGCTAGTTGGTCAGTCGTCACATCGTTATCATCATGATCAATGAAACATGTGAACGAATTCCTTTCATTTGCATTTTCATGAAAAATGAATACAAAATGAACGCCAGAACACTCATTTCATTAGACTGAATCATTCATTAATTAAAGCTTTCATTGAAAGTGAAACGGAGTTATACTTTTGTTTATTTTTAATTATCATTATTGAAAAACAAAAACTAAATGAACACTGAGAATACGTACAATAATTAATGAATTCATTTTTCTTTGAATGTTAAGATTTATTTTAAACGCTAAACTGTGACCACCTGGGAACACTTGCATCCTTTATCGGGTTTAATCCTCAATTGTTTTTAAGTTTCGACTCGCGTTGACAAACCAGACAGCCTTTATTTAAATTTGTGGCGCTTATTTACAGACATGGTTTTGTAAGCTTTCTCAAAAATTGTGTTCAAGTGGTATGATGAACAAACTGATAATTTTTTTGTTTTTTATAGACAATTTCTATAAATGAAACGCTAGTTGGTCAATCACATCACGAACATCTAGTTCAATGAAAAATGTGAACGAATTCTTTTCATTTTAATTTTCATGAAAAATGAATCAGTGAAAATATTTAATTGAAAATGATACGTGAGAACTGGCTTTTAGCGTCACTCTAATAGAAAAATATTTGCGCTCACAAGGTCTTTGCTTTCGCAAAGTGGTCGGCCATAATAACTTTTGACGCATTTATTTAACTGTTCATAATGGATTTTTAAAGCTACAAGGCTTTATCAGTGCATACGGAAATAACTTGAATTATTGTTTATTTCAGTATTTTAGATCTTGTTCATGTCGTATATTTTAAATTAAAAATTTAACTGGGTTTATTACAGTGCTTTCCGACATTTTGTAGTTTATGACCACAACTTTTCTCTCTAAGGCTATCGCGACCCGCTGATAACTTAAAAGTGTTCAAATCCTTGGTTTTAGGTTTTTTCGCCATGTATTACTATCAGCCAGGATTATCTACAGTTAACTACACCAGTGGGGTAGGTAAAATGTAGAGGAATTATACTCTTATTTGCTTGGGGTGATATTAAGATAAATTACTCCTGGCCAGAATTAAAATCCTGACTTCGCCTTCATTAACAAACCAAACCAAAAGAGCGTGACATTAAACCCGCATGTCAACTAATGCATGTTTTAATTATTATAAATTGCTTATAATAATGAGTATATGTGACTAATATGTAGTAATATAGAATCAACAAGCCCGGGGTTAGGGGATGATTTTATATCATGCTAGCAGCATTACAAGGCTGCCACAGTACACAAGTCAGCAAGAAGCTATCAGAATGGAATAATCAAAAGGAACCTAAGCAGTAACAAGGTTGTTTTTAACACTTTAACAACTTACATTTCTGTTAGAATTACGCATCTTCCTGTAATAATTAAAATCCTGGAAAAAGTAAATGATAAGCTAAATCACGCTGCGGCCACCAGGTTGGAAATCAATGCTTTATTATAACACACTTGGAAGCAATATTTAACTAGTTAGCTCCCTGAGATGTAGAACTCACACGTCGCTCTATCAAAAAATTAGCAATTTGGCCATGTTTATTTTAAAACATTTTCAACTGTAAAATGAAGCAACAAAAAAATGGAATTCATCGATATTCCTATAGTATGTTGATACCTTTCTACCAATGTACTGCTTCATGACCTCATGGAAGTTCCCCTAAAATGTTAATACTAGTATGTCAATAAACTATTCAAAACATTTGTAATTTAACGCGTAATGGTGCAGAGATTTTCCTTGAAATTGTATTAAATAACTTATGGAAAATTAAAAATCAGCACTCTTAAACAACATGATTATATAGAATTTCATGCAAACCGATCATTAAATAACGAATTTAAAAATGTATCTCAAATTTGGAAATGTTAAAGGGTGAAAAAAAACTTAGTTTTTGTTTAATGTAGTCTACTTAATCAAATGAAAAATTATAAGAGTTGTAACAATGTAACACAGCCCTATTTCTCCTCTTCTTTAATTGTTGGTTTGAGCCTATTTAATTTGCTTTTATGAAAGCTTATTTTAATAAATAATGAAATAAGATACATCAGTTCAATCCAAACTAATATGGATACTTGCTAGAAAAATTAGTGTGTGTTTCAGAAATCAAACACTAACACTAACCTCAATGTCCTCATTTCATCAGTCAGAACTTTCAATGAGAAAACAATAAAATGTTGCAAAACATTCACTGCATTTATGCCCTCAAAGTTTAACAAAGCCCTAATTAAGATATTGGCTGTACAACATATGGTAATTTGAATCATAAAACTACGACAGCCTAACAGCCACGAAAGTTAAAACTAAAAACACTAAACCATAAACAAATCATTGGCTGACAATGCTTCCTCTTCAAGCGTTGCTGGCCGAGTGAAATTTTGTTACTGGGCAGCTTGCCAGTTCATGTTCTCTTACGATTAGTTTCCATACCGCATTCGGCATACACTCACCAGCCGTTGTCTCTGCCTAATGACAACAGTTCTACTAGACTACTTGATTAACTATGCTTTCTACAATTTACTACAGAAGAAATCTAATTTCAATGTTTGTTGATTTTTGATGTTGAGGTTAAGGACTTTCATAATATAAAGTAATGGGGTACAGAATAAACCTAGACTTTCCCAAATCCATATTTCAAATCTCACAAAAATTCCAACTCTAAACTTTTAACCAATATTGGGGGGTGACACCCTCACCCCCTAGTGTAACGCCCCTGACAACACCACGCAGCAACTACGTGGTGATGTGATAGTGAAAGTGACTGATGATGCTAAGGAAAATGATCCCGGACCATGTCAAGGATGTTTAACCCCTCGCAATATATTTGCATTGCAGCTCACATTGCCTCAATTTGGCTGTAACAAATGCCTGCTCTATTTAAGAGATCAGGAAATGTATGGGTGTTGTAGGTGTAGCATTTATTTGGGATATATGCTCCAAATATAAAAAAATAAATATTTTAAAACAAGAAAACTTACCAAAGTGCCCCACTATTGCTGCGCCAACTTACTGTTTCCCACGCACAAAAAAGACAACAACTTTCCTCTACCAAAATATTGATCAACTGAACGAGGAGAAATATTGGACTAGTAAAGTGTTCTATACCTCAAGGTGGGGTGTGGGAAAGTGTGTGACGCGCCTGCGCAAAAAGATTATTATGCCAGAGTTTATTGTTCTCGTAAATTCGACCAGCTCCGCGAATGTTTACCCTGATATTCTAACCCCTCCCTCCCGTCGTTATGTCATATTGACCGATGTTTTGTATTTACCTCTCTTCCCCCTCTTTGAGCTTGTATAATCATATAAATACTGGTGTTGTTCAACATGGACGGTACTTCTTGACAGGGCTGTTCCCTTAGGACACACCTTGGGTGTGCAGGAAATATTTGCAAGGTACGAAATCCCTTTTCGGCTGTTGTATATTAGAAATTCTTTTTGCGTCATATTCAACTTGTAAATATTTCTATTATTTTGGACTCTGTAAAAAAGTCAAACATATTGGACTTAGAATCTTTTCGCCATATTTAACTTATAAATATGTCTAACTTTTGGACTTAGAATCTTTTCTACTCGTAAATATGTTTATCATTTTGGACTTAGATTCTTTTCGTCGTATTTAACTTGTAATTATGTCCGATATTTTGGACTTATAATTTCTAACGTTACTATGGATGTTGTAGTCTATTCTAGACTTGAAATATTCCACTTTTCCTGGAATCATATTTAACTGATTTTTTTTTTTTTTTTTGCATCGCCTATATGGCATCTCTACCTGATTGTTTAGTAAGAAATATATTTTACTAGAGCGGCAGATATAATAGAGATATCTGAGGGTAATTGTGTGTAGCAAAAATGCCCATCAGGCAGTGGGAAGTTTCGTATTGTAAATATAAAGTTATAATTAATTTTTTATGAACCCCTTTTTTAAATGAATGGCCCATACGGCAAAAGTCTTGTATTATCGTTCGTAATGAGTATTTTTGTCTGCATAGCCAGTTTTTGTATTGGAATATTGTCATCATTTAACTCGTTGGCCTTGCGGGCTTATAGAGTTCATTGTTCGTTGGTTTCAATTACGATATTATGTTCGTATGCTAATAGCTTCATGAATTATAAGCAATTCCAAAATGTACAACTTAATCGCCTTTTTTTATACTCTGTTCAACTTTATTCTCACTATCAATAAAACTACAAATTGTTACCATTGACATATATTCTTCTAAATCCAGGTTTCTTGCTTTAGCCATCCCCTTTCCTGTTATGAACATCAATATAATTGAGGTGTGAGTTCGCGGGGAATATAAGTAAATGGGCCTGTAATTGACCTGTTTATTTTTTGTTTGTATTCTCATGGCCCCTCTGCAATTGCTATATTTAAATTTTTATTTTTATTGTCTGTTGTGCGCCAGCCTTACTCTTCGGGGAAGGGTAAGGGCGGCGGTACATAGGCAACATCTGTGTATTTTTTTAAATCTCCGAAACGACTAAATGTATTCTAAGAATCAATTGAAATGACAGCTAAAACCAGTGCAACTCATATAAAGTCACTGTACTAAACTCGCTGGATAGAACGGCACGATGCAATTCTTATATACTTAGAACTCTTTGATGATGTTATTGAAGGACTGAAAACTATTTCTGTTTAGCCAGAAAAATATGCAGCTTCAAATGCATACCAATTACCGTTGGTTGTAAAACAGTCGGAATTCCTTGTGGCTCTACATGTCATCAATAGGCTCTTTTGTATAAGCATGCCTCTATGTCGAGTCCTTCAAAACGGAAATATAGATTTGCTAGTAGCAATGGAATCTGCTGTTTTGTTTAAGGAAGCCATGAATGACCGGTGAGAGAACGCAGAACCTGAATTTCGGAAATTATTTGTGGAAGTAAATAAAAAGACTAAATATATTGACATCGAAATTGTTGTACCTAGACGGACAGGAAGACAAATAAATAGAGGCAACATTTCCACAGAAGGTGTTGAAGATTACTTTTGAGCAGCAATATACATCACTTTCTTGGGAAAATAAATGCAGCTCAATGAACGCCTACTTGATCACAAGGCACTATTACATAGTTCCATGTGTCTCATTCCAATACATGCCACAAATCCTACTGTTACTGATGAGTCAATGAAGCAACTTGTTAATACGTATGCCACAGACATACCTTGCAGTGAGACAGCAGCCATTGGGGAGCTACAAGTGATTATGTGATTGCTTGCCTCACAGCCCAAGCGACCTAACAATGTTTTGGACACTTATTTCATTTGCAGCGAAATTCAGTGCCCTACAGTAAAGGCACTACTATGTATACTAGCTTCTTTGCCAGTAACAACAGCAACCAATAAGCGTAATTTCTCCACCCTTAATCACCTGAATCACACTTGCGTAACTAAGTGGGAGATAGTCGTTTAAATGGTCTTGCACTTTTGAACATACACCGTAAAATTGAAATCAGGCCAAAATGAGATGTTAGATGAGTTCAGCAAAAAAAACCAACGATTAAATTTTCAGTTATGTTAAAAATGTTAAAAACTGACGTAATTCACCTTAAAGAAAAATTAGTGCTGCTCAAGCTGGCCATAGTAATTATTATCTTCTGAATAATTCTTACGGATTTTTAAGCAAACAAAATCTGACCATTTAAAAATTTATTCAAACTATTTTCCACTACATATAATAATACAGTATAATAATTTATCACTAAAATAATAATAATAATAATTTAAGGAAAATAACTAAATATTAAGAGTTAATTAAATGTATGATAATTGTGTCTTGTGTGTTCATGTTTGTTTGTACAACAAATCTATTGTGTTCAAATTCATTAGGAATAGATAATTAATTTTGTCAGTGCAATCGTGTGATTTTATATTTTTCACTTTGTCTTCAATTCACTCACATAAAAATGAGATCCTCGTTTGCCAATTCTGGATTTTCATTGGCTCACACTTAAGTGTGAGTGAAAACATGAAACTAATTACTTATCTCGGCTAATACACGATGTCTTCCGTAAAGTGTCTCTATCATTATCTATGCCTACTCGCTTTGCGTTTTCGTTCAATTTTCGGTTTGATTTAGCTAGTCTTGGCTATCAACGCATCGCTTCTGTACTATTTCCAACCGCCCTTCTTTTCTGAGCTTAGATAGTTGTCATCATTCACTACTCTCTTTTCGCTCTCGTTAATTGTTATTTTTTTAGTCAGGAGTGTTTGTCATTCACGACCATAGATAAGGGAGTAGTTCACGACTCTTCTGTCGTTTATCGTTTGTTACTACGAAAAAGATCAACTATAGATGCTTACTATCGTTACTAGATTGCAGCACAGCCTACAATATTAAACTAACTTTTTCTTTCTTTAACATCAATAG
Organism: Timema californicum; assembly: GCA_902141385.1. Classification (NCBI taxonomy): domain Eukaryota; kingdom Metazoa; phylum Arthropoda; class Insecta; order Phasmatodea; family Timematidae; genus Timema; species Timema californicum. Next base: position 124,517 of record CABFOW010000813.1, on the reverse strand, counting down.
ACATAATTCTGTGAATTAGACACTAAAGGCTATATGTTTCGATTAATCATTCTAAGTAATATTCGTTAGTAAAAAAATTAAAGAATCAAACACAATAGGCTTCTGATAAATAACACATAAATCCTAATTTGTTCATAAGTTGAAAGGGAAGGGACAGATTTGCACGCTTGGAACGGGAATTGTGAGAACTCTTTAGTGGTCGCTCGTCAAGCTAAAGCAATGAAGGTCGAAGGGATTGGGAGTGAGCCAGCCATGCGTTGAACGATATGACTTTTATGAACGACACTACATAAACGACTTATTTGAATGAGCGAGCTTAGGTGAGCTAGAGTAGTCCCATGGCTTCTATGGTGCTGACTGACAGCTTACAGCTGTCAGCTGAAATCTTTGAAAATTTACTAGTCTAAATTGTGTATCTCTACGCCAAAATATATGATCTGCAAAAAATGTGTTAAGCAGCTGTCACTTCTGACTGTTAAAATATAATTTCTATACGAGAAACATATATGAGTGATTTATTTAATTTTTATTTATTGTTGACCTTGATATGTTGATGTTAGGGCAAGTATTATTTATAAATTTTTTCCACAATATTAAACAAATATTAAAAATTTAGCAATTAATCACATATTAGTTTTTATTACGATAAATTAACAATTTTTAATTATTTATTTTGTTATTTTACAAATAATTATTTGTTAATAGTACTATTAATAATATTGAAAATGTGAAAAATCTGAATATGTAGTATTACACATAGAAAAAAAAACCAATGTCATAAGCCTTTTTAACACTGTTACAACATTTTAGAAAACATTTTAAAGTATTTCAAATTAAGGAGTGGTAATAATTAATGTTAAGACTTAGATAGAAAACACAGGAATAGCTTTAACAAAATATATAGATTTTCAATTTAATGTATTAGATAGTTTTAAAATTGGTAGATGAATTAAGTGACTTTTAATATTCAAAATATTGATTATAAATATTTTACGTTAGGCTGGACTTAAGTTCATGCATAACACACTGCTAGTAGTTAGGCTCTTACGTCCAAAAAACAACAGGTCAACACCAAAAGAGTGCAGATTGAAATGCTTGCTTTGCGCATGCGCAAACAGTTCGCCAACAAGAATAGCTAAATAATCAGCTGTTGTTGTTTTTAATCTTAAAGTCGGCAGAAAATATCCTTATGTATTTTAATTAAACTTTTGAAGTGTTTATAAACGAATGGTAATTCAAATGGGATGTTAATAACTGCCGATTATTGATTTGTATTAATCAACTTCATTTTGTAGTAGAATTTGTGTGATGGGAAATTAAACATTTCAGATACAATTATAAATACTTATACTCGCAAAGGCCTAGGCCTACGTGACGTTTAGGAATACTGCTATTCTCTTTGTTCTTTAAGAAACTTGTATAAATTGGCATCGACAATGCTTATTACTTGCAAATGTTTAAATGTTACTATTAATACAAAAGGTTCTGTACTATCGCATATTGATATTACAGACTTAAATTTGTCCGATGCTGAGCAAGGTGACCCTTTTTTTAAAGAGGTGAGTTAATGTAGTAAAGAGAAGCCTAGCAAACGACATTCTATAAAAATTTACATTAAATTGAACTCAAAATTAATATTTGGTGATAATATAAATTCATTTTACTAAAAGTAACAGGAGTAAAATATAGCCAAAGTTGAGAGAAAAAAAATCCTGAGACATTAAAGCAAAATAAAAGATTAAAACCAATATAGGTCTACTTTTAAAGTAGGTCTATGATTAGACTTGGCACAGTTTTTAAGTATTTAAAGTATTTTAGTTCATTAAATTATTACTTTGACTTTTTTTTATGTAGAGACTTGCTACTGTGGAACTTGGTCGAATTTCTAAGGAACAACCATCTCTTGTGCAGATACACAATGTTGGCAAATGGATAATACACTTTTGCTTAAATTGTTTGACAAATACCCACGCCATTCATCATGATAAAGGGGCAGCTTTTGTGCTAGTCAATGAAGCTTTACTGGTAAGTTGAGTCTTTAGATATAGTTGTTTTATCTAGGCATATATAAGTTAGACAATGTCAATTAAATCATCTTAGGTGTCTATATGTTATGCTTAAGTGTAAATGTCACAAACCTGTTTCATGGCGTGTCGATTCTTAGTAATAATGTATTTTGTTAATGTATAGTACCTACTGTAGTGCTAACAAAGTAAAACATGTCCCTTACATTCACTCAAAGAGCACTGGATAAAAGCGTATAACCCGAACGGGTAGTAAGACACGGTGCTAAATAAAAAAAAAGCACTGGATAAAAAACGTTTACACTTTATTTAAAAAATAATAATTTTATACTAAACACTGTTATAGTTAATATTAGACACAAAAACGTCATCTGTGTATGTACAAAGACTATTTATATTTAATTCATGGTTTAGAAAATATTTACTCTAATCACCTATTTCACAGGGTATTGTGAGGCACAAAAGTCTACATCAACCATATACCTTGAACATGGCCTACTTGCTTTTTTCTATAGCAAACTTAAATCTGGAAAATGGAATACTATTTCTTTATTCCCTTTATATTATATAGCACATTAGGTATAGATAGATCTTTTAGTGAATTACCGTAACGTTAATCAAATTATCACACATATCTTTATTTAATACTATTATGTAAACTCAATCATTAGTGTGGCATGCTGGGGCTTAAAACAAAAGCTACAAAATTGCCAACTTAAAAAACCTTAATTCATTATTAAAACATTTCAAACACTTTCTATATTTAATCATAATAATTAGATAAAAGTAACTTTTTATCTAATCATAATAATTAGATAAAAATAACTTTTTATATGTTGATTATAAAAAATAATAAACAACCAAGCTTAACCTAAAGTCCATTCATGATAGGTTTTTACCTGGATGACAGTTCGAAAATCATAAGTTTAGGTTTTGGGTTGCCAACACTTGTAAAAGATCACTGTTTTGCTATAAATGTTAAGATCTTTAATTAGCTGTTATATTATACATTTAAAATAACTTAAACTTAAGTTTTCTCATACTATTTCATTTTTTTTAATAATTTTCTTTTTATCCAACTCGAAACAATATTTTAAACATAATTAAAAGTACTTATTTTTTGTTTTGGAATGTTATTTATAATGTATAATATAGTGCACACATCAATACCTTTTAATACAGGCATCACCCGCCTCGGTGGCGTAGTTGGCTAACGCGCTTGTCATTTTGAGCTCGACTGCTGAGGACGGGAAGATCGAGGTTCGAATCTCGGTCGGGTGAACTCTGGGTGGTTTTTCCTAAACAGTTTTCCACTCTCCCTCCACGCAAATGCGGATTCACTTCCTCTAATTAAACCTTCCCAATTCTTAATCCATTAGAGTAATTAGTACTAAAAGCGTATAACCCGAACGGGTAGTAAGACGCGGTGCTAAATATTATTATTATTAATACAGGCATCGTATTTAATTGGAAAAGAGAAAATTGTTGTCATTTTTTTACATACAATAAATGATTTTATGATGATTTTATCTTATTTTGAAATATTTAACTGAATAAAATATTTTCATCAACTGCATGTTTGCATCATTGTAAGAAACTTCTTTACCGTCATGATCAACCATATGATTTAAATTCGTCAGTCGCCATCTTAAAGCTATGTTCGTTAGAAGTTTTTGTGAAAGGGGTGTGAATATATTTTTTAAGGGGAATACAACTATAAATAAACTTTGTGTCCGACCTCAAATAAATATATAAATGATATTGACCTAAATTACTGTGGTTAACTTATCACATTAATATATTACCATCTGTTTTCATTACAGTCATCCAAAGTGATAGATGTCAGCTGTTGGCATAGTGATATATTAGGGATTACTTCTAGTAACATTTCGAGCTATCATCCAGGTAAACTTAGGTTGTGAATGAGATATAACATCATGTATTTTAAGAATTTGAAGTCTATTGAAATGCAATTTTAAAATAATTTGGATGGATTTTTATATTTGAGGCTAGTTATTGCCATGCAAAGTTGTAATGGGTTTACCTTGTGGCATGAACCAGTAAAGGTCCTGACACAAACTTCGTAGCTGTAGGTTCGTGGTCCGTAAGAAATCGATGCCACGGTATCACAGTGCTCTGGCCACAGAGTCTTTATCCGTAAGTCTACTATGTAGAAATTGATCAACTTTAACTTTTTAAAGACTGATTTATACAGACTACCAATCACAGCTGAGTAAATATGTGCATGCATATTGAAATAAAAGAATGAATGGCAGTGAAAAGTTTTGTCGCTATGGAAACATATAGAAAATGAAAATATGGTTATGCCTGGAGCTATTTCAGAAATATTTTTCTAAAAATCTAAACAACTCGAGAAGAGCGGCTTTTGGGAAAAGTTTTCTGGGAACTAACAAATTCTCAGAAAAAGTGGTGTTACTTTTGTAGGTTCAACATCCCTATTATTATTTTATTTACTTTGTATTCTCCATGATACTAGTGTGATTGAATGTTCTCATAATTGATATGTATACAAGCGATTATAATATGGATATAGTTAAAATCGTGTTATAAATATATTTATTGTGATTTTAACCAACATTTTAAGAATATCTTGGAAGTTTTCACAACAAAGTTGTTTTTGGTTTCTTTTATTGATCAGCTGTCTGTTTAGCGCTCACTCCTTGCTGTAGACAATTTTCTTTTGAAGTTTTTGATTGGATAAATTCTTTGCCTATCTCATTGGTTGTAACAGTCATGTGATTACGAACATGGAATATGTAATCACGAAAAGAAGTTTTTGAAGATCAGGACCACGGAGTACGGACTAAGGACCTACAGATATGGAGTTTGTTGTGTCAAGGCCTTAACCAAGAGGGTATAAATCTGATGACAGTTTAACCATCTTCAAAATTAATCCTATTTAACTACCAATCAACATATTTTAAGACTGATTTTTTTTTTGTCTGAAATATTAGTTAATAAAGCTGAAACATGGTTTTTTGTAAAAATATATAGTTTATTAGTGAAAATGTCTGTGTCAAAGACACTTTGCATATCTCTTCTACTCGAAAATTTTTACAAAGTAATCGCATGTTTGTGGGGGAAAAAAAGAAAAAAAGCAATATTGTTGTGGTTTTCCCATCACCTCTCCACACTAATGGTGATTTTTATTTGTAAAGGCCACCTTTGATTATAATATTGAAGTATTAACATATCGGTTTTTGGAACTTTTTTATTTATTTTATTTTTAGCACTATGTATTACTACCCATTCAGGTTATGCAAGCCTTTCTTGCTACTAACTGCTTAATCTAATTGGTAAGACCAGAAAAATTAAGTTGAGTATATCAATAATAATAAAAGTAATTTGTCATGCCAAACTGAGATGTTTTCGTGACACGCACTGGACCAACATAACAACTGCCCCAGCACCTGTAAACTAGATTGTTCCGGCTCGAGCATTTTTCATGGAAAGTCTTTATGTGGTCATATTCATTTTACTTTGCTATAGTTAAATTTGTGTAAAATCAAAAGTTGCTTAATTGTTACCTTTCCTCGGACATTGCTATGATGTAATTTTTCTGGTTTTAGGGGGGAGGCGGGTTTACACTATATGCCACCCCGAAGCCCCCACATACGTAAATCCGGCCCTGGGTTAAACTATCAAAATTTAGAAAAATTAAGGGTTTGGGCTATCTAGACATTTATGGCTGCACCACTCAAGTGATATCATTTCTAAATTATGTGTCACTAAACAAATTAATTTTCCAATAAAATTATTTGTAACAAGCAAGTTTTGCTTAAAAATAAAAATACAAAAGCTAAATGGGGATAGAGAGGGATTAGCTATAATATATTTTATTTTTTTGATACTTGAAAAGAAACTATAATATGGCACACCTTCCCACAATTCCATCAAACTTAAGTTCCTTTTTTTACTGTCGTTCCTAACTTATATTATGTAAATTTGTTTCCACTAACTGTTAACCTTTCTTACAAAATTTAACTCACTTTGCTCCCACTTTGCTTTAGTTTGAATTTCATTGGAAGGCTGTTTTTTAAAACTGGACTCTCATGTTCCCACAATGACAGACAAACTATATCATACATGTAGCCTATTCACATTATTTTCTTGTTCATTTAATAACGTAAATTTATAAACTATACATTATTGCACAACAAAGTCTATTAGAATCTTCTGATAACTTCTTAAATTGATTTTATAAATTCATGAATTGGATAAGATACATTTCTAAAATGCCAAAGGTTTGTTAGTACTTTCAACTATACTTGCTACAATGGCCGCATAGTCTAAGGCACCACTCTTGCAGTACACAAGACTGATAGGGAGATCGTAGTTTGATGGGCTCAGGTGTATTGAGGGTGGGTTTCCTACTCTGTGCAAATGTGGGTACATTTCATCATTCCTAACCCATTTGCATAGCTAGTACATAGACGTTTAACCTGAATGGGTGGTAAGACGTTGTACTAAATAATTTAAAAATATATATGTTGGTGGTCCAAAGGGGGCGGCCACCTACAATTTTTTTTTTCTACACAGGATTGATCATATTTATTGTCACATAGAACAAACTTTCAGGAAGTTGCACCCTCTTTCCCCTCCATGACCCCTTAGGATATATTATTTAATCAATAGGCCTTAGTAAGAGAAATAAAGGATGACCTGGCAGTCTAAGGGTAAGGTGTCTATCTTCTGTGCAGGGGGTCTGGGGTTCAATCCTCGGTCCCGGCACAGATTTATCTGATTGCCAAACACTTCCTTTACCTCTGACAAGACGTATATTAATCACAACTTGTGAATGTGTGGACTGCCAGGCTTCCACCGTGGTTCGGATGCCATGTTAAACTGTAGGTCCTCCATTTCATTTCACAATCACCCCACCATTGCACATTAACGTAAGTGCGTATAACCCAAACGGGTAGTAAGACTCAGTGCTAATAAATAATAATAATAAAAAAGGGAGAACAAAATCACTATTTCAAGATGCTGACAAGGTTAGTACTAGGGCTGTTGTGTGGTTGGTTTTAAAGAATAAAAAAAGTATAGAACTAAAATTATATATTTACCATACATTGTTATAATATTATAAATTTCTATTTTGCAGTCGGATTATGTGTATTTTTACTGACTCCTGTACTCAAAGACAAAGAAAGAAAAATTTGTGGTTTAATATTTAGATAAGTGTGGCTAGAGAGATGGAGTTGGAGCGGAGCAAGAATGGAGTAATTAAAACCATGTGTTTAAGCTACTGTTCAGCACTAGAATTAGTTATAGCATTATATATATCCCTTTCTAGGTTTTTAATTTTGTATTAACTGTTTAACTGTATTGGTTATTTATTACTGTTGCGATACCAAGACGCAAATGAATCATTTGAACTTTTATTTTCCCATTTTAAAATATCTAATTTAGATACTTTCTTAAAAGTGATTATGATTTGATTGATAGAATAGTCAACTTATAGCTAAATTTGTATGTCAATTAAAATATGTTGGTTTTAATGTGGATTTGGTTGATTTTGTAAAGTATTGGGGAGTGAATGGAGATAAAACTTTTAGCAACCCTTTGATAAATAATAAAATTGATTTTATCCCATATGAATACCCTCCTTAAATGTTAGGGAGTTTAATTCTGCTAATAAATTGTAGGCTACACAACAACTTATCAAAGGTACGGTATGTCCACAAATGTTGCCATTCATATTTTAATTCCTGTTTTTATAGGCCATTATTATTATCATAATTATTTTATGTTTTCTCTTACTACAGGTACATTCCTTTTGTCAGTGAACTAAGACTGTCATTGTGGCATGTCCTCTCCCTCTTACCTTAGCTTCCAAAGTTTTCTTCTTTATTTCTAGCCATCTGATATATAAATCATCCTTCTTCCTAAGCCAAATAACAATACTGGAAATACTGGAATTTTAAATCAGATACTGGAAAAATATTCTGGCTTTTTACATTGAGTGAAATGTTGGATTAAGCATTTTGAGACCCCTGATATTATTTGGACTATTGATAGTTCTATTTTGACCACCCCTCAATTACTCCCTCTCTGGTGTATCTTGTTTGCCACACAATTAGTTGACCTTTTAGATGACCTTGCAGTGGGGATGTTTGTCTCACTTGTTGACCATTCTTTTCTCAGTCTCTACACTAAGCCCTCCCTCCTTCCCCTTACATACTAGAGAAAGAAACCTATAACTGTTTTGACTACATTAGCAGCCAACTTCCCCCTGACCAGCCCCCACCCAAACTTTTTCCCAGCAGTAACCATTATGAGTGATGAGTTACTAGTAACTGCTCAAGTTCAAACACCACTACTATTGGTGTACCTGCCTGACCTTGACATTCCAATGGCACATTACAGTATTTGTTGTGTTCTTCACTTCATCCCCCCTCTCTCACTCCTCACCCTATTGCTCCTTCCCTCCCCCCCTCCCCCCTCCCCTACCCACCCAAAAGAAAAACTACCATTCTTAAGCTTGGCCTGGTGTGAGTATTCTGCAGATCCCACTTGTTTATCTTGTGACCTTTGTGTTTAAGAAGAGATGAGTAAACTCAGAGGAAAAACTTATTTTAAAGATGATTGGTTGGACAGTACAGTGTTCAAAGTTTGGCCTTGGTTACAAAAAGTGGAATGTTATAAAAGTAAAGGCCATTGTTCTTTCTGTAAAACTAACTTTGATCTAAGTAACATGGGAATATCTTCAATCGGATCTCATGCCAAGGGAAAGAAGCATGTTGACAGAGTGAAAGCTGCTAGTGGGAGCAAAAAAATATTGGACTTGGTCCTTACTGCAATAAATGTGGTGTCATCTGTAGGCCTATATGATGTACATCTTAGTTCTAATGACCATGAAGTAGTTTTGAGACCTGAAACTAGACCTAGTTGTTCTATTCAGAACTTCCTTGTCAAAGATGAAGTTTCTCATGCTGAAATATTGTAGACGGACTAAAATACAAGGCATGGATTTTTTTATGCTTCAAGTTTCCATGGATGGCTCAAATGTAAACCTCCTATTTTTAAGTGAGCTCAAAAGTTACTTGAAAGAAGATTCTCTACAAGATCCCGAATTACTTGAATTTGAAACTTGTTCTTTACACATTGTCCATGGTGCTTACAAAACAGCACATGCTAACTCCAGTTTTTGTTCTCACTATATTATTTATTTAAAGATTTTCCAACAAGACGTGCAGACTATCAAAGAATAACAGGATCATCTCTTTCCTGATGAATTTTTGTTCTATTAGATGGGTAGAAAACTCAAGGGTGTTAGAGAGAGCAATGCCAATTCTGACACATTTAAAACAGTATTTTTATTCTAACAAGCATCCTCCAAAATCTGATAATTTTCACACATTAAGCAATTTTATGTAAGATGAACTTCTGACATCAAAGTTGGGATTCATGTTGTCAGTTCCACTTGAGTTGGAGCTATTTCTCACTGAATATCAGATCAACCAACTTATATTACCATTATATTTGCAGATCTAAATAAACCACTTGAACACTTGATGAACAGAATTGTAAAATATAATATAATGTAATGAATTCAGCAAATACTTCCTAAAAACTGTTGTCCGTTGATTTAAAGAAACAATCCAACAAGAAATCACCCCATACTGTAGATATTGGGTTTGCAGCATCAGCAGCTTTGATAGGAATTAAAGACATCAAGATACTTCAGTTTAGAGGAGATTGTCAAAAATTCCTAGTGCTCTGCAACAAACTTTTACATAAGTTTTCCCTATCTTACAAAATTGTCAAGGGTGCTAGTTCTCTCTCTCCCACAGTCATGCTCATTCTATCTGTAAGGTTCTATAGGATAACTTGTGCATTAGAAGTTCTACTAGACAAGAAACAACTATCTAGCGTGCAAGCTGATGTTGTAAAAAGAGACTACTTGGACTTTGTATTAAAGCAAAAAGTTATTAACTACCTTAAACAATTCACTTCAAGTGGTGACCAGCTTGATAAGTTCTTCGTGAATATTTTTTCTACAGTAAATGCATCCCAGGAACTACAATATTTCACTAAAAACGTTATTGTTCTCTTCTATAGCAATGTAGCCATTGAGTGAAGTTTTTCTGTGAAAAAAGAATGTCTGGTTATGGTTATGATGCAGTCACTGCATTTGAGGACTTTTAAATATGACAATTTCAAAAAAAAGATTATTCATGCTGTGAGGAATGCATCAGGCATAAGAAAAGCAGCACTTGAAAAGAAGAAAATTATTGAAGTGATTTAAGTTGAAAAAGAAATACAAGCATCTGAATAAATAAGAAAATTAGAAGTGAAAAGAATAGTTTTGCAGAAAGCAAAGGAAGAGGCAGAAGTGTTAGAACATGAAATGCAAAAATTGAAAAAGTTTTGTGGTTGAATGAGTTTTAACTTTGGTCTACATTCTAAGAATTTGTGTGGGGGGGG
>CABFOW010000813.1:33475-114012 GCA_902141385.1 Timema californicum | reverse complement strand
GTATTATATCATATTAATTTCTAATAATGTTAGGTATCTTTATTTCAAAGTAATTTTTACCAACATAATATTTGTTGATTAATTTTCATCGAAGATTCTGTATCGTTATTATTATATATTTATAAAATAAATTTACTGTCAAAAATATAGCTTGTGGAAAGTATCAACTGTCAAGGGGTGGTGGAAATAATAGTTAGTTTTGTGGGAGGTGGCTCTAATCATTCTTTGAATTTGCACCACCAAGGTTGATTACTTGTACCTTTAAAGTTCTACGAGTGAGGTGAAATGACCTACCAATTTTGCCAGGAGAGGTATTTTCACATACCATTAAGGGTTCTTTTAGATGCCACATGGAATCAACGACTTTACTTCCCTTCCGAAGGATGTTGAGCTATGATTTTTTCTCGCTCAAGAAAAAGCCTTCGGCCTCTGTTGGGTTTGAACCCACGAACATCGGGTCCTGAGGCGAGCACTTTACCCCTAAGACAGAACACTGAGGTTGAAGGTGGCATAGGTCATTCATAAAATGTAATGTGCGTGTATGTGTGTGTGTATATGCATGTGTGTGTGTGTTTTTAAGATGTGTCAGGTCCACCTTTTTTCAAATCTGAAACTTCATTTTGCCATCAAATCCCTAATTAAAATTTGAATTTTAGAAAATATTGTAAGCATAAGTGTTTAACTTTCCCAATAACTAGGATTGTTTCCTTCATTTCTGATTTTGCATACATTAAATGGTAAATTAATTATCTGGGGTTTGGTTGTTAGACTTTTCCTATCATTATTTTGGTTTTAACCACAAGAAACTATTTAACTATTTTAATACCTTTAAAAAATAACTCAAACTTAGTATCTATTTAAAAAAATTATGATTTGAGTCTTGAATCTATGAATATACCTTGTGGCTTCTAGGGTCTCATCCTTAGTATATACTAGAATATATGTGTCAATACACTTGATTCTTTATGTAAAAATGGTTAATTATGACATAACTAGGCCTACCCTAACTTACTATCATTTTATGATTTTGAAATAGGGATTGTTTGTCTCTTGAGTACCCTTCATATATACTGAATTTCTTTAAAAAAAACTGGAAATACTGTAAATATACTGGAATTTCAAAACTATAGCCAGGTAGACACCCTACCCTGTAAGCTCCTCTTTCCCCCAATTTTCCCTTCCAGGTCATGGTGCAAAAGACAGTTCCTCCTAAGAATGTGTCTTATCCAGTTTGCCTTGTACCGAAGAATCACATCCAAAATGGTTCTTTTCTCACCCACTCTTCTTAGTATCTTCGTTTGCCATCCTGTCTATCCACCTTATCTTCCCAAGTCTTCTCCAGCACCATATTTCAAAGCTCTTAAGGTATTTCTTTTCCAACCTATTAAGAGTCCAAGTTTTTGCTCCATAGAGAGTATTGCTTCACTTTTCAGTTCCTTCCTCAGTTCCAAACTTAACTTGCTGGTCAGCAGTAACCTTTTCTTGTTGAAAGCTTTCTTGGCAATGGCAATCCTTAATCCAATTTCCTTGGTGCAGTAGGCATCCTTTGTCAGCAGACTTCTCAGGTAATTGAACTGCAATATGTTTTACAACTCCCAATTTCCAATTTTGATTTTCAGAGTCTCTTCATTACTTTCTCTCTCTATCTTACAGGTAGAGAAAGTATGGTTATTGTAAAAAAAAATCGAACTCGAGATTTTGATGAATCTTGACGTTTCATGACTCCCTGAATTTGAAAAAGTGGTTTTTGAATTTCCGTCTGTCTGTCTATCTGTCTGTACCTCCAACTAGAGCCTAAACTATTTTACCGATTGAGCTAAAACTTAATATCTAAGGTTTTCATAGGGTTGCCCTGAAGGGTTTTTGGAATTGGATATCTACCCCTAAAATTAAGGGTATTTTACTGAAGGGCAAAAAGAGAAAAAGTCGATTTTCTCAAAATCGGCTCTAATGATTTTGATTAAATTTCATTTATAAACATTAATAAATATTCCAAACAAAATGGCTACTCTCAATATTTCAGCAAAATGGCTTTAAGGGCTCTGGTCTGAAGCGTAAATTAACATTTTTTATAATATCTCCGAAACTATTTGAGATATGAAATTACTTAGCATTACAAATATTTATATATATTTATAATACAAATATTTTATTCGAAACATATTTTTATAAAATCAATAACTTTCAATCTATACGCGATTATATATATATTTTAACTTTTTAGACATTACCGACCGTAAAAAAAATCTAACCTGAAATGTTAACGGATGTCGACATCTCATGACCCCCCAAACCCTAAAAAATAGTCTTTGCAATGCCGTCTGTTTGTGTGTCTATTAAAACTTAAAATTAAGAGTAGTTTTATAAGGGGCGAAAAGAGAAAAAATAGTTTTTCTCAAAATCTGCTGCAACAATTTTGATTAAAATTCGTATCTAGGCGTTGATTAAGATTATAAATAAACTGGCTATTTTCATTTTCCCATGGACATGATTTTTAGGGTACTTTACAGAAGCGTTAATTTCCGTATCTCCACAACTATTTGAGATACTAAATAACTTATCATTGCAAAATTGTAGGACTACTAGAAATAAAAAACTTTTATTTGACATATATTTTTATAAAAGCAACAGTTTCTGAGATATTTTCAAATATATTAATACAATTTTGTGAGCTTTAGTTGTAAACGTATACTATTCAAGTCTTAACGCAATAATTCTCCAATGCCATAAAATAATTAAATATAAGTAAGTATCTAAAAAAAGTATGTTATTTTTCCTTAAACCTCTTAGGAGAAATGTTTGTACAGCAATGATCTATCTCCATTTTAGACTCAATAGTCGATATTTACATTTTTTATTGGTCAAAATGTATAAATGAATAATTAAATATCAATGCGATGACTTGAAGATGTGCAACACCCAATAAAATGTTAAAATTTTAACCGGAAATAGAAATTTTAATACGAAGTGTTGACCCTTGTGGATTCAATATTAATCTTTTTTATTGGTCCAAACATACAAATGAGGACATTAATTCTTTAAAAATATAAGATTTAAAACAGAAATTTTGATGAATCTTGACGGCAATCTTGCCTTCTTACATTATTCCGTTCAGAAATCTTAGATGAGTTTATAGAAAGAGAGAGAAAGTCTGTGCGGTGCGCTGTACCATTTATTCTCTTTAATCGTCATTTTGGACGTCTCATTGTTGATTTTTATACCATATCTTCTCCCTTTATCCACCAGCTGGTCTATTATTTCCTGTAACTCTGTTTTTTTGGCCATCAATGCTAGATCATCTACATATTTTATTATGTTGATGACACACCCTCCTATCTTGAAATTGCTACATTCCTCCATGGCTTCCCTGACCAGCCACTCTCCAAACAAGTTGAAAACATACGGTGACAAATAGCATCCTTGCCTCACCTTCACTTGCTGTCCCAGGTACAGGTTTGCAACTAGCCTTCTATCCCTCCATTTGATGCTGATCTTCTTGAATATTTCCATCAGTTTATTCTGTTTCACTCTATTGAATGCCTTTCAATGAAACTTATGTAGACCTCTTCCTTGACTTCCAGCATTCTCTGAAATTATTCTCAGCATCCCGATAATATCTCTGGTTCCTTTTCCTTTCCTGAATCCAAATTGGTCTTCTCCCATCACACTTTCTATTTTCTGTTCCAGTCACCTGTTTAGTATTCTTGCCATGATCTTTCCCACATGAGAAATGAGGCTGATGGTCCTGTGGTCACTGCATAGTTTGGCTGGTTTAGATTCTTCTTTAGAGCCACCGTGGCTACATCTAGAAAGTCCTTGTGCCATTCTCCTGTTTCGTAAATCATATTTATAAGTTTTGTTAGAGCTTTGTAATAATTACATTTTATTTTTAGTTTGACACCTTAGTTCATCCATTAATATGTCTATCAATTTAGCTTAAATTCTGGCAGGTCTGAGATATTTATTATTTGTGAAATCAGGACTTTCCCTTTCACAATAATGAATTAATTGACTTTTTAAGTCCTAGGTTTATACAACCATGCAGTTCATAAATACCCCGTGAAATACCTGGCAGATGTTATATAACAATTTTCTTTTTATCATTGAGCTATCCTTGTTCTTCTAATTTATATTCTTCATTTATTCACTCAGTAAATTTGATATAAGTTTATTACACCAGAATTCAACCCAATTAGAATTAAGTAGTTGCTCGACCATCTAAGCTAGGTCTTATTTGAAAATTAAAACAATATAAAACAATGTGTGTTTAATACTGATTATTTAACAAGGCTTATGAATGAATTCTAATTTCCCTTTTTCTAGTAAAATTTAGACACACAGCAAACTGTTTACATAGCTACAGGTAGACAGCAGCATCTAAGAACACTTGGGGTGAGGGAGGACTGGTGGGTGGAGAAAGGAATAGTAAGGTTCACCACATGCTAATGATAACACTAACAATATTGACAAGAATTTATTTATTTCATTTTTAGGATCTGCATTTATTTATTTAACTTGTGCCCAGAGGCACATTTTTTACAAATCTATTCACAATTTATTACTGTTTTTATCTTTTTCATCACTCGTCTTCCTATATCAGGGAAAAATTATAGCATTTATGTGTGTGCAGAGAGAAACATCACAAAATGAAATTACTTGAATTTTGAAAGGGCTTCTTGGTCAGTGTCAAGATTGATAACCACTACATAAACTCTAACTCTCTGGCCTTAAGAAACTTTCAAGTTCATGGCCACCAAAATGTAAGCTTATCATTCAACCTTATCTTGAGATACCTTCAATCTAATCCTTAACCTTACACCACACCTCCTTCAAATTTATTTTAACATTATCCTTCCATTACATCCCAGCCTATCAAGGGGTCTTGTATCTTCAGGTTTTTCAACTAAAATGTTGTATACACGCCTGTCATCACTCATACACACCACATGACCACCCCATCTCGGCCTCCGAGCCTTTGATTTCCTTAAAATGCTTGGGGATGCATACAAGCCATTAAGTACTTTATTATACATCAACTCTGCATATTTAAAAAGAAAACTATAATTTACACCAAAACTTTGTGTTTATTTGTATTTATTATTTTTATGTATTCAATCTAATCTTAACTGGCTACAATAACGTCTTACCTATATTCAAAATATAAGGAAAGTTTATCATGTCTTATTTCCATCAAAATATAACATTAGGCCTAGGTCTACTTAACAAAGGTTATATGTGTTTATATTTTATTTAGGGTCATGTCTTTCTACTGAGCTAAGGGTCCTAACTTTGATTCCTGGCATGGCTGAAAAATGTATTATTTGTGAAGTATGGGTTTGTTCTTTCATAGTGATGAATTAACTGGGTGGTGTGTCTGTTAAAGATTGAATTTAACTTATAAGTCATTTGCTGATATAATCATTCGGTTTAAAGAGTGCACCTTAAATACCTCAAATATTTTTTAAAATTATTTTATCTTGGGTGTTTTACATCCCATAGCTAAATAATTTGAGGAGATCTACATAGTTGATTTTTTATATCTTTCATATCAATAAACTAAAGTGAATTAAAACTGTCATTTTTAATCTATATAATTGTTTTCTCTTTTTACAGACAGATTCTTCTTTGATATCTGCTCTTAAAAGTAGTGAGACCTATTCACATGTGTTCCGAATCCTTGTGAAATGTTCAGATGAGGAATTGTCATCTCCTCAAATACCATCCAAGTTCTCAGGTAACTAAACATTCTCAAGTTGAGTAGAATTTTTGGGACTTATTATCAAAACTAGTTCCAAAATCTCAAAACAAAATTGTATGACATTTTGAAGAATCATTCATTCTTACTGTAGTTAAATTAATTCATTTTAAACTTTGTTTCATAGTTTAAAAAATAGGCCCAATTCATTCTAAGGTACTTGTATATTTTTGGTAAAACATTATTTGAATGACTCATTAGTCTAATACAACATTTCCCAACCCAGAGGTCTGCAAATTCACACTCTTTATAACCCCTCTTCACACATAATGACTTGGTTTATATATTCCAATACCATCACAGCTAGAAAGGTTGTAACTGTATCGTCATGGCTGCCAAAATGTATGCACAAAGTGACATCACAACAGGGACCTGCTCTATATGTTGTTAAGAAACACGGAAGTAACTCAGCAGTAAATTATAGTTCTATGGAGTAAGATTGGGTGAGGGGATGTGAAGATGAGCAGACTCCAACGTGCAGACCGAGTTTACTATTATTATTTAGCACCGCGTCTTACTATCCGTTCGGGTTATACACTACAGACTGAGTTGATAATGCAAATTGGACACAACTATTGAATGTGGTTTGAAGTTATGAAATGAAGGGATGCAATGTTTTAAAATGAAAGATTCAGACTTGTACGTCAGATTAAGCAGATTGTGCTGGAATAAAGATTAGTCGGGTCAAACTTAGAAATACATTGCTTGAATGGTGCATTCAAGTCGATCAAGGAAATATCTCGAGAAAATATAAATATTCTTATATGTGAACAAATAGATTGTTAGATCTATATATCTATTGGTTATTGACTTTTGAAGAGAGGTTGAGACTTTACTGGAGTACCAAAAGACACCAAACTAGGAGTTCAACACGACAAGGATACAAATTTTATAGTATGAGATATTAGTTTTCCTTCTCTTTACCTACAGTTAAGAGGTATATGTAACACTTTATATCCTTTTCAAAAATACACTAACCTGTTTGTCCAAAGAGATGACAAAGCTATTACTGTTTCTGGTCTAGTCCTTGCAACCCACACTATTTTGAGAATGTAGGCCTGCTCCACCACTTGAATGCTGACAGACAAGATAACTGAAAGTGGGGGTGTGTAAACATAAAACATTGTACTGGTCTGAGCTGGCGGTATAGTCAACAAATTTTGAAATTGTTTGGAGGGAGGTAAAGCAGGGAAACTTATAGTTAAACGTTTGTTTGAAAAATGATAATTGTTTGATAAGGTTCATCAAGCATGTGATACCTTTTTCCACAATATATGTTTGTAAAAGTGGATTTTTGTTGTTGTTATTATTCCAAATTAAAATACTGAAACAATATGGATGTGTTCTGATTTAGGGTTGAATCTATTGTTGCTTCAACCAGACATTTCGTTTGAAAGCAAATAAATTACACTCTCCATCTTATTAAGTTACTCATTAATATGTAAGTCTACCTTTTAACAAATCATGTCTTTTAGACACTGTTTTATCTTTGAAATATTTTTAATTGCTAAGGCTGGGTTTACATTAATGCAAAACACATAGCTAATAGCCAGAGACATGCAAACGATGAGGTTATTTTAAGGGGAAAAGTGATGTTATTTGTCTCAAAAACTGATAATATTATAAGCTGAAAGCGATGTTATTATTTACACAAATACGAGTTGAAATAGTATTCGTTAAAAAACCAGGATAAAACTGTCTACATTTTTTGTTCATATTTTGTATTTAACTATTTATTTACATATTCGGAGAAAAATCAAATATAAATACACACAAAACATTTCACGCTCAGTATTGTCAAACTCAATATCTCAATATCATTACATTCCAGTCTTACAAATAGCAATAATCAATTATCAACTTGGGTTTAGACAAAACAATAACAACACCGAAACATATCATCATAGAAGACTAAACTGCTATCAAATAAGGAGTAGAGAATAAAAATTAAGAAGATATAATTTTTCCAAACATGACCGCTTGTAGCAAGGTCCATATCATTATGCCTTTGCTTGGACCTAGCATGAAATCTCTTAAAAGCTGAAAACAAAGAATTTATCTATCGAAATCTAGGTATTGTAGTGTGTAAAAGTAGAAATATTGATTTTTAATGCTAACCTCAGATAAAAAAAAGTTTAAACATCCTGAAAACACTATATTTTCCTATGATCCATTTTATACCTATAAAATAACTAAAAGCAAATACTATTCATATAAACGGCAGCCCTGGTATAGTGCTATCACCAGTGTTACCGCATTGAAAATGTTATTACATAACGTGGTATTGGCCACATTACAAAGAAATTGTGTTTATTTAGAAGAAAAAAATAGGCTTAAATTGATGTTATTTGCGTGAAAATAGAATTTGTGTAAAGATTTGTTTTATCGAGAATGTGAATTTTGCATGTCACTACTAATAGTGAATTATATATCACATAATGCTTAAGAAGTTGAAATACATTATTTTCAATGATAGCATTTATAATCAATACATAGTGAATGGTATACATTACATTTAAAATTGATTTTACTTTAACTTCTTATGTGTTTTGCATGGAGTATAGTATAGATAGTCATTGGACTCAAGTCATATCAGCCAATGAGAATGCGAGAAGAGAATATAGCCAATTAAACACCAGTATAAAAGTAGACGAAAATAATAATTAGATTCTGTCTTCATCTCCATGTTTGAAATGGCTTGTGGCAGCCATACTTTTTGTTAGTCACGAATTTTCTTTTTTTTAACATCAATGACTATGATAGTCTATATTAGTGGTACCTAACCTTTTTCAGCAAACATCCACTTTGGTTGATAATCAAATTCCCACATGTGTCCCTTGCATTTCTCCCTCCACCTATTTTAGGAATATGTATACTAAATAAAATGTTTTTTTAATGTGTTGTAGTCATTTATGGATACAAAAAACAATGTAACACTGGTAGGATGGTGGTAGGAAAAAATTATTAAAGATTATTGTGGCACTGTTTTCTTTTTAATAGGTTTTTGAATATTGGGTTTGATGTTTGACAGCACATCGCAAATCACTTTCCACTTGAAGTGTACAAAGCTGTTTAGTTTTTGTGAGAACTGGAGTTGAAAATTTGGTAGAGTTGCACATGGCCACACTAGTAGCTTAGGGTAATGTTTTTCAAATTGTGGAACCCTTAGGCTTCGCCATATATCTCAAGCTCTGTGAGGCAATTTTATAATAAAATTTATTGGTTTTTCACACCATAAAATATTGTCAGTAATTAGGATAGCCAAATTCCAACGGTGCAGTCAGAACATGTTAGATTTTTCGTTTGTTATACACTTTTCTTTTTGTAAAAGCTAGCTGTCAAACTTGAATGTGTGTAATATTAGTGGAAAAAATACTATGCGTGCTCCAGCAAGTAATTTTTTGGTGCAACAGCTCCTGTGGTCTAGAAAATTTGTAAGCCTCTGAGAGGAGATTTTGGGGCAAATTCTAAACTTATGAAACTGAAAATAAACACCTGCATGCACACTTTTGGCTGGTCAGTGAATTTATTACAACTGGTAAGCAGTTTGGCCAATACCTCAAGAAATAGTTATCTTAATTACTTTGGAAAAGTGATTTAATTTAAAAAAATATTTTATTTCCATATGATTTTTAACGTTATTTCCAAATTGTCTCCTTCCGCTCCCTTGGAAGTGCTTCAGGCCACCCCTTCTCCCTTACCCCCTCTTTAGGAACTACTGGTCTATATGATTGATAATAAAAGATAAATGTTACATTCTTCATTCTGTTATTGAGAAGTAGCTCTACTATAATATTCATAACTTTAATAAAATCAGAATCAAATAAAAATCGTATTTGATTTAATAGTATAGACAAAACTCAAATTAGGTTAAATTCAAGTTTCAAAAGATTAACTTTGCTTTTTGATTAAAGAAATTATTTTTAGAAGTGATACTCACAAAATCTATTATGTTTGAATCCACTCATATAACAAAGGATTTTGATGGTCATATTTTTTAATATTGTTTTTATGAAATAATTTATTCGAAATATCCTACTTTGTAATCCATGAAAGTTGTGTAAAATAAAATTTAATAGCCAAAATTACTTCTAGCTTATCAAAAGGGATTTTGATTTGACATTTCAAACACAAATTATGTCTGATTGAATTGTTTAAGACTAAATATAAAATTTAGCAATCTAATTTAACAATGCATGGATCAGGTAGATTAAAAAATAAATGGCTTGTCTTTAGGGGTAATGAAGCAACATATTTTTAATTTATTTGTACGAAAATAACAAATATGTGATGCATATTATTTTTTTATATAAGAGAAGTGCACCTCTGAATGTGAAGGAATTACTGTATTGGGCCAAAGGTAGTACAGCCTCGCACATAATAATACCTTAAAATTTTGAAGGTGTTCTACATGAAAAATAAAAGATGAATGGACTGTGTGTGTAATATGAGTACAGTTTTTGGAAGGACATTTTTAAGAAAAAAACCATTTTACTATATTTTGGCCAATACAGGAATATAACATAAGCTCCTACTTTTTTTTAATGAGTCAAGCTATCTATATTTTTTAAGTGTATTTGTGAAAAATAACATGATTCAAGGTAATCAAAAATTTATTACTGAAACATAAATTTACTATATTCAGTGTACACTATTTCTAATTCTTTTATATTGTTAGCCCATATTGAAACTACTGTTTATTTCTCCTCTTAACACAGCAGGATCAAACACTGTCAAACAAAACATGACTATCAGTAATAAGAAAAGTAAACAAGTTAAATTGAATAGTAACAAATGGTATCAAACAGGAAATGTGATTACTAGGAATCAACCATGTAACATAAAAGTATGAAATGAGATCAAGCAGAAATGAAAAATATATTTAATAGGATATAGCAATCATGAGGAATAGTTTTAGAATATGGAGCAGAAACGAACAAAAATGGATAGTAATTCTTATAATATGTAGCAGAAATGACCACTAACTTCAATAGTAGTAGGAAGCAGATAAGCATGAATGAACAGGTCTGTAATCTTAATAATGAGTAGAAGAAAAACACAAGAATGAGCCATTAACTACATTTATGAATCGGAACTGGTAAGTAAACAAAATAGTATGAAGTAGGAACAAACAGGAATGAGAATTATTTTTTAAAATTTGAACCAGGAATAAACCACATTAGGTGACCTGGCGGTCTAGAGGTAAGGTGTCAGACCTCTATGCTGGCGGCCGGGGTTCAATCCTCAATCCCGGCATAGATTTATCTGATTACCAAACCCTTCCTTCACCTCTGACAAGACATCTTGTGAATGTGGGGAATGCCAGGCCTCCACCGTGGTTCGGATTCCACGTTAAACTGTAGGTCCTTCATTTCATCTCACACTCACCCTACCATTACACATTAGCGTAAGTGCGTATAACCAGAACGGGTAGTAAGACGCGGTGATAATAATAATAATAATAAACCACATTTTTCTTGTGCTCATATTGAGTGCTGACTCAATTTTTCCTTTGGCAATCATTTTCACACAAACAACTAAATATGAGTGAACAGCTCTTGCAATGTTTGCCCAGCCTATAAGCATCCATGATGGTAATTCAGCACTAAGCTCAATGGACAATTTGAGTTTCTCCCTTTTGACAATTAATAACATAGACTATATTTTTAAGCTTGGCACATGCAGGGTAAATAGTGCTAAAATGAAAAATCTGACCCATTTTACTTGTTCATTCCCACCTCCAGCCCAAAAATAATTTTTAGAAAAGCTTAAAAAAATCAAGTAAAACTAAAATATAGAAGATATCTTAAGATGTTTTGGGTGCACAAGCTAAATTTCAAGACCGGGCTTAAGATCTTTATTCACTAGGCAACCACCTTATATAGTCAGAGACTATCCACTTTCTATGTAGGGTACAAACACCTCTCTCAAGGCTCCTCCACCCATTTTGGCTATGTCCTCTAGACGTAACCACGCACACAGCGAAAAATTTAAGGACTGATAGCCCTGTGCCTGCAATTGATTCCTGTCTTCACCAAACAACTAGGAAACATCCCCTCCTCCCCCTCGGCCAGACTTCCATTAGTTGGAGAAGTTGGCTCCTTCTTCCGTGAATGTTGGGCGCACACACTAGGGAGTTAAGGCACAATCTATAAATCGCTCTGCTCGCAGGGTTTTAACCTATGCTGCCGTACTGGGAGTCAAAGCTTGATCTTAGGAATCATTCCAAAGATTACATTTACCTAAGTCACCCCCATTTGGCCTTTGAAGGAAGTCTTGCGCCTAAAGAGGGTTTATAGCTTAAGTTGGTCAGCGGGGGCCACATAGAGGTGGCCTAACCAGCTTTACTCATAGGTAATAGCTACCAACAACTTAGTATGTGATGAGTCGGGTGGCCCCTTCCTCCCACAATTCCTCCCACACAAACGACCTTGAAAAAAATTTAGCCGTTCATTGGGTAAACCCCCTGTATATTGTCAAGGGGCCACCCTTAGGAGGCAATCTGCAAGTATTTCTGGATGAGAAACATCCCATTGTCATGAGCAGGTAGCTCTTGTCCTGTCTGGGTAAGTCGCTATAAGGGGAAGAATGCATCTCAAACTTGTAAGCTCCAAGCCCAAACCTGACGCTACCCCCATTCATTTTGTATTAAAATACAGCAAAAACTTCTAATTATAAAATAGCACACACACATTAACTTCCATACCTTTCCCCCCTGCCACAGTAAATTGGGTGCGCCACTGGGCATAGTTCTGTAGACTTTATTGCAAATGGTGAATGTGGACTTTAGTGCAAATGGTGAATGTGGAATATTGTTCTTCAGCTTCTCAGTTGAATGGTGCAGCTCAGGCTGCGATGTCTGCCCTGCAGCAGCAACTTGGTGAGGTGATCCAACAGGAGGTGTTACATACGGAGGAGAGAGTACGCCAGTACACGGAACAGCAATACACTGCGCTGGAGGAGTTCCGAGAGAGAGCCCATAGGGAACATCGAGTCCTGGCCAGGTATAGTGATGGAAAATTGAAATTGGCAGAGTTGTCATTTAAATCTATGCTTATTAATGTTGTAAGTCTTGCTAAGACGGGCAAAATTAACTTCCAAAAATCTTGCCGGGAGTTGATTCCTTATGAAAAATTAAGTATGAAATAAATAGTAAATTTTCTCCTGAAAGTGATTACTAAGGGAGTTATGAGCCTTGAAAATTGCATTTTAAAATGCTTTTATTCAAAAATAACAGAAACCACTTTAGTTAAAACAACAAATCCCCTAGGGTGACATGGCGGTCTATGGGTAAGGTGTTGGATGTCTGTGTTGGGGGTCCGGGGTTTAATCTTTGGTTCCGGCACAGATTTATATGATTGCCAAAACCCTTCCTTCACATCTGACAAGACGTGTATTAATCACAACCCGTGAATGTGTGGAATGTCAGGCCTCCACCCTGGTTCGGATCCCATATTAAACTGTAGGTCCTCTATTTCATCTCTCAATCACCCTACTATTACACATTAGCATAACAGGTAGTAAGACGTGGTGCCAATAATAATAACAACTCCCTGGTAATGTTTTGTCGAACTAAGATATTAAATCTCTCAAATCTTGATTGGTCATGTCATTCCCCTTCACTTATTAAATGTAATTTGTCACCATTGCTTCATCTTGCAGCACTGCACATTTGGCTGCCTAACCACAAGGTTCTAACTACCTGTAATGAAACTAAACTTTTTTTTTCAGAAATAGTGAATCTTAGAAAGTTTGGACAAGACAACCTAATTTGTTAATTTAAACATGCTGATTAATAATCTGTCATTAAAAATCTATTGCAGCTCAATGTTACAAAATTCAATTTGAAAAGAAGGTGTTAACCCCTATTTACTCAGTGAAGAGGGATTATATTACCAACCAAGTTTTCAAAGGTTTAACATCTTAGTTCAACAAAACATTACCCAGGAATTTGATTTAACTCAGGTAGTTTCTGTTCTTCTTTTACATAAAAAGTATTTTAGAATGCTATTTTCAAGGGTTCATAAATCTCTTAGTATCACTTTTGGGAAAAAGTCGTCTATATACCAGTATTATTTCCTACCTATTTTCTCAAAATGAAGCTACGACAGGCCTACCCAGCCAGTAGTGGAAAAATATATCACTTGAATAAAAAGCTGACCCAGGCCATAAGCTGGAAACAGTAATGGATGTAAGTATTTTCTCATACGAAATCACCTCATATAAAGATAGAGAAAAAAGAGACATAACACATTCACTGCACCCTACATGACAGGAATGAAGGGGTGGGGTGCAATTAAACATTACTTAGTAACACGAAAAGCATACATTTTATTTTCAAAGGGCACAGTACATAAGAGTAGCAGAGATCACTGTTTATTACTGGAAATTAGCTGTCCATTTACTAAGGCGTAAAGTAGCCAAGCTAAAGTGAAATAAACATTATTTCTTTAAATAACAATAAACACTCGTTCAGCATTTAGAGAGCTCGGGTAATGTAGTCAACACTCTGCCCAATACTGCCTAGGGCAGCCGTCCACATATCTGTATTATAAGAACAAAACATTAGAACATGTAACCCATTCGCATGAAGAGCAAAGTAATATAGATAATCAAAACTGAATAAGGGAGGTGTACATTACAGAACGTCAACAAATCCATGATGAGGAGGCAAGTATCCCGTCTAAAGGGACCAAATAGAGAACAGAATTGGCGGAGCCAAGACGGCGGAGTACTAACTTGGTGCACTCAGACGGAGAGACCATATCTATACTACGGAACAACAGTTAACTAGATAACTGGGCCGAACGGTCTGCCTAATTAGGCCTATAGTTATGTCGGCCACACTCAAGGTAGGCGGGTAGGTGCTCACATACACAATAATCATAACCATACTTATAGTCGCCCATACGCCTTAGCGTAACTACATATATATCATTAACTGGTACTCAATGTAGTTCCTCCATACTAGGGCAACTGAATGACCTATCTAGTGGCTAACAGATATAATGACACATAAATATAAAAATAGATGCGGAATCCACTAAAATCTCACAAAACACGAAGGTTAACTAATCTCATAACTCTTAGCACTTTTAGTATTCCATGTGAACTCGCCCTCAGTTTGGATATTACAGAAGCCCAGCTCTGAAAGAGCTGGTAATAGGTCCAGAGTGAGAGTGTGTTACCAGAACGTTCACACGCACCAGTAAATAGATCATCGAGCAGAGGAAGAGCTAGGGAGCCTAGCTTGTGACTAACCTTCTTCCGCTGGTAGACCTAGTAACAACACCTTTTTTACTCCTATATCAGGCGGCAAGCTGTGAAGGCAGAGTGGAGTCTGGTAAGCAAGTCCTTGCACTCTAAGCGAGTGCTGTCCAGTTGGCCCCGCGGCACTCTGGCACGGGACAGTGAGTGTGCTAGCTGGGTTGTACCACAATGGTACAAGACGCGGTGTCGACTAGTAGAGTGGTTGGTACGAACGATGTGTGGAGGACAGTGAGTACAACCCACACCATATCAGATGCAGACGTCCAGCTGGCTCTGCGGCTAATTGGCACGGTACGAGTGTGTGAGCCGGATTGTACCAACATGGTACCGGGCGCGGAATCGGCCGGTGGTACCGCTTTGGTACCAAGTGTAGATAAACATAGTTGCTAGATGGAGTGCAGTGTGGCTGAAGGGGAGTCAGACCCACACCATGTCTGACGTAGCGGATGGTCAGTAACCCAGTCCAATGCGGCGAGGGCTAGCTGCCGCGACCCAAATGTTTGCCTTCCGCGGGTGTCCATGCTCTTCAACAAGGTCTGTTTGTACCAGTCGTACTGCTGGAAGACTAGGCCGAGCGAGATTCATACACACAGTACTCGGTCAATACAGAAGTCACATCCATTGATGTTGTGTTATAGCAGTTGACTATTTTTTAAATGTAGCACTAAGTAAAAGGGCCCTAACCCTGGCAGTCGGACCACACGGCGTGTCCAGAGATAGGACGATACGTCGAGCTCGTCCCAGCTCAGGAATACACTTGATACTATATCTTTTGGAAGGACCGAGGAGTCGATCCCGTGTCTTCATGGGGCTTAACTGCGCCTGCGTGAGCAGTTATAAAAAGGAGAGGGGATAGAAGAAACATAAGAAAGTCGACTAAAGCGCCTCTTCCATGGAAGAACAATTTAGGACAGTGAATCAATTGAGAATAGATGAAGATCTTGGCGTAACGTAATAAGTGGGCTTGAATATGGGGCCTCCAAGGGGGCCAAGTTTGGAGGGTTGCAGATTTTACATTAAGGGTTTTATGTAATCATTTACTTGTGCGAGCTAATGATAATTAGCTCGGCACATCACGAATTGGATTATTTTGTTGACAGCTCAAAAAGTTACTATAAATAGTCCCTAATATATCCCTAAGCAAACAGCTAACATCAGTCACTTTGGATAACTGTATTGGAAACACATGACAATGTATGAATGGTATAGTTAACCACAGTAATCTAGGCCAATATTATTTATATATTTATTTATTTGGGGTTGGGCACAAAGCTTATTTATTGTTTTATTTCAAACATTTTTTATTCACAGCACTTGCACAAAAGGTTTAACAATTATAGCTTCAAAGTGGCGATCGACGAATTTAAACCATATGATTGATCATAACGCAAACAAGTTCTTTACAATGGTGCACCCACGCATTGGATAAAATTATTTTATTCAGTTAAATATTTCAAAATACGATAAAATAATCATAAAATAATTTATCATATAATAAAAAAATGACAAGTATTTTTTCTTTTCCAAGTAAATATAATGCCTATATTAAAAGGTATCAAAGTATGCACTATATTACACATAGTCAATAACTTTCCAAAATGAAGAATAAGTACTTTAAATTATGTTTAGAATATTGTTTCAGATTGGGTAAAAGGAAATTGTTATAAGTAATGAAATAGCGTGAGAAAACTTTATATTATTTTTAATGTAAAATATAACATGTAATTTAAAAAAACATAACATTTATAAAAAAACAGTGATATTTTACAAATGTTGGCAGCCCAAAACCTAAACATATAATTGTGTCACCCAGGTAAAAACCTATCATGAACAGACTATCTCTAGTATAAAACTGTTTAATAAATAAAAGTATATCTCACTTTCCATACCATTGACAGTTTAAAAACGTAAGACCCCATTTATTATCTCATCTTAATCCATGTTAAGAAGCTTAAATTGATTTTCATCCAAGGGCATCATCTTATTTTTCTAGGTTATTGTTTGATGCTCAAGAGAATTTGCCAATTTCTCCTGCCAACTTAATCAGTCTAAGTACCCCACCGCCGACCCCAGATTCTTGCGGCATTTTAGACACTCCTCGCTCTTTAGTGCAGAGCTCAAAGGGGGGTGGAAACTCAGTGATGGCGTCTGCCATAAGACAGCAGTCTGCTACAAGGAAACAACCATCATCACTTATTGACACCAGACAAGCCAACCGTCCTAGCCCACTTACTTCGGTAAGAGTTCTCATTACATTATCGTCGTAATATATGTTAGGCCTACACAAAAGTTTAACTTACTTTGACTTACTATTATTTTACCGACCTAATTAACTATTAAAATAAATTTGTAACTATGCATACTACCCAAACTGGTATTAAGACGGAGTGCAAAAAAAAAGGTGTAGTGACTTTCTAATAGTAAAACTAGAGGGGTTTTTTTTCATGTAAAAGAATATAGTCTATATTATTTATGGACATTATTTTTCACCTACATACTATGCTCCTTTGCAGAGTTTTTAGAAATAAAGCCTTACCTGTGGATAAAACCCAATAATTAATCTGTTTCAACACCAAAACAGGATATAGGCCTAAACATATCTGTATATCTGTTGCTAGAGCAAGAAAATTTACGAAAATGTAAGTTATAAGCTTAACAAAAGCATATAGCATGCTTTGATCAACCTTAGCTAATATTTTCATTATAAAAATAATCAAACCACTAATCGCTGATTACTACTTTGCCAAACATTTTACCAAAATGTGGGACTAAGGGCCAGTTTCATAGTCAGATTCAGTACGCCTCAAGTGCGAGTCGATACTAAATACAAGACGTCACCTACCTAAACTTGAATGGAATGGGCTAGTTTCACATATGAAACTGGCCCATTCCATCTCGGTCAAGGTAGGTGTCGTCTTGTATTTAGTATCGACTCGCACTTGAGGCGTACTAAATCTGACTATGAAACTGACGCTACGAAAGCATATTAGGCAAGTTTTGGCAGATCTGCCCATTTGGTAGTTTGTACCAGGAAAGAGGGGCTAGCTATAAAATAAACGCTAGTAAAAATATCACAATCATTAAAACTAAAGATCCCTCAAATTAATGATTTTTCAAATACTTATTCTATATCTCGAATCTTAAATTTAGAAAACATTATGAGTGTGCAATGAAGATGTTAATTTTCCCATGCTATTGTGATTTTTTTCCCCACTTGAGCCATTGCTCATTTTAGTAAATATATGTAAGCATAATATCCTAGAGTCTTATATTATTTTAGAGCCCTGCTACAGGGAATACAAAAGTAGAGAGGCGGTTGCCATTACGATTATTTGGACAAACCCCTGCTCGTCGCTCTGATTCATTTGACACAGAGGGGCTCTTTGACCTAGAAGGTATGGAAGGTACCCCTACAGAAAATTTTCACTCTGAAGATGAATCTGACACTGATGGTGAGTTTGTGGTTATTCCAATATACCCATTGTCTGGCATGTCTTTGTTCTTGGTTTTATTTTCCCATATTTTTCATATATTCTTATTGAAATTTAAATGGTTACTTTATTTAAAACTCATGTTTTAACCATAAATACTAGGAGTCAAATTCTACAACTCTTTGGTTGTATTTTAACATCTGGCATTATAAATACCATCTAAACCAGCATTTTCAAACTGTGAGCCGCAGCACCCTGGGGTATTGCAGTAACTCACAGGGATGCTGTAAGATATTTTAAATGAATGATTTGCAGTGACCAATATATGCATACATCATATTAGTAAGTAATTGTAATTATTTAATAATTAAATAAAAATACATTTAAAAAAACCTAAATGTTTTATTGTTCAAACGGCTACTACTAAGCTGCTAGGACCAAAAAAAGTATCTTTGACCTAACAAAACTGTGTTGTGCTACTTGTATTTAATCGCCCCACTTTGGGCGCCAATTCAAGCGTTACTGTCGGCGATGGGCGCCAATTGAAGTGATATTGAATTAATCAGTCTGCCTTGGGCGTCGATTATTAAATTATTGAATTAATCGTTCCACGTTGGGCACCAATTGTTGTGTTATTGGCCTAATCGTTCCGCGTTGTGCGTCGATTAAAACGTTATAGATTGGTGATGGGCACCGATTAAAGTGATGCCGTTTAGTTAGCTGTTAATTTCCCCGTGATCGAGCACTAATTATAATGGTACGGTATTTCGGTATTGTGAGATAATTGGTATTTATAGCCTCGTGATCGAGCGCCAATTATTATGATACAGAATTATTATCGGATATGTTAATTTATTCGGTATTGTGAGATAATTGGTATTTATAGCCTCGTGATCGAGCACCAATTATTATGATACAGAATTATTATCGGATATGTTAATTTAATAAATAAGACCTTTAATGTTGCACACGGTTTATTAAAGTTATTTGTCGTCATCACTGAAGATATTTACATATGATACAGCTTAGTCGAACTACAGATTTCAGTTAGTGCCACTGTGAATTACTGCTACTACTATATTATGCTACCAGCACTGTTAATTTGTATTGGCATTTTCTTTTATCACAATGTCCTGTAGATTGAAGTCAATGGCACTGTATGTCTTCATAAGCACAAGCAGCTTATATATATGACCTACCCCTTGCCTCTTGGACCGCTCGTGACCAGTGCCAGGACCAACACATCGAAAGAGTCCTGGTTACAGGTGTTATGAAGGCTAGCTTCCTACTGGTAGAGGGAACTAGCATTACTTGATTTTATGATAAATACTGCGGAGTTCACTTTTGAAAGAAAAAATAAGTTTTAGTTGTGCACTCCTTTGACATTATTTCTGAAAAGCGCGTGATTCTCCATGGATGAAGTATTGAAAGGATATTTTACATACCATACTTTAAAGAAAAATGCACTTTATCCATGAATTTTTTAATATATGAGAAAGGGGTTTAAATCAGTATCATTACAACTGGTTGGATATTTTTTTTCTTAAGTATGGGTGCCATAAAAAAATTACTGAGCCGCCCAAAAATTCAGAAACCTCTGATCTAAATTAAATAATAATGCAAGAAGACTAAGACTTTTAAAGAAATAGCATAAGAGGAAGAAAGAGATCCCACATGGATAGAGGTGGATGCACTAATGTGGATGAAACAAAGGAAAGCACCAGGTGTGGACGAACTGACTCTGGAAATTATAAGAGCAGCAGGTGAAATAGGTGTACAATGGTTACACAGGGTACTTAGAGTGGTTTGGAAGGAGAACAAGGTACCGTAAGACTGGAAATAGAGGAGTTAAATATATATTTTCAAGAAAGGAGACACCACCATACTACTCCAAACAATAAGCATTATTGTCCTAACATCTATTATATCACTTGCTTTCGGGGGTTGTTAGTATAAATGCTATGCTACTAAAGACGAATACTCTTGCTGCATCCCACAAAACAAATATTTTAATATTATCACTAATCAAACAACTGGTGATGTTGTAACTACTCTCATATTTTTTCTATATATTTATTCATTTTTACTATTTTGAAAAAACACTTTTTCTGGCCCCAGGCAGAGGAGTCTCAAGAATGGGGTCTATTTTATACTATTTGAGTTAGTGGTTGTCATGCTGTCGCATAGATAACTAGCTATCTGGGCACTAGTGTGGAATTATTAGACAGCGTTGATAGGGTGTGTAAAGCTTCAAAATTTTGGCTTCACTTTAAAATATATTACAGCTTTGACAATCTACAAAACTTTGCCATTACAAATTGACAGCTAAAATACTTAATTTTCACTTACTGTTATTCTGAGTTGTTATGTACATTACAAATTAATATTTGATGACAATGTTGATGATGATCTTTATGAAAAAATCTGACGTATTTTGATTACGTGCTGTAGTAATAACTTGATCTTTCAGATTTAATTGAAATATTACACAAAATTGTGTAATAAAACCTTTTCTAAATGATGTAATGCACAATGTTATATAAATATTGGATTACCAACTATACTGTTTTAAGATTTCACGACATACTTTTTTTTTAAACTATTCATAACTATTCAGTGCTCACCCTAGAGAATGTTGCCACCAAGGTGGCATTATTATGTAGCTGGCAGTACACGTCATGGAAAACCTGCAAAACCTGGAATTGTTCAGTTTGAACTGGAAATTCCTTTGTCCCCTTTTTTTAAACAGGCCAGTAAACCAGGAGGAAACAGGAGTATGTCATTAGATGAAATTTCCAAGATATTGGAGGAAATTCTTAAGATTTACATAACATAGACTATCATGCACAATATAAACAGTGAGAGTTAGGATATTAGAGTTAGGATATTTAAAGTACACTTTCTAAACAGACTAATTATATCTGCACATGACTTATGAACTAAATTATATCCATAACATACACAACACCCAACCCCTAGCTGTTAACTCATCACTATAAAAGGGGAAACCCACATTTCACAAATAATTATTTGCAAATGAGTTTGTTATGTTTTAATTATTTGAATAACTCGTGTCATGGAATACATTAAAAAATAGTAAAAGGTGTTGAAAGGTGTAGGGGAGTTGGGAGCCTGCATTAAATAAAATATGTAATGAGTTGTACTTTATACACTTGTCCTGGAGGAATTGTAGAAACTCCTTGAAATGTCCTGAAAAAATTTCATAATTTTGTGTATAAACCCTGTGGCTAGGCAGGGGAAGTATAATACTTTGCAATATTTTATGATTTATACAACAAACATTTTGCACTCACATTAATAAAAGTGTGAAAAAAATGTATAGCCCCTCTTTACCCCAGATCATTGGAGATGGTACTTATATATAAATAAGAACAACTTAGTATTTTTTCATTCATAAAACAAGTAACTAAAAATAGACTTTGACTCTGCTTCGAGAATATTTCAAATGCATGTTTGATTTAGGTTTGATTTGAATTGAAAAGTGAACATTACTTACCGTTGAATATTACTATGAAATGCTTTGTCCTAGTTTATTAAAGTTAATTTGTAAAATGAATGTTGGCTGAGAAGTGTGTTTAAAAAGTGTATACTAAATACCCACCTTTCCTAGGGACAAGACAAAGAAAGGAGGGTAGAAACAGAAATACAAACCCTACATGCACCCTAGACAGTACTTGGTCTTAAATGACATATTTAAAACAATAAAGCACAGTAATATTTGGAGTATATCAGTTCTATTTTTCAGAAAAAGGATTAAAAGACAATATTCCTCTGAACATTTATTTAATGTGGCCTTTTTTGATTATTTTTTTTTACTGTCTTTAAAGAAATAATAATTGTGTGCTCTTTAAAGTTTGAGGGTATGTTGGAATTGTTTATAGATTCAGGAAGCCATGATGAGGGAATTCACATCCCTCGAGGCAGGTCCGATTCTAACAGCTTTCTAGCCAAGTCGCTCCCTGTGAAAGTGCCCACATACCTCCCTTCCAACAAGAGGGGCGGGGAAGATGGAGATGACGAAAGAGTATGTATTGTAGTGGTCTATGACCTAACATAAGTTAGCCATTGAAAATAATAAAAACCCGCTTCGGTGCCCGCATGATCTAAGGTTTCACTCTTGTAGTAGACTAGACTGCCGACGATAGGGAGCTCGAGGTTCATATCTCAGTTGGGGATACTGAGGGTAGTTTTTACACTTTCCTCCATGCAAATTTGGGTACACTTCCTCTATATATAACCATCATCCCTAAAACCTGTAGCGTAGCTAGTACAAAAGCGTATAATCTGAATGAGTGGTAAGATGCAATGCTAAAAAAAACTAAAAATATTACTAACCTATTTTTATTTCACCAAGCAACTAAACACACTTTAGCAGTAATTTTATGAAGCATATACCTAAAGGTTGGTTCAACTGGCATGTACAGGCTGGAATTGAATGGTTGAGATTCGTTTTGAATCCTACCCTGGACATGTTCACCAAGTGTGGTTTACCTCACTATTATGGCTATCTCATCTGCAAAATGCTGTGGTATAATTATTTAAATTAATATTAGCCTAAACAAATAAATTAGTCAGTTAACACATACATATACTAAAAAACGAATTATAAATATTTTAGGCTACTGTTATGTGTAACTGATTATGTTTTATTGAATATTTTTCAAAATATTGTGTAATCTATTTTAAATTTAGTTTTTTTTATTTCAATGTCTTGTAGCTTCCTCAAGAGCCAATGGATATAGCAGCCTCAATCAAAGCACTAGCTAAGAGTGTTCATGGGGATGCTGTTTTTGGAGATCTACCTAGACCACGTTTTAGCACTCAGATCTGACTTGGGGTCACAGCAGAATATTCAAATAAAGCCTCTTTAAATTTTTAAAACAACAAAAAATAGAGCTGTGCTGATCACCTTGATGCTGTGGTTACATCATTATCCAATACCAATTTTGTGGTTAGGATTCTATCAAAAACTAATAGTTCTAAATCATCATCAACTGTTTCCAACCTGTTGCCAGGTCACTTTACTAAACTGCTTTCATTTGTTTCTCACTCACTCTTGATCTCCCTTGCGAGTCTTCACCCTTCACACTTTATCTCTATCATTCTACTTGTGATTATTTCCTTTTCCATCCTTGTTATATGCCCATACCATCTCACTAACACTTGCTCTACTATCTCATGTAACCCCTGTATTCCAACTCTTGCTCAGACAACTTCATTCTCTATAAATAGCATAGTAAATATTTTTTAAATATGTGTATTATATCACTGTGCTCATCATATTAATTTCCTTTATTTATTTTGATCTGACATTTTGATACAACGAATCTCAAATCAAAATAGGTTTGAAGCAATACACTTATTGACCCACCCTTAACAAACATTACTTTACTCGTGATTATGTTGTGGATATGTAGTTTTGTTTTGATTAAATAAAAAATACTTTTAGCAAGTTTAGTGGTGTGACCTGCCACCACTTATTAATTATTCCAAAATAAACATGATTATTAAACTCCAAAAAGTCTGTTAACCAAGTCACTGGCCTTGTGAGAAGTAAGTGGCCTTTCTAAAGATTATTTTCAGAGTACAAAACACATTGTATATTTTACAGTTTTTACCAAAGTGAAGGAGGTATACTTTCTTGCATGATACAGAGCATACATATTCCTTTGTTTCTCTCACAAAAAATTGCCTTTGCAGACATCCATTCAACCAACCAGTGATGAGTAAATAGTCACATGACACAGGCAAAGTAAACTAGATAGGTGAGCTCCCGTAAGTTGCTTATTAACCATTTCTAACTGTGTATCTCAACTCTCACATACAAAGCGTGGGAGGTAGGAGTCAGTGTAAGAGTTAACTTACAAATAATTAAACAAAGTAAAACTTGTACTTCTCTTCTGCTCGCACTACTAGTTATCCATGACATAAAATAGGATTGAATTTAGTATCAAGCTAAAATAAATTACTGTGGTTCAAATACATGTTAGTTTACAATATTTAAGGGTGGAGAGGGTAATTACTAACATTACATGTTTATTCAAGTTAATATATTTTTCCAGTAGAAAGTAGCACATGCTATTAATCTACTATAGGCCTATTCAGCCAGTAGGGAAAAAAATATGTTTTAAATAAGTAACTGATTCAGGTCACATGCTGGAAACAATATTGGATGTAAAAAAACACGCTATTAATGTATCTCTCACATATTTAGAATCAAAGCTGTTACATATAATGCATACCTGTATAATTTCATTTGCAATATAAACATTGGTTTTAGGCTATCATATCTGGGTTAATGACTGCATATCAAAGTTAAATTTAAACTCGTAAAAATAGCTACTGCCTGTATGAAACCTTTTACAACTTTAATCAACATGAATCTTTTTATCTAAGGTTTCCTGTTTCACAACACATTAATAATGTTGAACAGCAGCAGTGATCCACACAACCCTATCTAAAATATTATTTTCTTGGTATAAAATTATTGTTCAGGCTTTTAATTGACAGTGGTTGTGGGTTTAGATTGCAGTTTTATACAGTGTATCTACATAATTATTTGAAGCTCACACCACATATTGAAAGTAACACTAAACTATATAACCATATTAGTTGCACCTTTTTAACAAAATAAATGTTGATATTTAATAAAGTATTTCTAATAATGTTCATGTTTATTTGGTAAGGAGTAATAATAATTGATAGTAAGGTTATATCTTCTTGTTTATAAATTAAACATTAGAAATGGAAATAGTTTAGAGAAACTAATGTGATATATATAATATTAAATAGAAAAGCATTCAAATTAACACGCTTATAAATAATTTATTTGTATTAAAGATGAAGTCAAATCAATCATCTTTAATACAAATAAGGTATTTATAAGTTTTCCTCAGACTTGAAAATGGTGAAAAATCACTGAAACATGTTATCGTTATAAAACCGTATATAAAATAAGGAAAAGGAAATAAAAATAATAAACAATAAGATATAACCTTACTATCAATTTAATAAACTAGTTTCATCAAACCTGATCCAAAATACTGTTAATGTCATATTTTTCTGGCCTGTAATAGTTGGGACAAATGGGTCTTGTTTATGTGAAGTGGGGTTCCTGAAGGGTCTCTTTGGTGTGTGTATATATATTACTTCAAGCCCACTTTAAATAATGATATTTATATACACTTCATTGGGTTTTTTATATAAAATAATATATTGTGTGTCTTCTTCACTATGTTACCCCCTTTCCTCTACCTAATTTAATAAATATTATGTAGTATGTACCCTTCATCTAACCTGTATGGTGGCAAGCTTACCTTGTATTATTCACTATGGTATAGCTTATAAGATACGGTCATAGTGTAATACATCGAGGTAAGACTGCTACTCTTCAGGATAAATGGAGTGTACCTAAAAAAAAATAAAGAAGTATAATCATCATCATCATCATAACCACTCTCATCACTACCCCCACCACCACCGTTTCCATTCTATGGCCGGTTTAGTTTATTAAGAGGTATACCAAAATATAAACATATTCTGGTCTATGAAAAGTGTTTCAATCATTAGATATTAAAGTGAACTGGTGAGAAACACCCAATTATTGATAACAATAATTTCATAATGATAGAAATATATGTATATAATTTGATTGTCATTACCGAATACTATCATTTACCAAACAATAGTTTATCACTTATAAACTGTGTTTTTTGTCTTATTATATGTATCAACAAATGAGTTGCTATGTTACTTGTTAAATCTAAGTTCCTATTGACCATGGTTTTGACATTAAAGTTAAAAGTATATTAAAATAAATTTCTGTTTAATGTTTCAGTTACATAAAATATCTAATTTTATTCATTGTTTTTCAAGTAACTTAATAGTATAATGCAAAACATTTCTATCAATATTCATATCAAGATAGTGTTTGGTTAATATGAAATAAATCAAATTATCAAATTGTGGAATCAACTTATTTACAACCAGGGTGTCAAATCATAATATACAATGGTTGAGATTTTAGTTTTCACTTTTATATATTTGGTTCAACATTTTGAGGAGTTATGCAAACCAAACAATATACTAACTGCAAACTACATTAATTCGTACGCTATATTCACTCGTCTAAAATAATTTTCTTCCCCTTTGCATTTTCAGTATCTGTTCTAAGTTTCTATATTTTAGTGCCTTCTACACTTGCTGTCCATAATAAAAAAAAGCTTGATAATTTTTATTGTTTACTTTCTGGTTTTTAAAAATATCATTCCCACCTCCCCCATCTTAATTATGCTATTCATGCCTATGTTATGCCTTTTAGTATGTTTTGTTATAATTTCCAGTGTCATCTCAGAATACTACTGTGTGCTTGTCAGATAGCAATTGCATTATACTTAAAACATTTTCATTTTAATCAATTTTACTTTTGCTTCTTTTATTAAAATAGATACTAAACAAATTTATCTAATACTTTATCCTAATATTATCAGTTTTAATTTTGATTCTCATTTTGTTTTTAAAAACACAAAAGTTGGTCTGAATGCTAACAAAAGACATTAGTGTCTTTTTGATCAGGTAGTGATTTGTTTCCTTCCAGGCGAAAATCTTCATATTCTCCAAATAGTAATGTTTTAAAAGCTAAGAATGGATATAATGAAAGTCTTTGAATGTTAACACAAGTGCAAATGTTATTACATGACATACATGGCTTGCTTATTCATCAGTGATATCTATTTTTTGTATTGTTGAGAAAGAATTTAAAATGGAAGTCTTGTACATTAAATAGTTTTAACATAGCTCTGGCCTGAAATGTTATGCACAATGTTATATTTCATCATTGTTGTGAAAATTGATGCTGGGATCACGATAAACATAACATTCACTTAACATAAAGATACTAGTGTATGATCAGGACTCACATAACTTAACTGTAGAAAAACACTGTAAGAAACAAAATTATTTAGGGCTGATTAGGTTAAAAGTACTTGCAATAGAAGCTAGGTTATACAAAAAATTAGTGTAACAAGAGGCTATGACAGTTTTAGAGTTCGCAAAACACAGAAAATAAAAATTATACTTAAGAACTAGTTTGCATGAAATAAACAAACAAATGAGTACTAAATAGCTCTGTCGACGTGACTTGCAACATTATTGTCTAGCTAGAACATGCAATTTCTTCACTTAACATGAGAATTCTTCATGGGCACCTCCTTAGTTAAGTGAATGTTAAGTTAATTGCATCGTGATGGCTTCCATATAAAAACAAGAGGAGAATCTTTACGTTACTGTTAAATGAATGTTAAGTTTAACGTTATCCCAGCATAATACTTAAAAGAATTCTGTAAAACCATTACCTGCATGATAAATCAAATTGTTCAACATCATTGAAAGGACATGTTGATACCATGTTCATAAGTGTGTTTTTTATTACTCATAATGAAATAGTTTATAAATAATGGAATTTTCACTCTTAAGGGTAATCAATCGTGCTATTTTGTGACTTTGAAATAAAATAAGGCATGCACTGTACCTATGCTTCACAATTTTTATGGATTCTTCATGGTGTCAAACTTGTGTGTTCCATGTGAATCTCTAAAATATTGTTTTATACGTTATGAACCATAACAACATAATGTATGTTTAAAAGTTCAATATTTGAACACACGTAATTATAATTTGTTTTCTTTTGCAGACCTGTAATTTATGTAAACAGTAGATCCTTGGTTAATTTATTTAATCCGCTCTACAAAAACTACTGTTCACCAAAACAAACCTTAACACAATATAAGGATTAAATGTTTAAATAATTAGTTTGCCCCAAGATGTTTGAAAGACTGCTTTGAGTCCTGAAACCTAATTTCTAACATTTAATCACTTGATTTATGTAAATAAGTGAAATAAATTAGAATAATGGTATACTCATTATGAGGCGCATTGTTTTTTTCAACGATTTGGTGCTTGTTTTAAGGTTAATAGCTCTCCTATGATTGTTTTGTTCTGTACAATCTCTTTTTAAAAAAATTATAATTTTTATTTCACTTTTAGATAAATTAAACATTAGTCAAATCTACAAATAGAAATGGGCATCACTGTTTGGCTTTGGTATGCTCAGTCTACCTTAAAGCACTTGGATATTGTAAAAGT
Source organism: Timema californicum (assembly GCA_902141385.1). Classification (NCBI taxonomy): domain Eukaryota; kingdom Metazoa; phylum Arthropoda; class Insecta; order Phasmatodea; family Timematidae; genus Timema; species Timema californicum. The sequence continues at coordinate 85,392 of CABFOW010000813.1, read as the reverse complement.
GGTGTCAAATTGTATTTTAACATATTTAAAATAAAATATATGTCGGTCGTAATTATGAGGTTCTACAAGTGAAAAATTAATAAAAGTAAAATTGAGTCCATGCCACCGTTAACCAAGGATCTTTAGTATATTTGAAATTTGTTCTTACCCCACTTTCCTACACCTTTTTTCTGATAAAATAAATTACTATACTTCAAAAGTAAGGAAGTTTTTCTCTAAGAAATAAAATAGGTGTAATTTTTTTTTTAAAGGATTATCAAGAAAACAAATTAAGGCTGAGTTCTAGTGCTATTAAAGATATTGTAAACATACAAATTGGTTGACTGTATTGTACAACTAAACTTAAATAAACAAAGGTTGATTAATATGTCAATTTATTAACCCCGAAACGCTCAGCACGCTGATCTATCAGCGCACTCAGTAGTGGCTAAAACACTTACATGGCAAATCCACCGGCGCCAGCCAAATATAATCTTTTAATTATATATGAGGGGCTTAAACGGAAAGGGATACAAGTGCAATTTTCTTACTTCTGAGATAAATGACTTCAAAGTTGGTTGATCATTGTAAATTCTGAGTAAAAATTTTGTTTGGTGTGTATACTTAGGTGGAAATCTGCATACTTTAGCTGTTTTTTCATATAGTTGAAACCAATTTATATCATCATCTTGTTAGTATATCATACAATCCTTTAAACCCTTGCTTTCACTTATACCCTTTTGCTTCCAACATGTACACTTGTACCCCTTTGCTCTGAAGGGTTTGTGCCAGTTAATTTATAAAAATACTGCATTTTATCACATTTTTATTGATACAAAACTATCTTAAACACTAAAAATAAGAAGTTTTACAAAAGTACTACAACTAAAAATAATTTTTGAAAAAATTGTATTCTCAAAATTCTTGAAAATTATTTTATTCTCTTCTTTCCTATTGAAACATAAAATATTGGGGACCCTAAGTTTAATCATTATGGGACACCCCTATTTTGGATGATTTTTTTTCTATTCATCAGTCTGATTGTAAACTGTTATCATCGTTGTCCTCGATTTCTTCTTCTATTTCATTCATGTTTCCTTGTTGTGTTGTGTGTCTTGTGCTCCTGTAGATTGACTTCTTTGTCTTCCTTCTACTTCATGGATCAGTGACTTGTAGAAGTTATGGTGAATTGGAGGAATGAATGGGAGCAGTTCCATTAGGTTCCTGAACTTTGGTAGTTTAATTTTTAGTGGAGTTTCATAGAGTGAAGTTAGCTCAAAGGTGGGTGGTCTGCCAAAACTTTTTTTTAAATCAAGCCGTTCAAAGAGCATTTCTTCATTTAAAGTCTCTTTGTAGAAGAGTGAAAATGGTGTGGACTTCTCAAAATGCAGCCATTGCATTTTTCGGATACCAACTATGTTATCTTTCATGTGAATCCTCATTGTCTGGATTGATTGAAAGTCGTTGAGTTCCATCTTTTGTACTTTGAATTTTCTGCTGGTTTTGGAAACCACTGAACACCAGTCATCAGGCACAAAAACATTAGAACATTTTCTCTCAACCTTTTCGATAACAGCAAAATCCTGAGCACACTCCATAAAGGAGTGGTGATCTACCGATGCTACAGGAGTATTACTGACGACATAAGACCAAAATTGGACAATATTCTTATTCTTGTTTTGCCCACCTGCATTGTCACTAAATGCATCTATATGGCTAACTGTGGGTGAAAGGTCTTTAATAAACCTCAGAAGGCAAAACATTATCTCCCGAGAGCCTCTTGAACACTCAGTTTCTGACCACATAAACATATTTGCTTTTCCTGTCACAAAATCATGTACAGCAAAGTTATACACCCAAAGCTGACGCAAATAATACACTTTACTGCATGTCAACAGAGGTGTTGATAGTGTTTTTTGTAAATCAAAACAAATTGCAACACGACTTGGTAACTTGATTGCTAACTCTCTAGCATTTTTCTTGTCTGTTTTTGCTGAGTCAGCCTTGCGTAAGTGAAGTTCTTTTAACGTGGCACTTTCTTTTCTATCTTCATCCTCAGTTGCATTTTTGATTGTGTTGTTAAATGTATCACATGTGGTACATGTATCGCTGTAAGGTTTGTGGAAGCTTAGATTAAAGCAAGTATTGAAAATCATCCTATAAGAATGAAGTTTCACTGGTAATTTTCCTTCAGTTTAACATGTCTCTAAATATAGCTCAAATATTTTGTTGACACTAAGTGAAGAATCCAAGTACTGTATATTAGGATTATTTTTCCTAGAATAGTGAGACTTAAATTTTGGGAATGCCTTGATATGATTTTTGACAACATCAATCTGAGAGGGTGGCAATTTGTTTGACGATAGATAAGAGTATTAATGGCAAAGAGATACAAGTGAGCTTATACCCTTTTGCTTGTAAGCAGATGAAGGTTTCTGCAAACAGTATAATTTCAAGTCACCATAGAGCAGCACTGAGTGGGAATTTTGTGTTATCCCTTTGCCATTATCTTCTTTGGTGTATCTAGTTTGGATTTATGCACGTAACTCATTTTTCACAAAAATGCCACTTGTATCCCTTTCCTTTTAGGCCCCTCATATATTATTACTAATGTCACCACAAGGATTGTATCATAGATATGAAGATCTAGTTAGTATTTACTTCAACAAAAAGCACTGTAATGTTTACAAAAATATTTTTTTTCTAACAAATGAAGGTTGTTATTCTCACATGTTTACATCGTGGCGCGATTACGTTTCTGGCTTGCGTGTTTCTCTTTATTATTATATATTATGTGTTTTGCAGTATATTTTATTTTCATCCTAAAGTTAATTTATTATTTGTTCTTATTTTCTTTGTAGTTATTTTTATTGGAAGTTATCTAGGCCTAAGTGTTAGGACAATAGTTTGATTTGATTTTTATCTCGGCAATGGCTGGTCCAAGTTCTAGGCTAAATGACTCAGATATATTAGATTATTTAGAAAGTATTGACAGTGAGAGTGACTTTGTGCCTGGAAGTGACTCTGATACCACTAGTGATGGCAGTAACCCAGATCTTGCAACTTCATGGGGAGAGTTTTCCCAAACACAGGCGCTGACTTCAAAATTGTAAGTACTGTTCTGTATACATGATTTTACCAAAAGTCATATAGTTTAGTATCAGACAAACCTACAAACACCAAACTTATAGAAATAAATGCTCTTTCTTGCAGGATGACTGATGAAGAAGAAAGACTTGAAAAAAAGATATTTTTTTTAGCTTTGAGTAATAAATTTTCATTCAAGTTTTCAAAAGTCAATTTTTCTTTTTCAAAATATCTAAATTCAAATAATTTATGATTTTTTTTTTCACTTCTAAATCTCCAATGTTTATTGTATAAGTGTGATTTTTTCAATTTGTATACATTGAAAACTTTTTCAATGAAGAATTTAAAAGGCTTAGAGGTAAATATGTGAAAATTAGCTAGAGTTTTTTGGATAAGCCAAGCAAAAATGTGTTGAGTGCAAAAGGGTTAATATTCACATCAACCCTAAACAAATAATTGCTCTTAGACTGAAGTGGCTCAAATATTTTCTCCTGATGAAGCTACTAGTGGTTTGTGAAGCTAGCGTTTTAAATGTTTTTAATGTGTTAAGCATGTTATGTCATTGAATAAAAATGGAATTACAAAAAATAAAGCACAAATAAGGTATATTAAAACATTAATACAAATTTTCAAACACTTTGGTATTTCATTACAACATGGTACATAGAAGGTAGTGGTCAAAATAGGTTGACTTCAGTAATGCCAACTTAGTTCAAGGATTAAATCTTCTCTATTGGACTAAAAGTATGTTGATCAGCTATTGTAGGGATTTTCAACTTTTTTCATTTCAGAGAACACATCGTTCAGGACAAAATTTTCAAGGCACACTTTTGAAAAAAGCTGTAATATAATACATTTTTCTATTAAAGTTAGATAAAAATTCAAATGTTTACATAAAGAAACAATTCAACATCTGGAGGATTTAAATTATTTTTATAGGTTATGGATGGATGGAGCCGCAACAAGTATATTAGAATTTTTTTTTTTAAATGACACCTGGAACCTGCTTTAATTTCCGTTGCTATATTTCCTATTCTGTACTTTTTAAATGTTACTATTTAGAGATAACTTCAGGGTTGTGTAAGTTTTAATCAAATACAAAAATTACTATAAATAAGTTTATTGTATTTTAAACTAAACATGGTCATTACATCGGAGCACATTAGTTAATGTTTTTTTTCAACATATTAACAAATAAATATACACAATGCCAGAAAGGTGTGGTCTTAACCAAACTTATCAACCGAGAGTAGGTGTGGTAACACTGTACATTTTGACGTTGGTTTACCCTTGGTTCCTTCTCCCAAACTCCTATCACAGCCATTCATACAACCAATCAGATTGTAAACTAGTCACATGACTTAATAGGCAAAGTGAAGCAAACAGGGGAACACCCAAAATTTCTGATAAAATATTTATAACTGTGTTCTCAATGCACATACATGGAAAGCCAGCGTGAGAAGCTGAGGTCCGTCAGAGGTTATCTTATAGAATGGTTGGCTACGAGACTAAAACAAGGCAATATTTAGACTTCCAGTTCTACCAACAATGCACTAAATAAAATTTACTTTAATATGAAATAAAGGAAATGGGAATTAATTAAAATATATATTAATTTAGAATAATTAATGAGGGAGCTGCAGTGTTAATGGAATTATAGTGTCAAGTTTAAAGGAGTAGAGTTTGGCGATATTAGTCTTAAAGAGAAACAGATGACAGGTCTTTCAACCTCCTCGCGCATTTTCAATTTAGACAAGGTTTTATTGATAATGTGTTAGTTGAATTTTCAGTTTCAGTTCATTTTAAGGTTGCATCAATATGTTTAGTATTAATATATTACATATTTTAATTATCTTAAACAAATTAAATTTTGTCAGCCATAAGATTGTAATTTTACTTAGAAACATTTAATTTGTTTCTATAATGAGGTTGAATGTCAACTTAGAAGCTAAACTCCACATGGAAATTAATAGAATGTTATAAAACTCTGCAGAAATGTGGTGCTAGGTCAAGAAAAATAATTGGGTAGTTTGACCATTATATAATGTTTCCATAACAGGGAAGGATACATGTTAACGGCTTATTAGTAGTATAGCATTGTACACACGAGATATTGTTGGTTTAGCTAAATTATTCTTCTAATAATTTAATGCCTGAATGCAATGATTTATTTGGCATTTGTAGGCTTTAATGTTACTCAAGTCATTAGTGGGATTTTAGGTATACTTTCTCTGTAAAAGTTACTCGATGACTTGGTGGGTCAAAGATGATGTTGATTTCGCTGTCAAGAAATGTTTCTAGTTTACTCACAAACTAGAATGACATAGGGAGGTGCCATACTTGTACCCAATGTTGTGCCTCTGGTTTATATAAAACTATTCATGAACTGAAAGTGGTTCTCTACTATACAATTGGTGCTGGGTTAACATAATCACACAAAAGTATCCTATTAACAGTAAGAGCATGAAAAAAAACTTTTTTTTTTTGCCAAGATATAGTTCCGGTGTAAGGGGCTTAGGTGAACAGATTCTGTCTCGCCAAGAATAGTCTTAGCTAGGTGGAGAGGTGGTTACTTTGTGAGAATTAAAATAATGTTTGACGCATGCTCACTCATTTAATTAAGTCAATGAAACTGCAGTAAAATTATTGTATATATTTTCTTATTATTGTGATTCATATTCTTAATTACTACTATTAATGTTATGATTGATACACGGGTAAGTCAATTAATTTGTCACCTGATGTTTATTGGATATGCCATAAGGGGATTCCCTCTCTGGGCCGGGACCTATGTTTTACTTGAATGGAACTCGTTAGAAGGAAGTGTGAAATGCCTAATGTAACTTCCTAAAAGAGGAAAACCAACTCCTTCCTGTACCTTCTTCCACATAACAAAATGTACACCAAAAAATTGAGAGGTTTTTCTTAGAAAGCTACTTATTAATATTAATAAGAACTGATAAAATAAAAATATATGTTCTATACAAAATTTGTTTATTGAATTCCAAGAAATATTCTTTACATGTGCATAACCCAAACAAGTTTGAGATCCACAAAATATGAATAATATTAACTATTAATTAATACTAACAGTAGTCAAGTCAAAAAACATAAGTTTAATTATTTTGGGATAGCCTTTGATTTTTACACTGTTAATAAGTTAGTACAATCTCACTCTTAATGCAATGTAATGCTTACATAGGTATGCCGTTATTTTAATAGAATTAGTGTACAAACCTAGTTAATGAACAGATTAATGCGAACCTACAATAATCTTGTAAGTGTTCAAGCCATTGCCTTCGATACTTTTCAATATTTATTGAATTATAAATGTAAATGTTAATGCACAATTGTTTGTAATATTTTGTTTTATTCTGATAAAGTTACTACTGTATATCACAACTTACTTAGTTTTTTTACATATCAAAATTGATTTGTAATTTACATAACATCTCAGAATGGCAATAATTGGCCATCAAATGTGTATTTATTTCACTGGAAATTTTTTCAAAGTGAAATCGAAGATGATATTTGTTTCAAGGCTAAGTAAAAGTTTTGAAGCTTCGCATACACCACCACCATGTGACAGTGAAATACATCCACAGAAAATTAAAATTATAAGTCTTTTTCTATCTCTGACAAGTTTATAAATTGAAAAACATATCTCAATCAATCAAATTGTATTTTAAAATATTTTATTATTCATTTGGAACTGGAAGATGTGGATAAGACAAAATATATTGAACATATTATACTAATAAATATTTTGTTCCCAAATTTCAATTTATTGGGTTTATATTTGGAAGAAGGTATAGGAAAGGTGGATAGAAATGATACAACTCTATAAGGAAAACCTCTTTTCGCTTATAGAGTTATATCATTTCTATCCACCTTTCCTACACCTTCCAAATATAATACAATTACCTCATAAAGCGAAGAGGTTTTCCTTATAGAGTTATATCATTATATATTCGCAATTTATTAGGTTTGAAAGTATATTTAATGGCTCAAACCAATGATGTGTTTAATAGGCAATCCACAAGGTTCAAGTGTCTTTTACAAAGGGGCCATTAATTTGTTCACTTTTAAAACACAAAACTTTCTATAGTTATTGTAAAATTTGTTATTAAATGTGTAGTGTAAGGTGACTTTTTTACCTGAATATGTTAATATTTCTAAAAAAAATTGTTTGTTTTAACAATGCTGGCTGGCACAACCCATTAATAAATAAAATTACTCAAAATTTGATTTCTTACAAGGTTATTTTGGAAAAAAAAAATTTTAATGAAGACATTCAATTTGAATCATGGAGACAAATTAAACAGTGTAGTTTCCAAATCTCTGATAAACACACATGTCAGGCAAAGTGACAAATGTTTTTTATTTTGAAAAAGGCGCTGAAACTGAGCAGAAGTTTGACCTACTGTTGAGCCATCAACTCAATCTGGGCTGCAGCGACAGTCTTCATACCCTCTTGTGTCACCTGGAGGTTGTTCTTCCAAGCAAACAACAAGTCACGGAGCTGCTGCCACTGCACACGGCCAAACGTGCGGTGCATTGTGCTTGAAATGAAAACTTTCTTGGCAGCTTGGTCCATGCGCGCTCTCACCAACTTCGTCTTCAAAACTGAAATAAAACAACACACATGTGTTTAACATTTTACACATGCATTACTGTTCTACAAATGGCATTGGCTTGTCATTAAAGAATAGCATATATAAAGCTGTCTTGTCAGAAGCTAGTTTGACATACTTTCTTTAATTTTTAAAATATTATTTAAAATCTTAAATTATACCAGTATTAAAAAAATTAAATATAAAATTTGTGCTTGATATAATTATAAATAAATATTTTAAATCTTAACAAGCGACAACACTTTGTTTTAATTTTTAATCAAAACTTGTTAATTAGGTAGATATTCACACTTGGGACATGCATCAATCCGACACCTTAGTTCAGTCTATAGAATGTCTATCCATTGAGTTAAGGGTCCCTAGTTCAATTCTCGGCATGGCCGAAAATTTATCATTGGTGAATTAATGTGGATTTACCCTTTCATAGTGATAAATTAATGGCCAGGGACTGGATGTTGTGCCTTTCCTAGTCTTAAGTTATATTATAAGGCATATGAAGCTACGACAGGTCTAGGAAACCGATTGTATGCCTTGAATAAAAACTGACCCAGGCCACATGCTGAAAACAGTGATGGATGTAAAATGTAAAGACAGAGCACAATGACTCACACACATCCCAGCTTGTTTGCCCTCATCACAAGCATTAAATTCTCCCCCCTCTACCCTTTTTTTAACATTTTGCTACACAACAAAGAAGAATGCTCTCTACAAAAGAGATTACAATGATGAGTCAGCAGTACCTGCCTGAGAAACAACTAACAAGCTTTGCGGGAGGGGAGGGGCCTGTACCCTACCTTAAATAAAACCTCTTTTCCCTATTAAAGCATAGTATTGTTCTCAAAGGAGATAGCACATTAAAGAGGATAGGAGAGAATACAAAGGACACATTATTATAGATTATACAATGAACCGAGGAACACAGTTAAAGTTTAGGTTTAATGGAAACTGTGTTTTAAAAATGTTATCAATTTGTCAAAATATTTTTCTTTTGTAATCCTTTTCTTGATCAAATATGATCAACCATCACATTTTAGTATAAGACCATTATCAATGCTAGATTGGTTAAGACTTTAGTTCTAATCTAACGCAAGTGAACAGGGCTGTGAAGTCGGTAAACCAATCCTTAGACTCCAACTCTTCTATTTTTTCTACTATCAGATTCCCTCAGAAGTGGTTAATGTGTATTAATTATTAATTAAAAATTTACTGTAGTGAAATGTTCAATTACAGACAACTTCATGGGAAGCTTCTTTGGTATTGTGAATTTATTTTTGAATAAGTTTGGCAATAAAAATTACAAATATTGGTTCTAAAAATAAAAAATATATTAAATTAAAAATGTAGCGAATTGTTTTAATAGTAAAAGTTTTTATTTTGAAGGATTTGGCATGTTTTTACCGATTCCACCTAAAACTGTTTCCGATTCAGACTCTACGACACTGACGCTTGACTCCACAGCTCTGCTGGAAAGTGTTACTTTGACCCTTTTATAGACCAAAGATTGTTCATTTTCTTATAAATAACCTTTTCATTCCTGCCTCAACTTAATATGACTTTGTTTCTGCCACTTCAGTTGCTCCTATTATTCCATTCTTTAGTTAGTTTTTAAAATTACAAACCTCAAAAGTGCACCCCAACTATGAACTTTAAGTCCCCATTCCAGGTGCTACAGTCAGTAAGCTGGTGACTACCAGTTTTCCCCTAATTCCTTACATTAGAAAATTCTCAAATACCAAAATTATAATTCATTCGTGCATTTTTGAATACATAAAAAGAGATCCTGTTTTGTTCAATTTCACCACAGATTTTTATACTATGCAATGATTATTTGAAGTGGTGTTTATTTTTTTCAGTTATTAAAAAAAATTACATTTCTTTTAATTCTTTACTTTGCCCACTAAAACCCAATAAAAATATATTTTGTCAAGAAATTAGTACAACGATATCAGCCAGTTCCCCACCATGTATGTTGTTTATTTTGTTAGCACAACAGACTTAGTACTCTTAGACTGTACATAAAATTTACAGAAAGTTTAAATGTATTGCTAGCTGCGTCCACTAGTGGCATTCTCTAGGTATGTGCAGTCTATATTCCATTTCACGGTAGGAATTACTCTCTGAAAGGTCTTTTTTCCTACCAATATCCTACTATATAGTAGATTTCTGGTAGGGAAAAAGGTCTTTCAGAAGTCAATTCTTACCGTGAATGGAATATAGTAATAAAAAGTATACTTGAGCCTTTTAAGGTAATATTAGTATGCTTTATCTTAGAATACATACTTTTTTTTTATTTATTCAGTGGGCCACCTTATTGTTTTGAACATATGTTGGTTGGTATATGGTTTGTATTACAATAAAAGTTAACTTAAATACTATTTTTTTACTATTTTCTTTGTATTTATTTTGATTCATATCATCCACATGGGATAATAATCCTGCTAAATAATTGCAATCATTTAAAAAGGTTTTATTGGACTATTATTTTGTATAAAAAAAAATATTTTCATATTCACAGGGAGAGATCTTACTTGGAGGTGTTTAATAAAATGTCCGGGTAGAAATTTAAAAATAAATATTAAACCAGTATTCTAATATGTTGGAAAGGTATCTAAGAAAAAGAACGTTAGGGAGGCCTGGAAAGAGATGGGAGGAGCAGATAACAGAGTGTGTTCTGTTCAAGTGAGAGGAGAAGAAAGAATGGTTGAAGCACGATATATAAGAAAATGGAGACAATTTACTAAACTTTCCCAGCCACAGGTTGGAAACAGTTGCACGAATGATGAGTACAACTCCATTTTATTTGTATAGGCTATTATCTTTAAACTAGAAGCACTAGATATTTTTATCTGTATTGTGTGTATTTTTTATTATTTTTATAAGTTTAGCATGAACTTTGGTTAATTTTTAAACATGAAATAACCTAGAAAGTGATAGTTTTTATTCAAGATTTATCCAACACAATGACCAGGTTTTTTTTTGTTTTTTCAATGAAAGTTTTGAATTTTAATGAGAATACATATATGGAATTAAATAATACCTAGTTATACTTTGATTTTAATAACCATGCAAATTCAAGATTATTCTTATTGGATTCACAAATTTTCACCGTCAAAAAATCACCACTTGCACACCCCTACCGAGAAGCTAATATTTTTTTTCTTATAAAACTATATTTTACCAACCATCAATGATGAAAGATTCAACCTCATCGTCTTGCAACTGCAACTCCTGCTGGATGGTTTCAAATGTCATTTCAGAGTTACCTTCGGCCAATTGCATAAAAGTAAGGAGGCGCATTTTCTTCATATTTTGTTCATGATTCAAACCTAAAATTAACAATGCACAATAAATATATATGGTTTAAATTAGGAGCGATAGCCAGCACATTTACCTTAGTGATAAATGAGTAGAAATGCATAAAACACTAAAAAACATACAAACAAATATCTAAGGACAAGCTTCTATTTTCACAGACAGTTTTTTATAGGTCTAGAGCGTAGTCTAAAAATTAACCAGGTGTTTTATTTCAAATAAATATTCCGGTGGCTATTTTCGGAAAAAATCCGAACATACAAATAGTATTTTAGGGTTCATTTGCTAGTTAAGATACAATAATCAAATAACTGATAATAAAGGTTTGAAATTATATAAAAGGAGATTCACAAAAGTAACTAGATTAGGTTTATTTCCTGTGACAGACTTACAACTGTACTCAAAGGTTAGGCCTATATGTGGTCTGAAAGTGAAAATATCTATTGGTGTGCTAGTTTTAAAAGTAAATCGGAAGCGATTAGTTATAGACAGAGGGAACAATGCATAATGCAAGTAAAGAAAAATGTTGCAGATCGAGGACAGGAATGGAACACTTTTCACGAAGAAAAATGTATAGTCAGGCCGAAATAGCGAAATAGCTAACCACATCAAAAAAAGGTGGGAAATGATGATTACTAGCTCAAAGTTAAAGTAACTATACAGTATTAATTACTTTCTAATTTTACACTCCTAAAGTATCCTTAAGTAATATATTCCCTGTTACTATACTTTACTTCTTGTGTGTAATAATCTTTTGTGTTGATGCATCTTTAAACCCCAATAATAATAGTAATTACTAATGAAACCTAGGTCAGGGGATTGAGCGGTAACAATCTATTTTCTTCAAGAGCCAGCCATTACCTCTTTGTCCAGTAGCAGCAGCAATTTAAAGTGTGAAATGTGTTCTTTTTCTTTGTAAAAGTCATATTGTGTTCATTCCTTTTATATGTTTGTATCAAACTTTCCTGTACTTTCTTCCAAATATAGAATGTTTAGCAATAAGGTGGCCCAATGGCTAAATAAAATTATTTAGCAATTGGTCCACCTCAATTTTAAACATTCTACATTACCTATAGGTAGATACATACTAAAGGTGAGGTATTTTTAGGGGAAACATATTGTCATACAAGACTAAACAACTATCAAATAAGAAGGGAATAAAAATAATGAAGATAGTTATAATTTTGCCAAACTTGATTGTCTGTAGCAAGGGTCATATATATTAATGTCCTTGCTTGGACCTAGCATGACATATTTTAAAAGTTGAAAACAATCAATTTATATAAATTTAAGTACTGAATTTTTTTAAAGTCGAAATCGGGATTTTTAATGTCAAACTAAAAAACCAACTAAATCCATGAAAATATTGGTAAATCCTGTAGATCCCTTTTATACCTTTAAGCTCAGCAAAAACGTATACTATCTGTACAAACAGAAGCTATCGCCGGTGTTACCACGTAGAAAATTAAATTGGATGTCATGGTATTTGCCCAAATTACAAAATAATTTTGATTATTTAGGGAAAAAATCCCTTAAATTTGTGTTATTCATGTGAAAACAGTAGAATTCATGTAAAAATTAGCTTTATCACAAATGCGAATTTTGAATGTTCCTACCTATAGGTTATTCTATCATTTTTGTTTTTATTATACTTCTCTTACCTATTTCTAACCCCTTTCTTTTCCACAATGTTCTATAATTATTATAAAAACCTAAGAAATCCACCCACACATCAACAATATTGGTTGAAGCAAAGTATACTATTTGCTTCTAAACTAGCATTCCTCAAGAGTAGAGTAAACTTTCTTAAAACTTTTATAATTTGTAATCAATAAAATAATAGAATTTTAGGAAAATGGTAGAGCACAAATAAAAGTAGAAATACTAACACATAAAGTCCATTCACGATAGGTTTTTACCTGAATGGCAGTTCGAAAATCATATGTTTAGGTTTTGGGTTGCCAACACTTGTAAAAAATCACTGTTTTTGTTATAAATGTAAATATCTTTAATTACCTGTTAAATATTACATTTAAAATAATGTAAACTTAAGTTTTCTGATACTATTTCATTTTTAATAATTTCTTTTTATCCAACTCAAAACAATATTTTAAACATAATTAAAAGTACTTATTCTTTGTTTTGAAACATTATTGACTATGTGTAATATAGTGAACACATCAATAACTTTTAATACAGGCATCATATTTACTTGGAAAATAGAAAACTGTTGTCATTTTTTTACATACAATAAATGATTTTATGATTATTTTATCTTATTGTGAAATATTTAACTGAATAAAATATTTTCATCAACGGGGTGTTTGCATCATTGTAAAAAAAACTTGTTTACCGTCATGTTCAACCATATGGTTTAAATTCGTCAGTCGCCATTTTGAAGCTATGTTCCTTAGAAGTTTTTGTGAAAGTGGTGTGAATATATTTTTTAAGTGGAATAAAACTATAAATAAACTTTGTGTCCGTCCTCAAATAAATATATAAATAATATTGGCCTAAATTACTGTGGTTAACTATCACATTCATATATTACCATCTGTTTTCATTACAGTCATCCAAAGTGATAGATATCAGCTGTTATATTAGGGATTACTTCTAGTAACATTTTGAGCTGTCATCCAGGTAAACTTAGGTCATGAATGAATTATATTTATATACACTTCAATAACTCGATGCTGATATAGATAAAACAATGGAAAACCCCCACTTTTTTAGTGTTCTATCAAAACAATTTCTTCTATAGTATCACCAAAGTAAGTGTGCTGGCTATCCCTCCTAATACAAACCATCAAAATAAAGTAGCAACTAGTAATAATTTACTGTGATAGTGTGTTACAGTTTGCCATGCTACTGCCAGACCTTTATAAAAACTTACCAAGTGAATGAACAAACTCCTTATGATTCTTGTAAAAGTGTATGTAGCTGGGAAGTTTCTCAGACACAAATACTGATAGAAGGTCATGGATGAGCTCCCCTTCCAAGAAGCGAACAGGTTTGAGAGCAAGCAAAGGATCTAAAAGGAAAGTGTTGGGGTCCTCGAGGGCAGCCATGATGCAGCGTTGGGCATCTTCTCGTGCCTGGGAAGCATTCTCCGCAGTGTAGGTTCCCAAGAGTTCTACCATTACTTTGGCTGCCTGGTCGCTACAAAGTAAAAAAACATAATTTAAAGAATAAAATGATGTTTTAGTAAAAGTATAAACTACATGGGTTTCGAGACAAATATTTTATTTGGAAAAAAATGGGTGGTGAGAGGGAGGGGATCAGGAAGCCAGCTCTAGAACAGGAACAAGTATGGATAGTAAAATAATTTAAATTATTCAATGTTTAAAATACAGAAATGGACTAAGATTAAATTAATGTTCGTAAACATGTATATTAAACCATATACATTCTTACTATATATTGCATTTAGCCTGTAGAGTAACAAATTTAGTGATGATTATTAAAGATTTATGTGAAGGGACTGTTTTTTTCTCCTTGTAAGCTTAAAGAAAATTTGAGTCATCTAGCATAAAACAATGATAGACTTTAAAGTCTTTAATACCTACCTCAGTGAAGTAGTTAGCTAAAGCGTAGGAGTGGTTTTTCCTAAATGGTTTTCCACTTTCCCTTCGCAAAAATGTGGGTTCACTTCCTCTAAATTCAACCTTCCCAATTCCTAAGCCATTAGCGTAACTGGTACGTAAGAATATAACCCTAAGAGGTAGTAAGACGTGGTGCTAAAAAATGTCTTTAATCACAATTAATGTTTTTGTCTTGAATAACACATCATTTGAAATGCAATGTTTCTATACTTTTGTATAATATAAGATAAATAAAATGATAGAATTGTATAAAAACCAAGCATAAATAAATGTAAAAACATTAAAACATATTTACACACACTGAAATTTAGTCTTACTGCTACTACTTCCTGAGGAAGATTCAATAAGAACATTTAAATGTGTTGTTTACTAATGCTCTGGATCCTGGATTTCTTCCATTCTCCGTCTAGTGTTCCAATAATATTTCATAATTCGGGTTGGCATATTTTCTTGTATTTTGGTTACTGCTCGACAGTAAAGCAAGTGTTCTTCTTTCATTATAATATCTGATAGTTAGCACAGGGTGCAATGGGGTGAGGTATAAATGTTTAGTCTATGAAGATGTGCAGCTAAACAATCACAGCTTTTTTTTCATGAGAAATCAGGTTTATATTTTCAAGAATTATGCTCATTTATTGCTTGCACAATTGTGTTTGAACTCTTACATTAGTTTAGTTTTAAATTTATGTTTTATCTGTGGTGTGAAAAAAAATAAGATGTCATGATTTTGGTTCTCAAGTATTTAATTTACCAGCCACGTGGTGTTTGGGTTATACGCACTTACGCTAATGTGTAATGGTAGGGTGATTGTGAGATTGAAATGGAGGACCTACAGTTTAACGTGGAATCCGAACCACGGTGGAGGCCTGGCATTCCCCACATTCATAAGTTGTGATTAACACACGTCTTATCAGAGGTGAAAGACTGTTTGGCAATCAGATAAATTTGTGCAGAGACCAGGGCCCATGGTGTAGTGAGTGGTCAGTGCACTTGGCTACAAGCATAGAGGTCCCGGGTTCAATTCCTGGCCGATACCTTGGGTATTTTTCCGGAAAGGGGTATTACCCCAGCAGTCACCAGGTTTTGGTTAGTTAGGCTTAAGTCAAATTTAAGTGTTTCCACTGGATCCACACCCTCATACTCACTATCACCATCAGTATATCTCATCAGAACATGGAAAGAACCTTCATGAATGGGTGTAAGATTAGTACATGCAGGTGTCTACTGAGCAACAGTACATTTGAATACTGGCTTATCTTTTCACTACTGGATACAAATAATGTAAACTGAATTCATAATATTATATTAGTTGTTTAATTGGGGTACCTTTCTTTGCTAAGACATCAGCTTGTTCATTTCCTTCAATGCCGACATAGAAGGGTATCCATTGAAAGGTTATTTGTTTTCCGGGGTTTTGTGGTAAATTCATTGTATGATGTATTTCTTTTGTTGTACTGTTACATGTTGAAGAGAAGTCCACTTGAATTGTAAGGAAGTGTTGTACAAGCCATACTTTGTACCCATTGTCACACATGTGGCAGAAACATGTACAATGAATGTAAGAGAGACTAGGAAAGTGGAGGCAATGGGAATGAAGTTTGTTAGGAACATGTTCGCTGCCATGAGGAAAAACAAGATTAGGAATGAAGTTATCCAGGAAAGATTGGGAGTAGAGGGATTACATGGGATAGTAGAGGAAGAAAGACTGAGAAGGTATGGGTATGGGTATGTAATGAGGATGGAAAAAGAGAGGATGCCTAAGAAAATATTGGAGATGAAATATGTGTGAAAAAGACTGCAGGGGACGCCAAGAAAGAGATGGGAGGAGCCAATAACAGAAAGTGTTCAAGTGAGAGGAGAAGAATGGAAGGAATTAAAGGAGGAAGTGTGGTGGAAGGATAGAGGATGATGGAGCCATTTTACTAAACTGGCCCATCCACAGGCTGGAAACGGCTGATGATGATGACATGGATATAGTGCTCTTTTAGATTGTAATGCTGATCATGAATCAATTATATAACCACTTTGTTAAATTTATGATTGAAATATAGAAGTGTGTGTAAATATGTATTAGTGTTTTTACTTTTATTTGTACTTTGTTTCTATACAATGTTATCATTTTATTTATTTTATAATATATTTCAAGATTAGTGCTCTTTATTTCATACACATTATTCTATACTTTTTTTACTAATATTATTATTTAGCACCACTTATTACTACCCATTCAGGTTATACACTCATGTACTAATGAGTAAGGTATGAGGGAGGTTGAATTTAGAGGAAGTATACCCACATTTGCATGGAGAGAGAATGGGAAACCATTTAGGGAAAAACAGCCCTCAATACATCCAACTGGGAT
This sequence comes from Timema californicum, assembly GCA_902141385.1. Classification (NCBI taxonomy): domain Eukaryota; kingdom Metazoa; phylum Arthropoda; class Insecta; order Phasmatodea; family Timematidae; genus Timema; species Timema californicum. The sequence continues at coordinate 68,416 of CABFOW010000813.1, read as the reverse complement.
CAAACCATGATTTCCTTGTCATTGGCAGTCTAGTCATATGGAGAAAATCTTTATCAACACACTCTCTCAGTAGACTGTTGCCAAATCTCCTCGCTCTCAGTTACATCGGAGGGTGGTGTTCTGGGGTAAGGGGGAGCTACTGGCAGCCTCGACTAACCACCGTTGCAAAACTTGTCTTATATTTTAGGGGAAATTGACCACACAAAAGCAAGAGAATGACAACGCTGTTTACCAAGAGTAACCATGTCCTTCAGTGATGATATTCAGTGTAGACCATGCAGCCAACAAAGCGGGTGAAACTATACTTGTGTTGATATTGTTTATGTTATTTAATTTGTTGTGCAAACAATCCAAAACAACAAAAGGTCATTTTAATTTGAGATTATTTATTCAAGCAAATTTAGGTAAAGTTAAAATAAATGTTATGAGCTACAAATTAACACCGTTAAAAGCTAGCTGGTATTCGCTCACCTCTTTTTACAGCCAACCAGCACCTCGTGCAGTAATCGCAGCAGTTTCTGAAACTGCTCATTGGAGGGTGGGCAAACTGAGAACTGCTGTTTGAGTCTGTCAACGTCCTTGAACACTGCGTGAACTTGGTCTACTTGCTTGGCCACTTGCACGAGATGGTAGTACACATGGTAGCGCATGTGTGAATGTTCATCTAGGGACTGGAACATGAGCCATCCCCTAAAACAAATACAGATGGCCTAAATTAGTGGCACACGTTTGTCATTCACATCAAATTATTTTCCCAAATGAATGATTTTGTTTTACATTCATAGTACAAGTATTATTTATATTTAAAATGAAGTTGTGTAAAGGTGAATTACAGATTGTGTATAAATTGCTTCCATTGTAAAAGGTTTGACTCAAACCTCAAAGTATTGATGTTAGTTTAAACTTGCATTATATCCAAGGTTGGTATTTGTAAGCTGGACACTTGAGAAGGTAAGGTGACTGTAACATAAGTACCTAATAGTGTAGTCATCAATTGTCAAGTCAAGAAAATATGGCATTTAAATTACCGGATATTGTCATAATAAAATATTATTACTATCCTTCCACCCCTTTCCTTTTTCATCACCAGATATTAATGTTTGTGCAGTTTGTTTTGAGCATAGCTATTTTCAGTGCTTTTTTTCTAGAAAAAAAAAGAGGTGGAATCGCTGTGCTTTTTAAAGCATAAATTTAAATGCCTTTTTTACCTTTAAATTCATTTAATATTCAAACAGTGGAATTAAAGCAAAGTGTTTTTTTATTCTTTGGAATGTAGTAGGTCTCTGCTACAGGTGGAGATATTTGTAAAAAAAAGATTTACAGTATTTAATTGAAATATATTTATAGTAAACTACAAAGTTAAGTCATGCCAGCAGATGGTTCAATGCTTTTGTGTAAATAGCTGAGTGATATCACAAAAGTAACCACAATTCAACAAATTTTTTTAATTCGGGCTGATGTAAAGGGGGCCCAACAATCTTAATAAAAATCACTGCCAATATTGTATAAGTCAACAAAGAACCTCTTAAAGGTGTTACAATAAGGTTCATCCGTGAAAAATCTCGTTCACATTCACTTGAAGGGATTGGAATGATATCAAAGATATGTATTAATTAATGTACTCCATCAGGAATTACTTTTTACTCCCGGTATTCTCGGAAATTTTGTATCATTTCTCTTTCACTCAAGTGAACTTGTCTACACAAATTTCTTATTTCAGCTTTCCCAAATGTCTAATGACTGTTTCTTATGGCCACTGTTTTGGACCTAGCACTTGAGCCTATTTAGGTAAATCAGCTTATTCATAGTCGAGTGATCTCTTTTCTAGTGAAATTTTCAAGTGTACATAAAATGAAACAGGTAAAATTGTTGGGTCTTCCTTTCTATTTGTTTTGTATACAGAACTCCCTTGACAAATGAGAGAATTGGCAGCAATGTTCACTTCTTCATAATATTGGCCAGGATGTTTTTGTCTTTCTTCAAATATTTGAGAAAGATATTTAATCGCTTTACCGGCACTGAATACATTTATGTAATGTTCCTGTAATTTCAGACTTGGTTCAAAAAACTCTTGAAGTGCATCACCCATCAATCCAAGGTCTAAATAAACTCTATTGATGTAATTTTCTTCAGCAATCCTTCATACATACACCTATCTTTTCTGTCTCTGGAGCAAGCATTATTAATGATTATTAATATTATTTTCCTTATAGAGTTATATCATTATATATTCGCATCCATGTCCTTTTCCTGTGTTTGTCCTTTTTGTTATACCTTTTTTTGGTTCCTATCTGTGTGTTCTATTATTCTTTACCATTTTCCTTTTTTCTCCTATTTTGTCTTTTTTGCTTTTCTCTTTTAGGAAGTTGCGTTGCGCGTTTCACACTCCTCCCTGATGAGTTCCGATAGAATGAAACCTAGGTCGGGGGATTGGGCGGTGACGATCAATTTTCTTTAAGAGACATCCATTACCTCTTTGTCAATTGGCAGCAGTGTAAAGTGTCAAGTGTCAGTGTAAAGGCCATATTGTGTTTGTCCCCCTTTTATTTGTTTCTATCCACCTTTCCTGTACCTTCTTCCAAATATAATATAATATTATTATTATTTATTATTATTAATCATTCATCATCCTCATCATTAACATTATTGTTATTATCATCATCATTATTGTTATCTTCATCATCATCATCATTATTATTATTGTTATCTTCATCATCATTATTATTATTATCACCACCACGTCTTACTACCTCGTTCGGGTTATACGCACTTACGCTAATGTGTAATGGTAGTGTGATTGTGAGATGAAATAGAGGACCTACAGTTTAACGTGGGATCCGAACCACTGTGGAGGCCTGGCAAGTTGTGATCATCTTGTAGTTCCTCGTCCTTCCTATTTGGTGCTCTAACATACGTGCTGATAAAATTATTCCTCTCACCACACACAAGGTTTTAAATCAATTTTTTAAGAAGAGATGGGAACAATTAATTCATTGCAAATATTACTTGAGCTTTTAATTTAGTCTCACTCAATTTATAACATCTTGTTAATAAAGGATAAGTTCAAATAATACATAATTTGTGAGCCGTAAATTATACTTCTTACTACTTGTTGAACCTAAACGGGTCTGAGTGGAAATGCCCTGGGTGTTCTCTCTTCGAGCACATCAAAACCTCCCTTGTAGCTGACATCAGATACTCCTCACACATCATGCAATTTTTTGAATCAATGACAAGAGTTGGATCTCAGTTCTATGCCTTCTGGTTGGCTGAACAGTGGCATCGCAAAATGCATCAAAAAATAGTGAAATTAGTTTTGAAGAGAAATAATCTGCTAAATCAGCAGTTTTGAGGGATTTAAAAGAGACAACAATAGACTGTGACTTTTCCCTTTGTTAACTGTCCAATTCACCCAATAAGATAATTTTAGTAAGGTTAAATCTATTTACTTTTAAATTGCCTGAAAGGCTTAAATATGTTAAAATAAAAAAATACCAATTACAACAATATTATTAATAAAGATAAAACCCAAATTCAAAACATAGCATAGTAATCTTCAAAACTGTACTCTCATGATTGGATAAAGTATGTAGAGAAATTTGCTTGGCAGACTTTTACATGAAAACATATTAACAGAAAAAGTACATACCTTATCTTTGAATTTCAAACAAAATATGGGCTCAAAATTGGGGACAATTCACTACAGGGTGTGTTATCAACTATTTCCACTCCATCATCACTCCTCACGTGAGAGTGCTTGTTAAATTATGTAAAAAAAGATCTTACCTAGTGCATTACTCCAAAGAGCATTTATAAAATTTAAATTAATTCAAGAGAAATATCATAGCATCTAACTTACACTCTCAAGGCGACCATTCCAAGTTTGTATCCTGATGCTTTAGTGAGCTTTTCACAGAAAGCTAAAATAAGATTCTCTGCTCTTTCAACTGGAATCTGTAAAATAATAAATCAACAAATATATCATATTATTATTATTAATTAGCACCACATCTTACTACTCGTTCAGGTTATACACTTTAAGTACTAATTACGCTAATGGATTAGGAATTGGGAAGGTTGAATTAGAGGAAGTGAGCCCACATTTGGGTGGAGGGAGAGACGAAAACCATTTAGGAAAAACCACCCCCAGTTCACCCGACTTAGATTCGAACCTCGATCTCCCCATCCTCAGCAGTTGAGCTCAACACGACTAGCACATTAGCCAACTACGCCACCGAGGCAGGTAAATATATCAGATGAACAAAGTTTTGTTATATTTATAATTTAAAAAGTATTTTATCTGAAATTTATACATTCGAAAATCAAAATACCACTCTGAAGTAGGCCCAAAAATAATGTGTCACATAGTAAATTTTAATGAATTGTTCACATAAAAATGATTTCTTTACTCTATTCTAGTCTGTTGACCAATTAGTTGTCTTCTTAAAAAAGTTCATCTTTGTGGTCATTTTGTAATTTTGATTATAACCTACTTTTTTTTTGTTAATACATACTGAGCTACCTAAATAAAGGGCCTAACAAGTTATTAACACTACTATCGCCTGATTCAATTGTTGCATGGTATGAGGCATCACTTTTGGATTGCCAACAATGGGAAGATCAGAGTTTGAATCCTGCTCATGTGTACTAAAGCTAGATTTTCCAAAATTGTTCAGAATATTTCCTTCCCGTAAATGCAAGTATACTTCCTCTAAATTTTGCCTCTATAATCCCTTTGACATTAGCTATTAATATGCACGTATAAAACTCCAATGAATGATGAGACATAATGAAAAAACAAACAAAAAACCCTATTATCATACCTGAATTTAATTTCTATAGAATGTAGAGAGTTAAGGAAATTTATCAAATATGTGACTAGTATTCCAAGAATAAAAAATGGTTAGATCTAGTAAGTCGCAGTGAGCAAATGGATCAAAATTGAATAAATAAGAATGTTGTGTAGCTAAAGTTATTCTATTAAAGAAGCAGTTGTTGTAATAATCAATGAATGACCAACATGGATTAAATGGTGTTGTTCCCAAAGTGTGTAATTAAATGTAGAAGTAGATAGGTTTATATACAATCAATGGCTTTTGGATTAAATAGGAAATATTTAAATCTGAAATATTATGTTAAATCTAAAATATTATGTTTTTGATATTTTTATATAATATCCTATTCATGAAAGTAAGTTAGTACGATAATTTATATGCCTACTTACCAAAACTAACATGGACACAATGCCATTAAGAACACTCTCAATTTCTGCTTCATTAGCTTCTTTGAAGCATGAATCACACACTCCTATGATCTTATGTAAATCATCTTCAATTCCTTTGGGAGATTTTTCTTCAGAAATTTCTGCACCAAGTCCTTTGAAATAAGCTCTGAACTCTTGAGCCTAGTTTGAACAAATGATGATTAAATAAAGCAAAGAAAATAAACAAAGTAGGAGACTAATATAAAAATGTAAAAGAATCAGTAAAAACAAAAAATTCAATATTATTCATAGTTTTGTTAAAATTGGGTGCAAGGAATTTCATTTTTGGATGGTTTAGAATGGTCCAATTTACTCATACCAGTACTTATTTTTAAATGCCAAGTATTTTGATCCAGATAGCATGAAACAATAAGTTATTTTGTATGACATCCTAATAAGCATGTACTCACACTGATAAGTGAAAGCACAGATCATCCTATTATGGAAATATTGTTTTTATTTGTCTTGTGAATTCAAAAAATCATTTTCTTATTTTTATTGTATACAATAAGATATAGTAAAGAGGGTAACAAATTTTATCCAGTTTCTAAATTTTAGAGTACGCCTATAATAAAATTAGAAATATACTCACCTAAAACAGAGAAAAACATAAAAATTTAAAGGAAAGAATATGTATCGACATGGGACTAAAAAGTATTTTATAGTGCAATAAAAATCGTGTTTATTACAATAGAGTCTTGAATGTTCAAGGTTTGATAAAACTTAAGGTAGGCATGTGCCCATCTCGCACAAATCCTTTTACATAGGTAAGCACCAATCTGGTAAGTTATGGCCTAAAAGGAAAGTATGTGAACAAGTTGTAATAGCTTAAAATACAACTTTCTGGATTATAAGATTTGTTGAAAGAGAGATTCAAGAATGAAGTAATTAATAATACTTAATTATTTTCATTTTTTAGGGTTATTCTGTGTAATTTGAATTTTCAATATTTTGGTTTGGGCCTGGTCCTGTACAACTAAATAATCAAAGCTCTACTGTATTATAAACTATATCAGCATAAAAAAACCTAACATTAAATGCATCAAAATAAAGTTTTTGCTAAAATATACTAAAATACAGACATAGAAACGCACCGTTGCAACTATAAAATATTGGAAGTCATAGGATAGCTTTTTCAGATGAAGTAGCTCAAAATAAGACCTCCGCGTGGTTTAGGCATAGTTAGTATGAAGGTTAATTTACCCATAGTCATGTTTATCTATGAATTTAACTAGGCTATAGTGAGATTAAAAAAATGTTAAAGCTATAAATTAAACATTTATATTTAAATTTAAATTTGGTTATTCTAGGATATTTGCTTTTGTTTGGGTAAAAAAAATAATGAAGTTTTCCATCACTATCACCTTTTCAAGTGGGCACATGCAAAATTGTACAGCTTCACACTGTTATTTTGATATGTTGATATACCTTAGTTACTAAAACGCAAATAAAGAAATACACAAGAATTTAAACTATACTAGAAAGTACATAGTATTAACTCAAACAAATTTAACAAAAACTATTTACATCATCACCAAAAGAATTACAGCTATGTACATAACCTCAATCAAGTTTAGTCCATATGTTTACATGAAATTAATAGGATAGTAGTGAAATAAAATATGTTAAGCCAGACTAATCGACATAGAATATAAATACACAAACCTGATCTTCAAGAGATAATTCAATAAATACAGGGACATCTGGTACAGACGTCATTTTAAACTAAACCTTCCACTTTCAGAAATTTGAGAAATACATGAAACGAAAAGCGGGTTGAGGAGCTCCACATCAACAATAAACTAACAGTTTTTATCCAACGTTAGAAATATTAATAAACTAACAATGGAATATGGTTTTAAAAATAATGATAGATAGCGCACAAGAACAGCAGCAGTTCTAATATACATAATAGATACCGACACAGAAAAAGAATAATGCAACAAAATAAATTATAACCAGATATTATTTTATTAAAAATAAATAATTTTTAAAAAATACAATATTTAGAAAACATAACCTAAATTTAAAATCGCAAACTAAAATGTGTTTTATTAAAAATAAGTAATTTAAAGAAAATACAATATTTAGACAACATAACCTCAATTTAAAATCTCAAAGTTTAAGGTGCCATGGTTTTTATATTTGAAATTGTGGCACAAGAACACTTAGTGTCGATTGTAGTACTAGATACACACAACAAACCTACATAGTCGTGGAACCTGTATCTTCTGGAATTTTAGAGATATTTGACTTTAAACTTTTATCACACATACAACTAGTCCTCTAAGATCACCAAGTTTAAGGTACTACAGTTTCTAAATTTGACATTGTAGTACGAGCACATTTGGTGGGGATTGTAGTACTATGTACCTACAGCAACCCTACATAGTCGTGGAACCTGGATCCTCTGGACATTTTGTGAGATTTGACTTGGAACTTACATCAGACATAAAACCAGCCCTCTAAGAACACAAAGTTTAAGGTGCCACAGTTTCTATATTTGAAATTGTGGCACGTTCACACTTAGTTGGGATTGTAGTACTTGGTACCTACAACCTTACATATTCATTGAACCTGGATCTTCTGGAAATTTTGAGCTAATTGACTTTGAGCATGCATCGGACATGAATCTAGCCCTCTAAAATCACCAAGTTTAAAGTGCCACAGTTTCTATATTTGAAATTTCCAGAAGACTCGGGTCCAACGATTATGTAGGGTTGTTGTAGGTACCTAGTACTACAATTCCCTCCAAGTGTGCTCGTGACGCAATTTCAAACATAGAAACTGTGTCACATTACACTTAACGACCTTAGAGGGCTAGTTGCATGTGTGATAAAAGTTCAAAGTCAAATATCTTTAAAATTCCATAAGATCCAGGTTTAACGACTATTTAGGGTTGTTGTAGGTACCTAGTAATACAATCCCAGCCAAGTGTGCTTGTGCCACAATTTCAAATATAGAAACTGTGGCACCTTAAACTTGGCGATATTAGAGGGATAGTTGCATGTCCGATGTAAGTTCCAAGTCAAATATCTCAACATTTCCAGAGGATCCAGGTTCCACTACTATGTAGGGTTGTTGTAGGTACCTAGTACAACAATACCCAACAAGTGTGCTCGTGCCGCAATTTCAAATATAGAAACTGTGGCGCCTTACATTTGGCGATATTAGAGGGCTAGATGCATGTCTGATGTATGTTCAAAGACAATTATCTCAAAATTTCCAGAGGATCCAGATTCCACGACTATGTAGGGTTGTTTTAAGTACCTAGTAATACAATACCCAGCAAGTGGGTTCGTGCCACTATGTCTAATATAGAAACTAAGGCACCTTAAACTTGGCAATTTTATGTGGCTAGTTGATGTAAATTCAAAGTCAATTATCTCAAAAGATCCAGGTTCCACAAATATGTTTTGTTGTTATAGGTACCTAGTACTACAATCACCTCCAAGTATGCTCGTGCCGCAATTTCAAATATATAAACTATAGCACCTTAAATTTGCTGATATTAGAGGGATAGATGCATGACTGATGTGTGTTCAAAGTCAATTATCTCAAAATTTCCAGAAGAACTCGGTTCTACACCTATGTAGGGTTGTTGCAGATGCCGATTACTACAATCTCCACCAAGTGTGCTCGTACCGCAATTTCAAATAGTAATACAATCCCCAATAAGTGTGCTTATACCACTTGGAGTCTAATTTAATTTGAGGTTATGTTTTTTTTTAAGTTTTCCTTAGGAATTTCATTTTCATGACGCATATTAAAATATGGTTCCAATTTGTATGATAATTTTTACTAATCATTTGTTTTAAACGCATTTATTCTTTATTTACTTATTTTTAATATTGTTTTATCTGCTAATTATTTCTTCGGTTGTAACATTGTGCATATCCTTTTTTCCACTAGAATAAACGTGTATAAGATTGTGGAAAAGTTCAATCCACTGAAACGAAAGCATAGATAAAAAAGCCTGAAAGCAGAGATTGTCTGACGCACAGAATGCAATTTTCTAGAAGTAATAGTTTTATTCACGTTGACCTTTAAGAACAGTACTAAACCTGTTACGAGCACAGACAAGTGTAAATTGGGACAGGGGGAACAAGATGTTTTCAACACAAATTAACCTTTTTCTAAACACAACTCATTACTAACTCATTACCATTCTCGTTTATCCTGTTATTACCTTACCTTATTAATACCCTTTCTGAACTCTCTCTTTGGGTACCTATCCATCTATTCATACATTCTAAACAGATAATTAATAATTAGTTCAGTTCACATACATTCAAGACATCACTAAGATCATTCCAAAACTCTAATCTTATATTATCGTCTTCACCCTCCACCAGAGCATTACCAGCAACCAACACAGTTCAACCTATTTTCATTGTACTCATAGAAGTCTACATGACACAAACTTATACCTTCTCACAAACAGCTTAGCTGTTAGGCTTAGTATTAAACATACTCCCTGACTTCCCTTTACCCATTAATTCTCACATGAACAAAGCGCCAGCCTATTATCCATCACTTGTTATTAAAACATCTTTCCTCTTCCGTTTAGATTTACATACACACAGAATTTCAATTTATCTTTCAATAATTTCCTCTAACAGTTCATTCTCTGTACCACACACTCCTCTCACATTCCATGTTACAATAATCCTCGTTCTCACAAGCATGCCAACAGATGGGCCCTTCAGTATTAACTTTAGCTACCCATCATAGATTTGGTCACCCAAATCTAGTATTGTAAAGCTTATTTTAGTAATTATTTTAGAGTAAACCAGGTTACTAACCTTGATAGTACCTTTTACTCCCGAACTCATTATATTATTCACTGTTTATGGTAAAGATGCTGTACTAATAGATTTTGGCACATATTATCCACTGTACCACAAGTTCAAACCGTTGCTCAATTTTACCCTGAGCGCGATTGCACTGTTATTACAAACCAGTATTACTACTATAGATATTACGTTGCCAGCCAGTATACCGTTGCCCATTTCACTATTATTGATTCATTCTAAGCTGAGACCTGATGTAAACAAAGCCACGTGGAAGTTTATGCTCTGATTTGCTAGTTAACGGACTCCAATGGTTACCTTTCACTAAATATTCTCTCCATTGTTTTGTATTAAACTTGTTTTAAAACAACATTAGAAAATTATTATAAATAGAATTATCCGTTGAGGGACCTCATGGTACAGTCCTTAGCACATGTTAACCTAAAGTCAGTAACGGTCAATTGACATTTCCTCTGGGCAGTGTTAAGTGACGGTTACTGTGAGTGCTGATTGCTTCCTGTGTATTTATGGTATTTACTGAGTGTGGCCTAAGTTTTGCTAAACATAAGGCAAGAAATTTAAAAGTATTATAGAATACAAAATTTTGTATTGACCTACTTCACTATTATACTGACTATACATGGCACGCCTATTTAAAATATTGCACTGGTGTTCCACCAATCAAGTATGTCCTTCGCGTAGTGATTTGGGAATGAGATGTCCAAGAACAATCACTAGTTCCAAAGAAAAATTATGATTTACCATTTGAAGATTGTGAAAGCGAAACTGAAGAAATGATTTATAAATAAGAGGATTTAGATATATCAGAGCACATTGAAGCAAACGAAGACATTGTGATATCTCAGACATACTACAGACTCAGACAGACTAGACTACAGAAGTAAGTCTTCGAGATATATTTAAGCTTCAACCCCTGTCAAGATTCAATGAATTTATGATGACTACAGTTGTTGAAGAAATTTACATGGATGAGCCTTGTTCATGCAACTAAGCAATTCAGAGTAGCCGGAGTACAGACTGGCAACGTGCAATGGACAGTGAGATCAAATCTCTACAAGAAAATGAAACTTGGGTAGTAGAAAAATTACCGGTTAACCGGAAGGATATACCCTGCAAGTGGGTGTATAAAATCATGAAAAAACCTAATGGAATTATTAAGAGACTTAAAGCCAGATTAGTCATCAAAGGATTTTCTCAACGCAAAGGACAAAACTATGATCAGACTTTCAGCCTAGTAGTAAAACTAGGAACTATTCGGGAACTGTTTAGTGTTGCAGCAAATTAACGGATGACACTCACTCAACTTTATGTGTTCATTGCATTTTTATACGGAAAATTGGGCGAAGAACTCTAAATTCAACAACCCGAAGGTTATAGTGATAGAACCAACAGAGTTTGTAATCTTAATAAAAGTATATACGGACCGAAGCAAGCACCTCGATGTTGGAATATAAGTTTTGTACATTACCTTATTAAACTTGGTTTAAAACAAAGTGGTGCTGATCCTTTCTTGTTTGCTAGGAAGAAGGTATTACAAAAGCTATTTGTGGCCTTGTATATGGATGATTGTTTAGTAGCTGCCTTAAAACCCAAGAGAGGTAGCAGAATTCATTGAAGAACTGAAACGGGAATTTAAGAGTACTTCAAAGCCTGCGTCATATTTCTTAGGCTTAGAATTGGAACGCAGTAGTGATGGCTCAGTCAAATGTGTCAAACAGCGTATACAAAGAATATATTAGAACGTTTTGGCACGGGTGAATGTAGACCAGCTACAACTCCAACAATCAAAGGAGAGTATCCAGTGGAACAGGAAGCATAAAACAACGTGAAGAAAGAGTTTCCATACATACAGGCAGTGGGAGCATTAATGAACCATACCTGGGGATTGGAAGTTGACCAGATATTTCTTGGGCTGTTGTAGCTTTATCAATAAAACTGGAAAACCCAACTAAAGAAGATTGGATTAGTGTCAAGCGCGTTTTACACTACCTGCAGGGCACTAATGACTATGGAATTGTCTAATGGTTAAGAATCAAGGGAGGAATTCTTGAGTACTACAGTGATGTTGATCATGGAGGTGACTTGACAACAGGACGATCAACCTCGGGCGTAGTGTGTATTTATGCAGGTGGAGTAATTTCATGGCTCAGCCCAAGGTAAACTTCTATTGCTATCTCCACAACAGAAGCAAAAGTTGTTGCAGCCAGTGAGGCAGTTCGTGAGATGGTTTGGATACACTGTCTTCTGGAAGACCTCGTAGAATTGAAGAGGAACCCAGAACTTCAAGTCGACAACGAGACGCCTATAAAATTGGATCAGAATCCAGAGTATCACCGTAGGACAAAACGTATCCGCAATAGACATTTCTCCATGAGGGAACTTGTCACAGAAAAGATAGCCCCTGAACATTAGACTGCGGATATAATGATTAAGCCACTTAATAAACCAAGACTAAAAATTTTCTGTCATTGAATGGGATTAGACAAGGACTAAAGAAAAATTTTAATGAGATAAAGTGTTGAAGTTAATACATAATTAATTCGTTTATTATCTGTGAAAACACTACTAATTTCTTTTGCTGAAATTATTATTTATAAGTAGCCTATGTTGGCTTACTCTTTGTTTTGATACTAAACAATTCCGTATTTTGTGTTCTCTATGTTTTACTGTTTGTGTTGTTTTTTGTTTATCTATAAGTTGACCTTAACAATGAAAGCTAAGATGTCGGATGATTTGGTTTGGAATACATGCACCGTCAAATAATTCTATGATTATTAATACTGTCTGTTGGCTAAACTTAACGATTACAATATATTTAAAGTTTGCTCTCAGCTTGTATATTGATTTCAGAAACCATATTATATTTTATGTTCGATAACTATAATGAAATAAAATCGCTAAAAACCTGATTACTTTTGTTCGGATAACAAACTTGATGTAGAAGTTTTACGTTCAAACTATAATTTAGCTTATATACCTATAGGAAGTATTACTATTTTAGTCTAAATTGACTTATTTAAAAAAAAAGTAATGGGTGTTGAACTTAGTTATGGTCTTCAAACCTTTTATTAACTTAAGTATTTCATTTAACTAATCATATATTGGTATATCTGCAGATCTGCAGATATATTGGTATAGCTGCAGATGTTCATTCTGTTACATTATAGAGATCAGTGAATAAGGTAGCTAAGAGCTTGATTATATTTGTTTGAGTCACAAACTTTGATAGTTTTCGTTCAAACGATAATAATTTAGGTTGTAGGCTTGTAAGATCTATTAATCTATTAAGATCATTGATTTCTATAATATAACTGGATGGACATCTGTGGCTGAAATTTTAGAGCTGTCGTCTGCATACCAATGTATAAGAGAGAAGGAAACTTTCATGTATCTCTTTATCTTTACACACATACAAGGAAAAGGGGCATTTTGATATTGTTTATTAATTTGATTGAATATATGAGCTACGTCAATGTATGATAGTGTATGGAAATAAATGTGAATCTTTGAAGAGCATAACAAAATTCGAAATTGGTGAGTTTATTCTTTAAATAAGTTGATGCAGGCTAATATATACGATGATTTTTGAAGGAAGCTCGTTTGGAAGGCTTTATTTCGTACCAGAATCCTACCTTATAGTAGTGTTTAGGTAGGATAAAAGACCTTTCAGAAGGAAATTTCTACTTCTATTCTAAAAGGCCGTTTATCCTATCAAAATACTTATATATGTTAGTATTCTGGTACTAAATAAAGCCTTACAGATTAGTATTCCTACTAAAATCAGTGTTTAGTAGATTCCGTACTTCTTACTAGCCTATAACCTATAATATCGTTGAACCTAGGACTTTTACACAAAGTATGTCATTAAAACAAATGTGATATAGTTTTATCTAACTTGTTTAGTTATAGTTATAGAACTTTCTACTTAATACGGTTTTTGATTGCAATTCTGTATTTAAAATATTAGCCAACTTAAAAGAAAATTGCAATATAACAACACTTTCTACAAACCTATAACCTAAGTGATAATTTAAATGTATGGCAACTACACAATGTTTGTCATTCGAACAAATGTAATCAAGTTTTAATATACATTATTAATTATATTCATCGAACTTCCAATACAATATTGGTTATGAATCCAATATAAGCTAATAGCCATCTTTAAATATAAGTTTAGTCTTGGCAGACTGTAAACAATATGGATGATAACTACATATTTAAATACGTTCAAGATTATATTTGTGTTTTGTACCCTTTTACCTGTAAAATTGAATTTTATATATATTAATGTAAATGATTCTTTGGGCAAGTGTTGTACAATGCGTCACTATTTTCAAACAATAACATTTTTATTCATCAGAGACATGTTTTGGCATAAGAGCATTGAAAAAAACCGTTAAATCTTTCCCCCACAATGAAGCAGACGATAAATTTGAACGTTACGTTTTGGTCCTTGGCAATGCACATGTTCATGTCCATCAAGTATAATATAGAGATCACTGATTAGCATACACGATTACATCAACTTCAAACTTAGGTATTCTGTTCAAACCTTTTATTAACATATTTATTTGATTTAACTAAACATACATTGATTTATCTCATATAGCAATTGTAAAACCCAAACCCCCTCTTTAATGAAAAATAATAAAATAATAATTTAAATAAAATATTTTATTGCCTAGCTCAAATTCTGGCAAACATTTTATAGTCTCTTTGGGGGTAGTTCTCCCATCTCAGGACCCCTGATTGGTTCACTTTGTCAAAACAGCTGATGCCCTGTCTGTTTGGAGGAAGGAGGTAAATTGTCAAAACCGATTAAATAATTAAATTGTTATGAATAAAGAAACAAAATATATCATAACATTTTATATTACAAAAAATACAGTTTTTGAGAATAGCTTTATCTTGTCTGAAAGACTGTATCAGTGTAACTACTTTTATCGTTAGGGTAATACATTACGCAAGACAAATAATTAAGTTAACAATAAATATATGTATTATAGAAAAACATAAATGAAATATAAGAATTCAATAGTTATACAAGACTAATGCTGGTTGACAATTGAACGTGTAATATATACATTCAGGAAAACAAGTGAGCATATCGTGGATCACGGAAAACTTTACGTTAAATACAAGATGTGTTGACACATAGCAAGTCCAAGCTATAGGATTGTCTTGCAGCTGCTAGGGTAAATAAGCGTCCAAGGTAGCATGGTCAAAGGCAGTAGGCTGGAAGAGCCTATTCACTATCAAAACAGCTGGGCAAGCACCAGGCTACTGTGAGTAGGGTCTAAAAGAAAAACAGTGAAATAATTACCAATGAAAGTTAACTGTAAATCCTATAAGTTTAGAGTTGCTATTATATATATATATATANATATATATAAATCGAACTTTGAACTAGCTTGCTTGATTGGGACTTACGAAGGTCCTGAAGATACATTGTATAATGAATGATATGAGAAAGGTTTGTTAATTACATTGGTAGATGGCTAGCAAACAGGTGTCAACACCAAATAGTACTATGGCCGGGCCTTTTCCCAATAGGTACTGTCAGAGTACTCAATAGTACATTTATACAATTACCCATTCCCTGGGGTACACCATTACTTTAGTGCACACTAACTTTTAATAGTTAGTCAATAGGAGCCAATGACGGGCTAAAAGTAAAGGCATTATCTGCGTGCACCCCATTATGGAAACTAGCGCAAAGCGTGCCAACAAGAATGATTCAACACATTGCCAGAACTGGATTCAAGAAAAAGGACTGACAACCTGGTTGTAGCCATACACAAATTAAACAAATTAACATGACGTCCACTGCGTCGTGAGAAAACAGACTAGTCATAAGGACTAAAAAGGAAGTACTGTACTTGAGAAAAGCAACCTTTAAGACTAGGCCCTTATTACCTCTGGCGCTCAAGGCTCCTATATTTAAGCTATGTCATATGGACATAGGGAAAAACTTAGTCACTTGGACTAATATAAGAAGTATGAACGACTCGAGAACACATTAGAGTCACTTTGACTACACCAACTAAGTCAGAAGGACACAAAACCATAATCTAGTCACTTCGACTGAAATAAGAAATATAGATAAATAGTCACCTCGGCTATATAAACTAAGTCAAAAGGACATGATAAACATTATAGTCACCTCGACTATATAAACAAAGTCTGAAGGACATGACAAACATTATAGTCACCTCGACTATATAAACTAAGTCTGAAGGACATGACATCAAATTCTAGTCTGTTAGACTAGACCCATAAGTCTGATGGACTTATTAAGAACGCCTTGATACTTATAAGATCGAAGAGGATCTCCCTCGACGACGTGGTAAGAACCACGATCCAAACTTCATGGCGAGCTCGTACTTCTGTAGGTGATAGAGCAGCGTTTCCTTCTTCGATGATACAATGTGGTGAAGTACAATATATGAAACTAAGCGGCACTCTTTATATACGATTTCTCTGACCAAACAGAAATAAAAAGAATAAGGGGTAAACTACAGGTAATGGGAAAGACGGAAACAAGGGGGAAAGGAAAAGAAAGAAAGGGGGAAAGAAAAGATAGAAGTACCAAGGAACGTCGTAAGAGCAGTAGCGCTCTAGGCTTGTGATTTCGATCCCAAGCTTGTCCCGTCCATTTCAACTATTGGGTGAGCAGCGAGGATGTGTGTGAGATTTGCCATGCTGGTGTCACCGCCATGCTCGTCGTAATTTCCTTGAAAGCATGGTGATTGTATCAGAGCCCATCTGGTTATGGTGATTAAGTCTTGAAGGATATTATTACTAAATAAATCAGTTTTAATTATCTTCTTTGGATTCAGATATAGTATTTTATAAGGATTCGTTTCGTGAGTGTTATTTTACACACTTGTAGTATTTTCTTCTCGGAAGCATGATGGCTGTATCCGAGCCCATCCAGTCATGGAAAGTAGTTGTTGAATCATATTATTCCTAAATATGCCAATTTTAATTCTCTTCTTTGGATTCCGCTATAATAATTATCATAATTTAGTATTTTTATGTAGGCTCGTGGTGTAGATGTCAATTTTGCATAATTAACATGCTACAAGACCAAACACAAGTGTAATGAACCATACAACAATGAGCAAATGTTATAACAGCCCCCATGCACCCAACATAAACAATACAATCAAATTGTAACAACCTGTTTTAGCACACAGAAATAAATGTTAGTTATATAAATGGCTTTATCCCATATGAATGACCGTTTATAAGGTAATGAGGACACACAACAATGAACATGGGTAAAATGCCTCATGTACCCGACATCGACAATACAATCAAATTGTTATAACCCTTTTATAGTACACAGAAAAATGTTAGTTATTCAAATGGCTTTACCCGATCTGAAAGACCGAGTATAAGTGAACCAAGACACACAACAATTAACATGGGCTATAGATGCCCCCATGTACCCAACATCATCAATACAATAAAAATGTTATAGCCCATTTATAGTACAAATAAAATTTTAGTTATTTAAATGTATTTACCCGGTTTGAAGGACAAATTACAAGTGCACCAGAACACACAACAATGTACATGGGTTAAAATGTGATTACATTCAAATTATAGACCTGGCTTTTATAACATATCACACACAATATAATTTTAAAAAAATGCTACTTTACCGGGTTGCACCAATAGCAAGGCTAAAACTATAAACTTAGTATACTGAAGTAATAGGTCACCTAAACTTTATTCTCAGATATGATCAGGCACCTTTTCAAGACTTCTGGGTAACCGTATGATTGTCTAGTCACTAATTAAGTGTTTGCTGGTATCATCAAATAATTTCTCATTTTTAGCTAACCAGTTTTCCGAAATTTATCATTTATCATCATAGAAACCAATATATCTGTAGTCCTGGCTTTTTTTTAACTCCTCCCATATCATTTACTTTACTAGCAGCATGCTCGATTCTCATGCTAAACGTTATACTTCATCGAGCCAAATACAGTGTTGTACCATAAATAAAATAGTTAAAAATAAATTTGTAAGATCTCCATCTAGAGCTCTGAAAGAGAAGATCAGATATTTCGATTATTAACTTATAAATCGCATTGTAACATTGATATTAGATTGTAAAAATTATTAAATTTTTGCAAAATAAGTATTTTTTACAAAATGTATTAATTATTGAATGATGTCAAAATGTCACATTCCCTTTTACGAGTTTAAGATAGGTGAGTATAGCTGAAAGTTTATTTCTCTCCTACAAAATGGCATGCAGACTACAGCTTGAAAATATAGTCTAAAGCGTATGTTTAAAACATTGATCTCTATAATGTAACTGTTGGATGGACATAGACATCATACACATTCCAAGGACAAAAGCGGGACGCTCAATTTGATCGTCTGCTACACTGTGGGGCGGAAGGGGGGCAGATTTAATGGTTTCTTTCAATGTTCTTATGCAAAAACACGTCTCTGATGAATAAAAGTGTTATTGTTTGAAATTAGTTAAGTATTATACCACACGTTCCTGAAGAAACATTTACATTAAAGGATATACAATCCAGTTTTACAGAAAATAGTGTATAAATACGAATAAAACCTTACATATTTAAATATGTAGTTATCATCAATATTATTTACTGTCTGCCACGATTACACTTATATTTAAAGTTGGATATTAGCTAGTATATTGGTTTAAGAAAATATATTATATTGAAAGTTCGATAAATATAATGAACAAGATATCTTAAAACTTTATTACGTTTGTTTGAATGACAAACTTTGTATAGTTGTCATACATTCAAACTATCACTTGGGTTATAGGCCTGTGGAAAGTATTATTATAATACCTTTTTTTTAGGTTGGCTCATATCTTTCAGAAACCATTTTATTTTGAAATGTCGATAACTATAATGAAACAAGTTAGCAAAAAACGGTATTACAATTGTTTGAATGACACACTTTGTGTTGATGTCTTACGTTCAAATGATAATTTAGGTTATATGCTTGTAGAAAATTCAGTATCTACTAAACCCTGATTTTAGTAATAATCCCAATCTGTAAGGCTTTATTTCGTATCAGAATACTATCATATATATAATATTTTGGTTGGATAAATAGCCATTTAGAACGGAAGTAGAAATTTCTTTCTGGGAGTTTTTTTTTTATCCTAACTAAACACAACTATAAGGTAGGATTCTAGTACGAGATAAAGCCTTACAAGTGAGCTTCCTTAAAAAATCATCGTATATATTAGTCTACATCAACTTATTTAAAGAGAAAAACTAGCCAGTTTTGAACTTTGATTTGATCTTCAAACCTTTTACTGACATATTTATCTAATTTAACCCTCACAACTAGATGTATCTAATATATTCAATCAAATTAATGAACGATGTCAAAATGTCACATTGGCTTGTATGGGTGCAAGAGAGAAATATATGTCCAAACGTTTTTTTCTCTCTTACACAATAGTATGCAGACGACAGCTCGAAAATATCAACCACTAATGTCCAGGCCGGTCAACACTTGTTTACCCATCAAAACATGGTAAAGAGCTGGCTTTGCTAGTGCTGCATTGTGACCAACATAATACATTTACATTTCTTTAAACAATAAAGGCAGTTATATTTTCAACCCATGCCATGCTCGTGCAATAGAAACATGTTTGGTATTTTATCCGTGGAAACATTTCTATTCTTCTATAGTACCCGGAAATCCTGAATATTAATTTTTTGGTTGTGTTTGATAAATATAATTTGTGATGAATCGTAATTACGACATCTAATTATTTTAAAGTATTGTGAACACCTAATAATAGAAGTATTTATGTATAGAGTTCACATATTCCTTTACAGTATTATCGGCGTAAGTCAACATTGTTAATTTTACTTGATATATTAAAATTATTGACTTAAAAATAATGATACCTCAGTTATTACAAATAATTTGTCCACACGTCAATATTCCATGTCTAGTGGGAGTGTCATAAAATATGTTAGACAACTAGAATTTTCACGTCGTAGATCATCAAATTATTTCAATAAACTTTATTGAATATAAAGATGAATTCACTAATATTTCTTTGTATTGGTAGATTTATTTTGAGTGTACCATTAATACAATTGTTCCTTCACATGCCTGAATAGATTTTAGTTCCAAATCGCACACCGTCATATAATTTTTAAGGAAGTTTCATCATATTTAAGACCCTATTTAAAAGCATATTAAATGAGTTGGCTGTGAGGTTTGATTGTGCCCCACTTAGAAAACACCAAAGGTAATATTTGTATTGTGTCATATTCACAACTTTATATATGCTGATTTTTATTTTATTTTTAATCATATTTACATCCAAATTTATGCCATTAAATAATAATATTACTTGGCACTGTGTCTTACTTCCTTTTCAGGTTATACACTTAAGTACTAATTACGCTAATGGTCTAGGAATTGGGAAAGCTGTGTATATAGGAAGTGAACCCGCATTTGCGTGAAGGGAGGATGGAAAACCATTTAGGAAACCCCCATTTTACCTGAGCGTTATTCGAACCTCAATCTCCCTGTCTTTGGTAGTCTAGCTAAACACAAAACCACCCTCTAGCCAACCACGCCACCGAGGCGGTTATATACCATTAAAATATGTTAAAAATATAAATTAGTATTGGGTTTATTTGATGAACACACTTTAGCCGTTCGGAATAGTAGGGGCCTACACACTAAGCGCGGAAGTCTTTAATTTTTATATATTTATCAGATCATTAGGCTACAAGAAATTTAATATTTTTGAACATCTAGGACCTATACACGAAAGAAAATTTTTATTGATAACATGAATATTGTAAAATAATTTAAATAAAGAAAACTCACATAGCCTAATTCACAGAAGAATGCCAATAGAATATAGCCTAGGCTATAGAACATAAATATTCAAAAGATTATCACTACATGACACCAAAAGTATTTTAATACACACTAGCTTACATATTGTATTATTATATCAAAATTATCCCATATTTGACAAAACCTATTCTTTTAGGTGTCACCAATATATTTTTCACAAAATTGTGGGGGGCTCAAATATCTTGCACTAAAGTAGGCCTACCGTAGGCTACTCTTTTCACGAACATGCTATTTTGATGCATATTTTATAAATTCTATTATAAATGCTCTATTCATTTCCTTCTAAATCTCATAAAAATATTTTAAAAACAATTTGATTCATTTAAATATTTATTTATTCACATATGAAAGGCTAGGTTAAGCTAGTTTGGTGTAGTTTTAATTATAGACATTTCAAATATTATGCTTAAAAATAAATATTAGTCACCTTGATATCTCCAACCCCTTTGAAATAGCTTCCAGCCTAAATCAAAATGTGGGACAGTCTATTTCAGGTAGTCTCATCAGAAGCTGTACAAACTTACTTTGATTGCCGCATAGTCTAAAGCAGCCTGGTCAGCAACCTTTTTTTATATCTCGGGCTGTATGGGTGTAAACAATATTTTGGTGGGCAGTATAGTTTAAAGAAAAATCGACTAAAAAATTTCAAATTTATATTTTTCTCATATATGTTAGTAATTAAATAGGGTCTATAGTTTATTCTTATGAAAGCATGATTTATTTGTTTACTTAGTGTATAACTGTATTATAATTGCAAGTTATGTTAAGGGAAAGTTTGAAGAATATGATTTGGTTGATGAAATTAATTATTCTCAATGGTTATCAGTTGATAGAACAGAAATTCAAAAGATGACTTTGACTGAAGAAGAATTTGTTGTTTTACTTGTGGACAAAATTCAAAAGCTTATTCCTCATTTTTATCTAAAAAAAAGCACAATCAAAGTCATTGAGAGAACTTACAAAATTAATAACTTCAGAAACAGTTACTAACCTGATGGACTTTAGTGAAAATTATTCCTATGTGATCCAAAATGAAGCACAAGGATATCATTGTATCGATGGTGCGTGCACAGTTCATGCTGTCGTTATTTATTATAAAACAGACACTGATTCCATCACAACATCAAGTCATTGTTTCATTTCTGATTATCTCAACTATGATGTTGCAATATTCTATAGAATTCAACAAGAAATAATCATGTTCATAAAAACTAATCGTCAAATTGTAAAGGAAGTAAATTACTTTACTGATTGTTGTGCTAGTCAGTACAAAAACTAAAAAAACTTTATAAAGTTGTGCCATCACAAAATTGATTTTGGCAGGTGAAGGGCGGGTTTTCCAATCAGATAAATCTGTGCCGGAACCGGATCTCAGTATTAATTAATTAATATACACCGATGACAAATTTAATCTGACTTTTAATTCCCCAAAGATCACTCTCATTGTGTCATAATAAACCAATACCGGTATGTATGCATTTCTCATGTCATATTGGGATACCTACTGCGCAGAGGTCTTTTGCATGTTTGGTCAAAATACATGGGTCTAAATAAATCCTTTCACACGGTGAACCAGGGAAAATGAACTTAAGTGTGTATACATACTGAAAATTTCCTGAAATGTTTTGGGTGCTGGATGTTGCCGACCACTGGTTTAAGGCATAACTATGGCAATAAACTGGCCTGCCGATGATAGGTAGATCACGGCTCGATCCTGGTTGGGTGTACCAAGTGTGTTTTTCCTAAATGGTTTCCCCACTTTCTCTCTACACAAGTGTGTGTATAAGGCATTCACAAGCTGAGTTTACTTGAATGGCAGCTTGAAATGTTACTAGAAGTAATCCCTAATATATCACCACGCCAACAGCTGACATCTATCACTTTGGATGACTGTAATGAAAACAGATAGTAATATATTGTGATAGTTAACCACAGTAATTTAGGCCAATATTATTTATATATTTATTTGAGGTCGGACACAAAGTTTATTTATAGTTGTATTCCCTTTAAAAAAATATTAACACCACTTTCACAAAAACTTCTAATGAACATAGCTTCAAAATGGTGACTGACGAATTTAAACCATATGATTGAACATAACAGTAAACAAGTTTTTTACAATGATGCAGACACGCAGTTGATGAAAATACTTTATTCAGTTAAATATTTCAAAATACGATAAAATAATCATAAAATCATGTATTGTATGTAAAAAAATGACAACAATTTTGTTTTTTCTAAGTAAATACGATGCCTGTATTGAAAGATATTGATGTATGCACTATATTACACAAAATCAGTAACGTTCCAAAACGAAAAATAAGTACTTTTAATTATGTTTAAAATATTGTTTCGAGTTGGACGAAAAGAAATTATTTAAAAAAATGAAATAGTTTGAGGAAACTTAAGTTAACGTTATTTTTAATGTAAAATATAACAGGTAATTAAAGATATTTACATTTATAACAAAACTGTGATCTTTTACAAGTGTTGGCAACCCAAAACCTAAACATATGATTTCCGAATTGTCATCCAGGTAAAAACCTATCGTGAATGGAATATATACATCCTCCCAATTCAATGGGTAGTAAGATGCAGTGCTAAAAAAAAGTAATATATAAATTGGTTTTATAAAAATAATAAAATAATACTTATATATTTACAATAATTAAGCTTGTTTCGAACACATTTCTAGTTTTATGTCAAGATATTATCCATTCTGTGGCCTATTTTCTCCTTTGGAGGATGTCTTCTGAGTCCGATGTGATTATTTGATAATGGCATATTATAATAATGTAGCCAATATTAAACATATTTTTCCTTTCTAAAGCCATTCTGACATTCAAGAATAAATTGTCCTGTGAATATTTTCAATTTTCCATTGAATAATCTGCTAAAACTTTTGTTATGACCGGTCGCCAGTCTATAGAAGATGGGACACACACATTTAAATAATACAAGAGATATTTACTATTTTATTACTAACTAGTTTAATGACATGGAATATAACATATACAATTATATACAAACGATGATAGTTGATGCATAGTAACTGTCAAGTATCAATCTGTAAACTATCCTAACTCTACATTACTTTTGGAGCATGCAGATGTCTTAAGCTTAGCAACATCCTCTGATGAAGTACCAGACACAACTGTCCTGTTAGTCACCCAGTTTGTCCCTGCATGAACTCTGGGTCATGAACTGGCCATTCATTTCCAACTGGAATTTACATGGTCAGTACAGAAGCCATTGTCTCAAGATTATGATTGTAATCATAAGCTAGGCATCCATCCTAAGTTGTAACAATTCTTAGTTTCAACTATGCACTTCTGTAGCTGCACATTCTTAATTTTGAGTGAACACACTGTTCTACATATTGTGGCTTCCAACCCTTTTCTAAATTTTAACAAGTATTCCATTATAGCTGTTATCTGTGTTGTTTTTTTTGTCTCCTTTCTATAGATTAGGATAATAACACTTCATTTCCATTCTGTTGCAGATTTATTTTTTAGAGTGTATATTGTTCAACAATTTGAGTTTGATATTGAATATATTTCGAGTGTTGTATTAGTAGCGCTCAGAGCTTATTTCATCTTCTCCTAAGGAGTTGCCATTTTAAAATTCTCTCTATGTTCGAAATAGTGTCATCATATGTTCAATTATGTCACAGCTCATTGTAATAATCTAATAATAACTGAAAATACTAGTTAGATCTGTTTCAAGAAATGAAATTATTGTGCTCCAATGTTGTCAATATCTTTTTTTGAACTTCCTTTCGTGCATCAGTTCTAATCTATCTACTTCTATTGTTTGTGAATTTAGTCATCTGTTTTATACTAATTTTTTGCTAGATTCTTGAGTTACAGTATATCCATCACCCCATATATTTAATATCCTTTTTAGAATATATTTATTGTCCTTACTAATTTCATATGCATCATTTTTTGTTTTTAAACTTTGCTTTTTTCTTTTTTTTTACTAAATAGAATGGCAAAACGTACACAACCACATTGGGAGGCCCCGGAACAAATAAAGAGGCCTGTACTCAAGCTCTACAATAGCCTTACTCGTCAAAAGGAGAATTTTGTGCCGCAAGATGGAAATATAGTCACATGGTACAGTTGTGGACCAACTGTGTATGATTCTTCACATATGGGGCATGCAAGGTATCATTAATGTTTCACCTATTTTAAAAATCCATTTAAACTTGTATTTTACTTATCTATTCCTGCTCATTTATTTGTTATGTACAAATGTTTGAACTTATTATCAACCATTTTAAATTCACACTATTGCAGGCCTATTTGACTTGAACCAAAGAGGCCATGAATAGATCCTCAACTTAGAGCAGGGGTGTCAAGCTCAAACAGGTTTAAGGGCCATATTACATCATTAAGGAGGCATTGCGGGCTACACACAGGGTTTTTGTTTATTGTGAACAGTATTTTAAATTTGGAATATTTTACTTGAAACTTGATACTTTTTGCACCAGATTTAGAGACTTTCAGCGTTACTGAGTTGGCAACCCTTAAGATGGTGCAAGCTATGTGCAGTTTTGTTCAAGCATTCGATTTTTTGTTTAGCTTTCTATGTAGTTTTTATATTTTTAGTTTGCATGGGTCTTTTGATTATCTTTCCTGTTTTTTTATATTTAATACATTTTAAGTTCGCATGTGACTTATGTTTAGGCCTACCATTCTTTGTTTTTATATCTAATTTTTTTAGTTCCCACGCAACGTGTGTTTACTTGTTTTGTTTTTTATTTTAACTAAAGGGTTTGGGGGCGGGGTGTTATCTGTTTGCAATGGCGTCTAAACGTCCAGGTAATTTATATAACACTTTAATTGCAAAGAAAAACAGACAATCAATTAGTCTGGCTGTTAAAATGGACGTAATACAGCGACTCGAATCCGGTCAGCGCTGTGTAGACATTGCTGCAGCTTTGGGCCTAACTGCAACTACTATTCGCACTATAGGGAAAAATGCCATGAAAATTAAGTGCAGTGTGGAAAACGTTTCAGGGCTCAGTGTGACAAAGGTCAGGCGTACAAGAAACAAACACATTGAAAAGATGGAGAAAATGCTTTCGCTGTGGATTGAATCTCAAAACCAACGTAGTGCCCCAGTTACTTTAGCTATTGTTCAAAGTAAAGCTAAATCTTTATATCATGTGCTAAAGCCTAAGGACGGCAAAGGCTCTAAAGAAGAATCTTTCAGTGCCAGCCGAGGGTGGTTCGATGGTTTTAAGCACCGGTACAATTTTTATAATATTAAAGTGACTGGTGAAGCTGCAAGTTCTGACAACATTTTGGCGGAAGCCTTTGTTGTCGAACTTCAAAACATCATTGAAGACGGCGGATACTCACCAACTCAAGTGTTCAATGTTGATGAGACCGAATTGTTTTGGAAACGTATGCCTGCCAGAACTTACATTTCACAGGAAGAAAAGACAGCACCAGGTTTTAAAGCTGTGAAAGATCGTGTAACACTGTTGCTAGGTGGGAATGCATCTGGTGACTACAAGATGAAGCCACTCCTGATTGCCAGATCAGAGAATCCATGGGCTTTGAAAGGAAAGATGAAGGAGCACCTTCCCGTTATTTACAAAGCCAATAAAAAGGCGTGGATAACTGGTGCCATGTTCTGTGAGGGGTTGAAAGTCTATGCAATACACTTGTGGAAGAGGTACTGTGCAAAGGAGAATTTAGATTTCAGAATTCTCATCCTCATTGATAATTCTCCCCCTCATTGATAATTCTTCCTCACATCCTCATGACATTCCTGACTTGGATGAGCATGTGAAGATTGTTTTCCTCCCTCCCAATACTACGGCTCTAATCCAACCAATGGACCAAGGTGTAATTGCCACTTTCAAGCGATACTATTTTTGACGTACGTTTGAGCAACTTGTCGCAGCTACAGATGGTGAAGACAGGACCAGCATCAAGGAGTACTGGCGGAGCTACAATCTCTTTAATGCTATCAACAACATATCCATGGCTTGGCAAGAGGTTTCCCATACATGCCTCAACGCGGTGTGGCGAAATCTATGGCCTGAATGAGTCACAGATTTGAAAGGATTTGAAGAGATTGTGCCAATTGCAAACACAAACCTCCTCAACATTGCCCGTGATGCAGGCTTCCAGAATCTGGAAATAGAGGACATAGAAGAGGTTGTGGACGTCGAGATTGAGGAACTCACTAACGAGGAGCTACAAGAGCTGGCTCAAAATCGAAGCCCTGAATCTGACAGCGAAGAGGACAAGCCTTCATGCACATTTACTACGAAGAGCATGGCTATTGCATTTCACCGCATTNTATTATTATTATTATTATTATTATTATTATTATTATTATTATTATTATTAGCACCGCGTCTTACTACCCGTTCGGGTTATACGCACTTACGCTAATGTGTAATGGTAGGGTGATTGTGAGATGAAATGGAGGACCTACAGTTTAACGTGGAATCCGAACCACGGTGGAGACCTGGCATTCCTCACATTCACAAGATGTCTTGTCAGAGGTGAAGGAAGGGTTTGGTAATCAGATAAATCTTTGCCGGGACTGGGGATCGAACCCCGGCCGCCAGCATAGAAGTCTGACACCTTACCCCTAGACCACCAGGTCACCCAGTTTACAATATTAAAAACATTTGTTAAAATAAATAGTTATGGTAAAGGCAGCAATAATAAACTTAGTTCAAAATTCATATATTTTTCATTTATAACAAAATGCCAGGATAGTAATTTATCAATTTATCATGCCACGAAGAAATACAGCCAGCTATGTCACGTCTTTTATATCAGTACTTTTGTCGATGGCTATAGAAAAAGCAATCAAACTCTCAGCCCTCTTTGTTATTTGTTCTTTAACATTACCTGAAGTATCATTGATGTGTAAAGGTAGGCTTATTCCTTGAAAGGCTAATGTTTGAAATTTTTAATTTGAACATACCGGTCTGCAGCAGTAACCAGACAGTCTTTTAAATATCCCCCCTCATCGAAAGGTTTCGATGCACACACTATTTTTGGCATATTCTGTTACTTTATTCACGTGCATAAAAAATGTTTGTTGTTTCAACCGTTCACTTTTCAATTTGTATATTTTGTCCTCATTAGCTTGGCCAGTATATTTCTCCTGTGAATCACAGTGGTTTGTACCGTAGTGGCATCTCAAATTGTATTCTTTCATCACCGAAACAACACAATTACAAATTGATCGTGACTCAGAACGAATGGTTGTGAGAACAGAGGGTAGAGAGAAGCTGAAAGAATTTGTAGGGGAGAGTTTGGAAGGGAGTGTTTGTAGGAGAGGTGTCTTATGAAGCTAAGGAGGGATAAGAGCTCCAATAAATAAAGTAAAGTGGTAAATCCAATCCCTTAACTCAAAATACAGTACAGGCACAAACAAAGTATGTAACTGCGGTCCACATTCCTATTCTTCTTTAATATTTAGGTGCGGGCCAGTTTAAACGCTCTCGTGGGCCATATGATTGCCACTCTGGGTTTAGAGCTCTTGGAATGTTTTCTTGAAAACACTAACAAGAGTTTTTTTTAATTAGATAGGTGTTTCTGTACACAATCTCTTAAGCAAACTTATTTGTAAACTATACTGTATATATGAAGTCTGACCAAAAGTTTTTCAGTTCTGATTTGAATTTTTTGAAGTGCTCTAATTGAAAATTAATAGTTATGGCTCTTCTTTCTTGAAGGTTTTTACAGATAAATAAATAATTTTGTAAGGTTTCATAAAAATGTTTTTTTTAAATTTGATAGTACATAGTTAAGGGCAGTATTTTTGCAGTTTTTAGAATGTTGATGTCCTAAGTTATGATAACCCAAATAAAAATTTTCCTATCACAGAGTTGTTATTTTCCAGTGCAACATAACATGATTACAGTATTCTTTGTCACTTTATGCCCTTAAATTGTAAGTCATTTTCAAAGGTAATTTTTCAGACAACATATACATGCACAGAACTGATAAAAAATAACTTTGTCCATTGATGATAATGGAAGTTATATTATTTGTTAACATTCATGTTGTAGATGTGGCATTGCAATTCTCTCAACCTACGTTGTCTTAGTCAATTAATTTACAGCTAACCATTTATTTTTAAGAATTACTGGCAGAACCTGCTACACAATCTCTGTAAAGTCTAACGATGCATATCCATAAGACCAGGATTGAATTCTAACTGGCTACTCCAGGGGTTAATGTTAAATATAATCATGCTGGTCATTCTAGTTTCTTTAGATTAGATGGTCTAAGTCACTAAACTGCAAAGCAATTATTTTGTGTATGAGAATGTAAAATATTATGGATAAGCATTTGTTTCTAACATAGTTCCATTTCTTGCCTCAGGTCTTACATATCATTTGACATTCTTCGTAGAGTTTTGTCAGACTATTTTGGCTATGATGTGCAATACGTTATGAACATTACTGACATTGATGATAAAATAATCAAAAGGGCAAGGCAAAATCATCTTTATGAAAAGTATGTGCAAGAAAACTACAGTCTTCAAAAGAACTTAAGTGATGCTAAAAAAGTGTTGGACCTATTTATGGTCACTGTCAAGACTACAATAGACTTGGACAAAAAGTGCATGATAGAAAAGTTACTTGCTAGGATGACATCTGCCGTGGAGCAGCTGGAAGCCGCTGTGAAATCTAATGATGATACAAAGACAAAAGAAGCACAAAAGGTATGTATTGTGTAAAATTTCTTAGAAACCAAATCATAAGCCAAAAAAATCAACCACTGGAGAAATAAATCAACTATCCTAACTGGCCTATAGTGCATTACTTCTCAAACTGTCAAATGTGGCAGACCAGCATTTCTCCCCACTGCACCAGGGATTGTAATAGGTTTGACCTATTCCAAGTGAGGTAACCTAATTTGTGAATATATCTGCACTTTAACATCTCAGATTTTAATTTTGTTTTTTTCACTTGAAGGTGTACACCAGCTAGAGCTAACATATGCATAACTTTATTATTTATTAAGAAATTTTGTTTATTTTTGTGTCCAATTAAAACTTAAGTTTAGTACTTTAAAACACAATTCATAACCCTTAGACCAGGGGTTCCCAACCCTATGATCGCGGGCGCTATGGCCTTTTGCACCTACCCTCCAGTTTTTGACCACAGCTGAAAATTTCTTGACTAATAATTTTAATCTGTCAATTTTCTGACAAAAATCAAGTTTGTGCTTATCTCCAGATATACTGTTCTCAAGAAGTTGGTGATTGAAAGCCCCCTCTTTCCGATCCCTCCCTTTCATTCCTCTTTTCTTTTCCGGCTCATATACAAAGTGTACTTTTACTCGGAACCACCGTATATTCAAGCTGAATGGTTTTACTTTTTCCTAATCACAAAACTCTACCCCCTTCCATCATTCTCTTTACACTAACTAATACCATCCTAATAATTCCTATTTCTTTTGTAAATATCTTGACATGAGTCTACTCAGCTTTGTTGGCCTTGAGTGTTACCCACAACCACATGTAATGTCACAATCACTGTTGGAAACTTAACATGGCAGTTTATCGGTCGTGTGTATAGCGTTGAGGCTGACCTCTGAGTCTGGCGGGAGTTAGTAAATTTGCCTTGAAAAAGTAATTGGTGTCTGTCGCACTACCGTTAGTTTTGAATGTACTCTAAGGTACAAAAAGGTTGATGATCTCTGCCTCAGACAAATGTGATCCATAATATTATAATCTGGTTTTATTTTTATTTCTATCTTTTCCTCAAATGTTAGGTTAATAATGGCTTCTTAACCACACTTAACTAACATCTTAAATATAATACAAGAATAGCATAAACTTTCTTAGAAAAAACCTGTTAAACAGCGTGAAGAAGTTGGTAGTGTTAAAAGTGTAAGAAAAACTAAATAGAGGAGTGTGTTTGTTCCTATTTAGGCCTATCTTAACTATTCTTTCAGGTTGTCTTCCTTCACTAACACTTTACATTACTGTACAGTATTTCTACAGTCTTATACATTTCATACAATACATTTCCAAGCCATTAGGCAAAAATTCATTTTATTAGAATTGTGTAACTAAGTATTAAACATAAGCTTTAATTTGATGCCAAAATGAACAAAATTGCTGAATAAATAATGAAGCTATGCATATTTTAAGTAATCACAAAATAAATCGAAGTCACTCCTAAAAAGAAACCCATTGTTTTCAAAATTGTGTCATTCAGTCATTTATGCACAAAAAAATGTGAAAAAAATATGTTATCTCTTAATTGTATATACCTACAGAGGGGGGACAGAAGACAATTTGAGATAGGGGCTCATGGCAATTAGGTGATCTCACAGGAAATGAGCATACCTTGTCCAAAATAATTGAAAATAATATATTAAGTATATTGGGAATATTTAAAAAAAGATTTATTACATTCAGTTAAAAGAAAGAATGCTTTATTTATTTATTTGATATGAACAGCTGTGGTGCTATGTCAAACATATTTCTTTCTTTCCTGGTAGTTCACTGAGGTAGCCTGTGAACCATCACCGGTCTGCATACCACCACTTTGAGAAACACTGATACGGCCTACATTGTATTAAAATGTTATCTCTTAATATAGTTAGTCCAACAATTTACTTAATGGCTTAAAAGTCCAAATCATATTTATTCCCTTTCACTAAACAGTCATTTAACTTTCGAGGGTAGGGTTGTTGTGTTGTTCTAGAATTAAAATTAAATTATCCTATGTGATCTTAACATTGAATTGGCTGCTGCTATCTTGACATTAAATATGTGAATAAACTTGATATTTTTTTAAATGTTACAGTGTATAATTATATATCCCAATAAAAATGGGTTGTATTTTCAAAATTCAATAAATACCCACTTTTATCCACTGTTTATTTCACATTTTCCAAACTATGTATAAATATATGTGGCTCTTGTTTGATAAAAGGCAATTATTGCGGAGTGTGATAAAACTATCAATGTACTTAGGTTATTTACTTATCAATAATAAACATATACAACAAATTTTCAACTATATTGCAGAAACATTTCTACCTTAACAATGCTTTTAAGATAAATACCTGCCATTAATGCTGCCAACTTTTACAATAAAATTCCAAAACAATTTTTTTAAATGGGTAGTTGAGTGGACCGTAAAATAATAATATCTTTGAAGTTGTTAGTATTCAGTTAAATGTTATCTAGATCCTGTTGACTGAGTCCCGAGACCCGTTGTCAGAGTGGCTGGACCAGGAGAAGGGGGATTCCATCACTGACAACTCAATCTTCGCTGAGCTTCCACGATATTGGGAGGCAGAATTCCACAAGGACATGGATGCACTCAATGTAACATCATTTTAACCATGATGAGGTTTCAATGTAATTAAATGATAAACAAAAAGGCGAAAAGGCGATAAATGCAATGTAGGGAGTTAGCAGAGTATTCTTAACCCACAGTTTAGTAAAAATATTTTTTTATCTGTTTTTAAAAACTTAATTGACTTTACTAGTGAGCAAGATCACAATGGCAGTATGCCTTAAAATACTCTCCAACCACCCTTGAGATACTTTTTTGTTTGATTCCTTAGGAAATTCCAAAGTAGGTTAGGTATGAGTGATTTGTAGTTCATTATAAGTGCATTATTGGGTGCTAACAATACCTGGTATATGTTAAGTGCTTAAAAAAACCTTAACTAATAAATCTCAGAAGCCATGGTGTTCAGAGAACAATCGTTACATTAAGACAAATTTCACTATCACCCAATGGTAGCAATGTTAAGTGTGAACTGTATTCTAGTTTTCATTGTAAAAGTAATATTATGTTCATCCCCTTTTATATGAATCTATCTATCCTTCCTGTACCTTCTTTCAAATATAACAATATTTACTTTTAAAATAAGATAAAGGAAAGATGGATGAAAACATATAAAAGGGAAAAAATACAATATTTATTTTACAATGTTAATAACAGCTCACACTTTCAATTGCTGCCACTTAATAAAGAGGTAATCGCTGTTATTTATATGGCTTTTTTTTCACATTTCCTGTAACTTCTTACAAATATGTATAGAAAAAATACCTCAAAAAGCGAAAAGAGATTCTCCTTAAAAATACTTTTAAGAAACACTTAGCATTTTTATGACATAAATTTAAATTTTGCCAAATGTACAAGATAAACAATAGAAACAAATATAGTATTAACTCACCACACAAACCAAATTGCATATTAAAATCATATATTAAATAGCTGTGTCTATATTGCATTGTTAATTATTGTTTGTATTTGTGAACAGGTGCTTCGCCCTAATGTCCTAACACGAGTCAGTGAATACATCCCAGAAATTATTACATATATAGAGAAGATAATTGTACAAGGTCTAGCCTATGAATCCAATGGTTCAGTGTATTTTGATGTCAATAATTTTGACAGTCGAGAAGGACATCATTATGCCAAGCTGGTTCCTGAAGCATATGGGGATGCTAAATCATTGCAAGATGGGGAAGGTGAGATAAAGATAATTTTTGGTACAAGGGTGATCCCAAAAGTAAGGTCTCTTATTTTTTGTTAATTAAAAAAAATGTATTTGCAATAATCTTTACATTTTTTTTAAAAGTTTGAACAATTACCTATTTTTCTACATAATCTCCATTTTGGTCGATGCATTTTTGTAGATGCTGTGGCAGCTTTTGTATTCCCATGTCATACCAGCTCACCACCATGTCCTTGAGGAATCGTTGAACCTCTTCTTTCACCTTGTCGTCAGAGCTGAATCGCTATCCTGCCAAATGTTCTTTCAACTTAAGGAACAGGTGATAGTCGCTGGGTGCCAAGTCTGGATTATAGGGTGGGTGTTTTATGATGTCCCATCCAAACTTTTGCAGAAGCTCGGCAGTTTGACGGGTGATGTGTGGGCAAGCATTGTCATGGAGAATGCTTATGCCCTTGCTCAACACATTCCTCTCCTCCGGTTCTGAATTGCCCGTCTGAGTTTTTTTCAGAGTTTCATAATACCGATCAGTGTTTATTGTGGTCCCAGCAGGCATAAAGTCGACCAACCATACTCACTTTCGATCTCAAAAACAGTTGTCATGACTTTACCGACAGACTGTGTTTGTTTAAAATTTTTTGGCTTCGGAGAAGAGGAATTCTGCCACTCCCGCGATTATTGTTTCGTCTCTGGGGCGAAGTGAAATGCTCAGGTTTCATCTCCTGTGACAATAGAGTCCAAAAAGTCTTCATTGTTCGCATAGCGGCGAAGAAACTCGCGGGAAGAATCAACACGTTGCTGCTTGTGATATTCTGTCAGCATTCGTGGAACCCATCGAGCGCAAACCTTCTGATATTGCAACTTTTCGGTTAAGATCCTGTGTATGGTGCTTCGGGACACCTCAGGGACCAAAACACAAAGATCATCCAGAGTGATCTGTCGATCTTCACGCAGACTTTCTTCGATCTTCTCAACTGTCTTGTCAGAAATTGACAGTCTCCCACTCCTTTGCTTATCATGAATTTCACTACGACCAGCTATAAACTCCCTGCACCATTTGCAAACATTTTTGATGTTCATGCATGACTCGTCATACACTTTGGTCAACTGGCGATGAATTTCAACAGGTGTAATTCCTTTTGCATTCAAAAACCAAATAACAGCGCAAATTTTGCACTTGGCAGCGAAGTTCAACGGGTGCTCCATTCTCAATGGCTGCCAGGACCAGGCTGAGCATCACAGGGAGGCGCGAGCATGCTCGGGTAGGGGTGGGGAAACTCCCAATCACAACAGATATTCAACAGCCACCAAAACATTTTCGCTACGCTCCCAGTCCTTCAGAGACCTTACTTTTGGGATCACCTTCATAGATAAGTTAAAATATTGCTGTGACACATATTTTAAATCTAAAAGGTTCTCTTCAGAGTTAACAAACTAGTTATAAATTTCTTACCCACTTTAGATTATCCCTTTTTTTTTTTTT
>CABFOW010000813.1:0-32731 GCA_902141385.1 Timema californicum | reverse complement strand
TTCCCCATCCATTTTATAACTAGTAGGGCTTACGGTAAAATCTAGCTTCTACCTGACTAGGGGTTGCGTACACATGGTTTCCTTAAAAATACCTTCCTCTTAAATGGCAATACTATGGATAAAATTGACGTTTTACAATGTTGTAGAATATTTAAATTTGTTCTTTAACTCTTTATCTACCCACAATTAAGGCATAAATTATTAACATCTCATATTTATTTTCCATTATAAACTTTTCTACTTCTAACATATGAGAAAACAGATCTATTTTATTTCAAATACCTTCTGATTTCACTACATTAACATAGGGGTAAATAATAATTGTGTGCGAAAAGTCGAAGTCAAAAGTTCAAATCTCCTTCGACTCAGACTTTGACATCCACAATAACCTTCACATATTCGAAAAATTACAAAGGAAGGATAAAACTTCGATAAATTATCAAACGATTTAATTTTATCTTACTAAATATTCAAGACATCGTGTGAATGTGGGGAATGCCAGGCCTCCACCGTGGTTCGGATTCCACGTTAAACTGTAGGTCCTTCATTTCATTCACAATCACCCTACTATTACACATTAGCGTAAGTGTGTATAACCCGAATGGGTAGTAAGACGCGGTGCTAATAATAATAATAATACTAAATATTACAGTTTTCAATATTTGATAATTTTAACCATTACTAAACAGAATTTTAACACTGACTAGTAATTTAACTACCACAACATGAACATAGATCAAAAGGGGGTAAGTACATATTAATATTTTATACTCACTATTACCAACATAATTTTGTAAAAAAAGAAAAATACCTTTAAAGAAATAACACCATGGTCAGCAGTGGCGTGTGATGACTTTTCTCAAAGAGGACAAGATTCAAAGACACCTTTCATTATGGGGCTAGAGAGGAATACTCTCCAAATAATGTACAATATATAGCTTAGCATATATACTTTTTCATGTGATAGGTTAAACAATTTAGCTCTCTTCAACCGATTCACAATATTTAGACATGTAATAAACAAACAAATACATAAATAAAGATTTAAATTAAACAAAAACACGAATAAAAGTAAACAACTAAATAAAAAATTAATAGTAGAATCTTACCTTTATTTGTATATTAGTTCAATCCTTCTGTCACCTTTTTGAATTAATTTGTCGATAACAGCGTCATAGAAGGATTTTTTACTCTGCAGTTCATCTAGCGACTTTCAACTGACAGCAGGGAAGGTGTGGAGAGCCTATTCTCACACTGGGTGTTACACACAGTCGTCTTAATTTGTTTCAAACAAAAGAAAGAACGCGCTGGATGTGCTCACTGGTATTGTTGATACCAAACATTATAATTTATTTGTTAATGGAAAGCTTCTTTTGCTAAGTCTGTTTCTTCCAGAAATGTCATAATTTCAGTCACAGTCTTGTCTGAAAAGTCTGATAGTCCATAAAGCGACACTGATTCACTCTCCGAAAATTGCCAAAATTGGAAAGATTACCATAGCTTATCTCAAGAGACAAAAATAAACTGTCAGTAAATCGAAATTTGAAGCTCTGAAATTTTTTTGAATCTAGCAGCTCATTAAAATCTTGAAACCTCAGCTCCATTTGCCCAACTATGGTGTCAGTTATTTAATTATAGAGACACATTTATTTCTGGGATTCAATTTGGTCATCTTCTCTAAGTCTCTTCTTAGGAGCTTCCACATTGTCATCATCTTCTAATTTTATATACGTCTCGTTTCTAGCATCTTTGAGGTGAGAAATTGTCTTTTTTACTTTATCGATGCAGTATTTCACATTAAAAGTTTTGGTTTGAAGAATTTTGACTAATGTGTTGGTGAGAGAAAAAATGTGGCTGTAAACCTTACGCAGAAAGGCGAAATCGAAATCTCTCGATGATGACGCATACCCTTTAGCAATCATGAAAGCATCAGTATCCCAACTATCTGGATTTCTGCAATATTCTCCAAAAACTCTATGATCTCTGTTTTATTTTCATTCACCGTGTTCACTATTCTGGAATTGTAATTCCACCTTGTAGTGGCAACTGTTGGAAACCGCTTCTTTACCTCAGATTGTTTAAGAACGTCAATGCCTTTCAATGAATGGGGAAAGAAATGTGAAATGCCACTCAATGTCTTGAAAAAAAAAATTCTTGCATTTTGTTATATGATTCACAAACTGAGAAATAACTAGAATGAGTTTGTGAGCATAACATTGGATGATAATTGCACCTGGGCACCTCTTTTTCATAAGCGTTTGTACACCATTTAAATGTCCAGAAATAAAAAAAAATTCTTGCATTTTGTTATATGATTCACAAACTGAGAAATAACTAGAATGAGTTTGTGAACATAACATTGGATGATAATTGCACCTGGGCACCTCTTTTTCATAAGCGTTTGTACACCATTTAAATGTCCAGAAAATGTAGCGGCTCCATCATACGTGTGTGCTACAAGATTTTGCTCACAATTGAAACGAGAGAGGATTCAAAAAACATGCTCACTTAAAACAATTGTTGTGCGATCATTGCTGACATCTGAAAAACTAATAAATCTTTCATTAATATTGCAATCTTTCTCATATTGTAGGACTGTTGAAAGTCGAGAGAGCTTTGCAATGTCCGTAGTCCAACATTATTGCTAGAAAAAATGTGTCATTTATTTCCGACTTAATCTTATCCAAAATTACATCACCAACACATTCATTGATATCGTTTTGAATTTTGTTGGGGGTTCTTTAAACGCCCCCCCCCCCCCCTACTCTTGAGATGAAAATCCAATTAACTATCCTATTAAAAAGTAACTGCATTAGTTCAATGTAGTTTCCCTAGTTAAGGGAATCTTCTCTGAATGGCAGGTCTTGTTTAGCCAAAAAACAGCACACATCAATCAATCGTTTCATTAGTTCCCGGTTTGAATCTACCTCTGCATTATGTTTTAAAACTTTTAACCTTTTTTTGCTCACTGAGTTAAAAATCTATTCTGGATTTCCTGAAAGTTATATTTTGTTGTGTGAGCGAGTCTTTTCATGGCACATATTAGCTTTGTGAAAACTGCTGATATTACAAAAGCCGTTATTATCCCACACTTCCTGATTTGTTTCAAACAACACACAAGGCCAACAATACAGCCAGTTTTTTTATTTGCATGCAGTTGACCATTTTGAAGAAGTATAATATTCTGACCCGCCTCGGTGGCGTAGTTGGCTAACGCGCTAGTCGTGTTGAGCCCTACTGCTGAGGACGGGGAGATCGAGGTTCGAATCTCGGTCGAGTGAACTGAGGGCGGTTTTTCCTAAATGGTTTTCCACTCTCCCTCCACGCAAATGCGGATTCCCTTCCTCTAATTCAACCTTCCCAATTCCTAATCCATTAGAGTAATTATTACTTAAAGCGTATAACCCGAACCGGTAGTAAGACGCATTGCTAAATATTATTATTATTATTATTATTATATTCTGTTTTGAAATGACATGTATTGGCTTTCATTTTTATTTTAGCAGAAATATCTGGATTTGGCCTACCTTTCATTATTACTAGCTGCTTTTTTTCAAAAGTGAGGGCTCCAAACGAATCTGCGAATAATCAGTCGAGAACACACTATTGTGAAAGGTGATTGGCACTGCTACATCCCATTGAACTACCTTAAATAACCCTGCCAATGGTCTCAGGTCCCTTCCCCAAGCTTTGTTGTGAGAGAACAGTTTCCAAATCCGAGTCCCCCTCCATATTTAACACTTTCAAACACTGTCAAACTAGTTTGACAATCAAACACTTTAACACATCACAAGATATCTTTCATTAATGGTAACAATTACATGAGCTTAACAACCACAGCACTACCACTCATGAGAAGCAAACAAAAATTACATTAACTTGTGATAGAATGCCAAGCAATAGGATATATCTTATTATACAGACGGACTAGGAAGGCTTCAACTGGTCCTCTCCCCAGGTAGCCGATAAAACTTGAGCGCTTCCGATGCTAGTTAGGAGATGGGAAGGAGGCCGTGCAAATATAATTGAGTATTGTGACAGCACTTCTGATGTAAGTGTATTGTCATTGTATAAGGGAGGAAGGGGGAGGCAGCGCACAAATAGCAAGAATATCATTGAGTATTGTGATACAAATTGTGACTCAGATTTTATTTTATGCTTTTATTTCCGGTGGAAACTTAACTCTAAATAGATAAACTAAAAATGTCTGGGGACTAGCCTAGTCCTATTAGTCCATTGACGGATGCCACTGATGGTTAGTGGTATGAAGCAGAGAAAGTGCAATAATATAATAAACTCCATGATGTAAGTAGAAATTAAACCTTTATTGATAATTTACTAAGCTTATCAGTAAGCCTGTGTGCATTAATTATGAATATAGTCCTTAGGTAATAAGGACATTTTCCTGCTCCTCGGCATCCGCCTCGGTGGCGTAGTTGGCTAACGCGCTTGTCGTGTTGAGCTCGACTGCTGAGTATGGGGAGATCGGGTTCGAATCTCGGTCTGGTGAACTGGGGGTGGTTTTTCCTAAATGGTTTTCCACTCTTTCCTCCACGCAAATGCGGGTTCACTTCCTTTAATTCAACCTTCCCAATTCCTAATCCATTAGCGTAATTAGTACTTAAAAGAGTATAACCTGAACGAGTAGTAAGACGCGGTGCTAAATATTAATTCCTGCTCCTCGTTACTGACAAGATCTAGAAAATTAATTAATTTAAAAATCAAAAGTAGGGTTATGTAACAACAACAAAAATCCTAGGTAGCTTCGACTTAGACTTTTCTTCGCAAGTTTCAAGATTCGCTTCACATTTAAAGAGTGGCCTTTGCACACTCCTAGTAAATGGCTTGCCAAAGTAACTTATTAAAAAAAAATCACTTGGTTTTCATATTTTTGTGTAAGTGGTGTGGTTGTCTATCAATTTTCAAGATTGCACGACATCTGAAAGCATCTGATATTTTTCAATTCACACTATAGTAAATAATACTCTTGAGACTGATAATTTTAAGCTAGGTACTATAGTGAAAACTGATTAAGTTTATATAGCAAACTTTTGTGAACTTGTTATCAAATCTTAGTCGGCCTCGGTGGTCTTGGGGTAAAGTGCTCGCTTCAGGATCCGATGTTTGTAGTTTCAAACCCATTGTGGTTCAACAAATTTTTCTTTAGCTAAGAAAACTGTAGCCCAACTTCCCTCGAAAGAGAAGTAAAGCCACTGGTCCCATGTTGACTGGCATCTAAAAGAACCCTGGAAGGTATGCAAAAAATACCTTTCCCGGCAAAATTGGTAGGTCCCTTTTGCTCATAGAAAATTATCATGTGCTGATCACTCATTTCAGAAGGTGCACGTTTAATATCTAAAATAAATAAGTAAAGTTATTAAATCTTTGAGAAATGAGAGTTAGTGCAATTATATCCTTACAATATTTCAAAGAAAATAATCTTGATTTTTATGAAATATAGAACTGATATTTTACCACTTGTTTAAACACATCTGTGATTCACTTAATTTCATAATTAAATCCTCTATTTGCACTAGTGTTTTCATTGAAAGCTGCCATATTATTTGATTAGCAAATTATCTACAAAATAAGATAATCTTAGAAATACTAGTAATATTTGAGCTACATTTGTTGCATCGGCTTCTTTCTCAAATGCATGATGCAGGAAATGGAATATGGTTTAATTCATTATTGTTGGTTTTACCAAAAATATACTTTTTTGGGCTGGGTTTAGCCAAAGTGCTTGCTACATGTGCACCAAAAAATCAAAAAAGGATATTTGCACAAGATATTATGTATTTCTCTTCAATGTACTGTACATTTTAGATTGACTGTTTCAGCCACAACCTAGATTTTCCTATCTTTTAAATTAATCATCACAGTAGCGAAGGGACCTTTACCATAGTTTGGGAGTATTCAGAGAAAATAGAAGTGGGTAAAGGGCGAGCAAAGAAAATATCAGATGATCAAAAACAGTAGGGGTGTGCGAAGTCCACTTTTTATATTCGAAGCGAACTCGAATCGAATATAAGAAATATTCTTGAAGCTGAATCGAAGTTCAAATATTTTCTTTTAGTTGTTTTATGTGTGAAAAAATAGTATACTGTGGTTATTTATATTTCTTTACGCACTAAAATTAATTTGAAAATGTTTTATTGTACATTTTTTGTAATATTTTGTGTTAATCTAACCAATAAAGTTATTATCATAACATTAAATTCAATACTTCAGATTTTTTTTCCCATAAGAATATTAATTTGTAATGTATGAAACAGCTCAGAATGGCTAAATGTGAACATAAATGGAGTATTTTAGCTGTCAATATTTTTATTGACGAATGCTTAAAGCCAGAATTGGTTTCGAAACGAAGTCGAAGCTGATGTTTGTTTAAAAGCCAAGTTGAAGTTTCAAAGCTTCGCACACACCTAGAAAATGTTAGGCTTATACATTTCATGGGAGGGAACTATCTTTATTGGGAATTCATGGGATAGTGTGGTGGACTATCTTCAAGTTATAGAAAGGTTATTCTTTGATTGGTAAGTAAGCTTCAGCCCACCTCCTTTCCTTTATCCATTAAAAATCCCTTTAACAGAATTCTAGAGCAACACACTCATTCCCCACCTAACACACACTTCATAATTTTGCATCCACCACTGGATGACATTGGATGATATTTATTTGGAAAAATTGTTTTTCTCTCATACACTTAAGAATTTAATGTTTTCTTAAGTACAAAATATGTATTAGGCTAGAGTTAAACCCCTTAGTAAAACATTTCAAACTACAAATAGATACATTTTGTTAAATATAAGTACTTGTAAACCTTATTATCATGAAATTGAAACTAAGCCTTTTTTTTAAATCATATACTTATATAAAATAAAGTTTTATTTGATTAACATTTTCAAAGATTTCACAATTGGCAAGGCCAGCTTAGGAGTAGTAGTCTTCTTGACGGAACTGTAAAGTCAGTGGTAGAATCACAATCATGTGAACTTGGTTTTTTTTTGCACCATCCTCTCTTCTTTTTTTGGTTAGATTTATTAAATCTGTCAGTTAAATAATCATACGATTTAAAAATTTGTTTAGAGACAGATAAAAATTGGCAACTGACAGCACTATAAAATATTATTCATAAAATTATCTTGAAATATTACGGTCAGTTAATTCTAGGCTTTCAAGTAATATTATATTACTGAGACCTAACATCATCTTACAAAAGTAAATTTCCCATACCGTCTTTAAACTGAACCATTTGGTTTTTATAACCTTTTACTTATACATGTAGATCTAGACATATTTGAAATGGCACACCACTGAAACTGATCGATAAAGTCTTTTCAATCTTAATTTTGTCACTGTGTGTGTATTTATTACAGAACTAACAGGAGCTCTCTGTGTTACTCTGGGCAACTCTTTTCTTCAAACACACCAGAAAAAACCCCTCTTAATTGTATTGATTCCAAACTGGTTTTTAATTATTTAATATGTGAAAATTATGGCTTATAGGTGCACACGTTCATGCACACAAGCTGCTAATTTAAAATTTCAGACCTCTTTGTGTTGTAGACAGCATGCGATGCTCATGACAAACAGACAAACAGACAAACACACTCTTAATTTTATTAATATAGTTTAGTTCTTTTTTTTTTATTCTAATATAACTTTTGGTCCATAAGATCTGATTAAGCCTACATATTTTTTTAAACGGTAACATTTTATTTTGAAGTAAATTTAGCCAACACAATATGTATTTCAATGTCAGAGGTCACCCCTAATTTTTACATGTTTTTGAATGATTATTGTAGGAGACCTGTGTGTCTCTGAGGATAGGCTGAGTGAGAAACGCTCTCCCAACGACTTTGCCTTGTGGAAGAGGTCTAAGAAAGGTGAACCTTGGTGGAACTCGCCCTGGGGGAAAGGACGACCAGGATGGCATATAGAGTGTTCTGTGATGGCCTCTGCAGTGTGTGGTAGTTCCATGGATATCCACACTGGTGGTGTTGACCTCAAGTTCCCACACCATGATAATGAACTGGCACAAGCAGTACCTTAAGCTGCATTCACGCCAAAGTTCCAAATCGGTTCAGAACCAGCTCAGAGACAGTTCACGGGTTGTTTTGAAATTCTCATTGGTATGTACTTGGTTAGAATCTAGTGGCTTTAAGCCAGCTCGTGACTCTGCATGTGTTCTGGGTACGGTAACATGAAAGGGTTTGGAGTTTAGAGAGAACTTGGAGTCGGTTCCAAACCATTCTCCGTGTGTACGCCATTTAGATCATGTACACCTTCCATGTTTTTAGAGGAACTGAACCAGAAAAGCAAACTTTTGAACTTTTGGATTTAGCTCTAAATTGGTTCTGGACTGTTCTTTTGGTGTATACCTGTCTATGGGCTTCAACATATGAGCTTCATTTTCATGTTTAATTTTTTCAAAAAATAACTAAGAACCAATTTTAATTTTGACAACTTACATTTACTACAAAATTATTATTGATATAACACCACGTCTTACTACTCGTTTGGGCTATACGCTTATGTATTAATTACACTAACTGTTTTAGGAATTAGGAAGGCTATATTTATAGGAAGAATACCCAAATTTGTGTGAAGGGATAATTTAAAACTATATTGGGAAAACCACCCTCATTTCACCTGACCTAGATTCAAACTTTGATTTCCCTGTCATAGGCAATCTAATATACTT
The DNA here is from genome assembly GCA_902141385.1 of Timema californicum. Taxonomy (NCBI): domain Eukaryota; kingdom Metazoa; phylum Arthropoda; class Insecta; order Phasmatodea; family Timematidae; genus Timema; species Timema californicum. The sequence goes on along the minus strand of CABFOW010000813.1, from coordinate 24,024 downwards.
CAAGAGTAGCGCATTTAGATGATGCGGCCACTGAAGCCGGTATTATTATTATTGTTAAAGTCATCATCATAATTATCAACAACTGTTTACAGCCTGTGGTCTGGTCAGTTTAGTAAAATTCTAAAGTATTATTGTTATTATCATCATCACTATCATAATCATTATCATTTACTTTTACATCCATTACTTTTTCCATCCAGCCTGTGGCCTGAGTCAGTTTTTTTTATTCCAGTCGTATATTTCCCACTAGTGGCTTGTTAGGCTTGTTAGGCTTGTGGTAGCTTCATATGCCTGATAATAATCTAACTTAAGACTAGGACAGACACAACATCCAGTCCCCAGTCATCACTGAGAAAGGCTAAGTCCACATTTTACCAATGATACTTTTTTTGGCCATGTCGGGAATTTTAATTCGGGACCCTTAGCTCACTAGACATACATGCTACTGACTGAGCTAAGGTGTCAGTATTATCATTATCATTATTTGTTTTGTCTTATGACAGGTCCATTCCTTATGTAGGTGAACTTAGACCGCCAATTCTCCCTGTCCTCTGCCTTCTTCAGCTCCCAGAATTTCCTTCTTTCCTTCAAGTAATCCAATATTTGAATCATCCTCCTCCTCCCTAAGCTCCTCTTTCCCCTATTCATCAATCTTTTCTTCTATGTAGAAAGAAGACAGTTCCTCCTAAGTATGTGCCTGATCCAGTTTGCTTTGTACTGAAGAATCACATCCAAATCTAAAATGGTTCGCTCTTCACCCATTCTTCTTAGGACTTCTTCATTTTTCACCTTGTGATGTCTCTCTAACTGATCTTCTCAAGTGTTCTTCAGCATCTCATTTCAATGCTCTCCAAGTATTATACTGCTTATAAAATTACATTGAAATATATCAAAACCATCACTAAATAAATAATATAATACTAAGGAGTTGCTTTTGTGGTTGAAAGGTTGCAATAGACAATACTTCTGTATTGGGAGATCAGGGTTTGAATCTCGGTTGAGTGCATTGAGGGTGGTGTTTCTTAAATGGTTTCCCACTCTCCTTCCACACAATGAAGGTTTGTATTCTCTTCATTCCTACCACATCACAGTAATAAGTATATCTTAACTATTAAAAATTACTCATGATTTGGTACACAATGTGTTTCTTGGAAGTGTCTTATATAATAAATAGCACTGTATGTGGTTTTTGAAGAAAAAATAATTTAAAGGTAGTTAACCGATAATCAATTTTTGTTTCAAACTATAATATACTTTGTGAGAAAGCACTTGGTAGTATCAACATCTGCCAGTAACAAACAAGGGAAATCAGGCGGGTTTGAAATATATTATGTAGAAAAACAGACAAAGGATGAGTGTAGGGATAGATGATATCAAAGTGAAATTCTAAGGAGGTTTGCTGCCCTATAGTGGTCAAAGAATATTAAGGAATATATGAGTCCAGAGAAATAAAGGTACATTTTCAGGAATAATAATATAAATGCAGCATAGAGTAGTGTTGGTCCATGCAAAAAAAAAGTAGGAAGAAGCCATGGTTTAACAATGAATGTTCAAAATTAATAGAGGAAAGAAGGGAAGCAAAATTACATTGCTTAGAAAGTCCTAGTGAATTGATCTTAAACACATTTAGTAATGCAGAAAGAAAGGCCAGTGTCAAATTTAAAAACAAAAAGATAGCACATTTAAAAGGTTAAGTTAGAGAGTTAGAACAAATAGCAAAAATAAGAATATCTGAAGACTTTATTTAGGTATTAACGAGTATGGTGAAGAGTTATTGGGCTATGACAATTTTAGTGATAGACGAGTATGGTAATCTGTTGGGAGACATGAACGATGTTTTGAGTTGATGGAACATTTTGAATGTTCATGAAGTATTGAAGTATCATAATTGGATGAGGTTATTGAAATCCATACTGCTGGACAATTCCAGCAGAGTTATTAAATGGAGGTGGTGAAATATTATTAATAGAAATTCATAACTCTAATATTCCAAGTGGAATTAATTACCACAAGAATAGAAGGAAGGTACAATTTCCTAAAAGGTAAATAAAACAAAGCTTAATAGTTATAGAAGTATCTCACTATTGCCACCATGCCATGAAATTTTATGAGTTTGATGCCATAATAATTGGGGATCATCAGTGTGTATTTCGATGAAATCAATAAACAACAGATCTGACTTATACTGTTTGGCAAAAATTAGAAAAATGTAGGATTACTTCATGAGGATACATCGATAATATGTAGCTTTTAAACAGGCCTATGTTTCAGTTTAAAAAAAGTAGAGATGTCATGATACATGTTTTTCTCGATTCAATCCTTAAGTTCAACCTAAATTCTCGATTTCGATTCTTGGATATTTCCTTTTTTATTATTTTTCCAATCATTATTGCATAGCAAATCTGACTTGCCTGATACTCTACTTCCCCCTTAATGCGAAACTTGGACTTGATCATTACAACACATGTTGTTTGAAACTTTAAGCTCACAATCTTATAGAGATTTACTAAACACACTAAAATTCTTCAAAACTTAAAATCACAACCAAGAATTCAAATAAACTTAAAATGAATACAATAAATTGCAAATTTTATAATGGAAAGGACACATTTCACACTTAACAAAAAATTTAAGTCGTCCACCATAACTGATCCTACACACATTAGCTAGTCAGAAATTAGTGATGAAGTTTTGGCACCCATATATAGATAATCTAGTGAATTAAAATAAATATCAGTTTTTTTGCTTCATATTTATTAACCACGTCAATCTTTGTTCTATTTTTATTAAACCTGTCTTATTCAAAGAGTTAAATAAAACATTCAAAATTGAAAGACGACAAAGAATATAATTACAGGAGAGCAGCCATTTTAATTTAATAGGAACATCATAGCTATCGATATATATTGGAAAATGGCCATACCTACTCAACGTATTATACATCGATTGTTTGTTTAGAATCTATTCATGCATTCTGACAGTCTCACATAGCTATTACTTACACTTAACAAAAAATTTAAGTCGTCCACCATAACTGATCCTACACACATTAGCTAGTCAGAAATTAGTGATGAAGTTTTGGCACCCATATATAGATAATCTAGTGAATTAAAATAAATATCAGTTTTTTTGCTTCATATTTATTAACCACGTCAATCTTTGTTCTATTTTTATTAAACCTGTCTTATTCAAAGAGTTAAATAAAACATTCAAAATTGAAAGACGACAAAGAATATAATTACAGGAGAGCAGCCATTTTAATTTAATAGGAACATCATAGCTATCGATATATATTGGAAAATGGCCATACCTACTCAACGTATTATACATCGATTGTTTGTTTAGAATCTATTCATGCATTCTGACAGTCTCACATAGCTATTACTTGTCAAGGTTGTTAAGTTTTTATCTCTTGCTACTGTCATAATGTCAGGTCATATTATATTCGAGACCATTTATTTTTTGTGTAGATCACCTCAAAATATTAGGGTCGTATTATATTCAAGGTCATACTATATTCGGACCACTACGGTATATTTACAATTTGCCGCCATTTAAGTGAAATGGCAACTAAACTAATACGAGAGGTAATCAATTATCACCTATTTTGAATGTTGCCATTTTGTTTGGTTTTCAGTTTTATTGAGAACCAAGAACTGAAGTAGCGAGACTCCTAATATTAAGATTGATTCTCGATTCTTTCGATACCAGTAAGAATCTAAGAATCGAGTTTGACAGCCCTAAATTATATTAAACTTTAGCTAAGTTTGGGATACTTAATACAATTGTCAAGGTAATTAAGGTATGTTTGACTGATAGGTGTGGGAGGGTATTGGTTGGATGTCACTTATCAGATACTTCCGAAATACATAATGGGTTGAAACAAGGAGATTCACTTTACCCATTACTTTGGAATCCAGCCTTAGAGAATGCTATTAGGGTAATGCAAGAGAGTAGGAAAGTATTGACATTAAATAGTAGAATGCAGCTATTAAGATACACATATGATTTAGCTTTGTTGGGTAATAATAAGGAAGGTGTTTCAAGAAAAGCGGAAATTTTATTAGAGGCTAGTAAGGAAATAGGTTTGGAAGTGAACATTGTAAAGACTATGTGTATGATCATACAAAGGACAAAGATTGAGGATTATAATTAAGAAATTACTTCGAACAAGATATCATTTGACATGGTACATGTGATAAAATATTTAGGAACAATTTTAACAAGCAATAATGATATTGGACTGGAAATTAAGAAAAGAACTTAGTCATGCGGTGCATGCTTATTAAGTTAATCTTATCATGAGTACAAAATTGCTATCTACTTTAACACCCTTTAAATATAATCTTTGGTTTCTACATCCTTGGTATCACTCAACTAGATATTGCCTTCTTTAGTGGCCATATGATCCAAGGTGTCACTCTCGTGTTAGACTAGACTACAAATGACAGGGAGATCAGGGTGTGAATCCTGGTCAGGTGTACTGAAGAGGGTTTTACCAAATTGGTATTTCACTCTCCCTCCACACTAATCTGGGTACACTTCCTCTAAATTCAACTTTCCTCGTCCCTTGCCGATTAGCGTAATTAGTACATATAGATACAACTTAAAACAGGTAGTAAGATTTGTTGTTAAAAAAACTAGATATTAATTAATAAAGCTGATATTTTTTTAACTTTAATAATTCATGTCCTAACAAGTTAATAGTAACATATCAATTCAACCATTGAAAATGCTTGACCAAAATTGATTTCTATGAAACTTGGTGACACTGTTAAACCTATTAAGAAACTAAATTATACAAACTATTAGATTCCAGGGTCAATACATTCTAAGATATAAAGTTACAAAGTTTAAGAAAATACACAATTTTTGGCTTATTACAAATACCTTATATTGGTCTGAATTAGGTTTTATTGCACTCAAAGAAAGAGTTGAGGTTGATTGCATATGAAAAATATTTAAACATTCATTAATTTGACATATAATTTTAGTAAATTTTTAAATATAAATTTTCAAGTTCAAGGAAAGTATAGTTTTAATGAATTTATCTAAAAGGATAATTTATTTATTAATTAAAAAAAAAATAAAGCTAATAAAGGCTTTATTAACATGTGTGCCAAGCTTCAAGGTGGAACTCCAAACAGGTTAGGAGAAATAATTTATAATTAATAAAGTAAAAGTCCTGTAGGCATTTTGAGGATTACAAATATTTTTTATCAATTAAATTATTAAAATAAAGTTTGGTCTAACTTACCAGCAGAGTGTTAAGGAACTGGAGGCAGAACTCCTGATTAATTTGAAGATGAGTTTATAATTTGATTTACACTTTCATAGTGTAACTTTGTATCCTTACTCCAGGCAATTGTGGGTAGGGATGTGGTATCGAAAGAAAAATATCAGCATAGAAACATATATAAACTTTTCTGCTTCATCTGCTTGTGGGACTTTAGTGTTGACTACAAAAGATTATTTTGTTTAGTTTGTGGTGACCGTGCTAATTGATAAAGAAAGGGGTGGTAGACTGGTTACCCCCTCACTCCCCCCCTCCCCCCCCGGTCAACCGGTCAGGCATCAGGCTATATTGATAAACATAGATGAAATAACAGTTATGAAATATGACGATCTAAAAGAGACTTAATGCTAAAGCTACTTCTTGCTTGTCATGCAGAAAATGACTGAGAATTGAGAAATATTGTCATTTGATCTTCCTCCACAGTCCACCCCAATAAACATTTAATCCCAGCATGAGAGAAGCTAGCAAAAAAGTTGTTCCTTTCGATATCGATCCGATATAGGAGTATGAGTACTAATGTCAGTAAAAGTATAGGGAAAGAATATCTAGTAAAAAAATACTAGTATCAAAAGGAAAATATTGATATTAGTAAAGCATCTATAATTTTTCCACAACCCTAATTGTGGGTACAGTTTCTTTAACTCACCTTTAATAACTTACCAATCTTTAGAATGTTTTCTAAAATGATTTAATAATGTCCCCAATTTTACCTCACTAATATTCAGTGCTGACACTAGAATTTTGTACAAATGATTGTTTTATTGCCAGGCTTACTTTGATAATGACCACTGGGTGCGTTACTTCCTTCACTCAGGCCATTTGACAATCGCTGGTTGTAAAATGTCCAAGTCACTCAAGAATTTTGTCACAATTCGAGATGCCTTAAACAAGCATTCTGCTCGTCAGTTGCGGCTTGCCTTTCTGCTCCACTCTTGGAAGGACACACTTGATTACAGTATTAACACCATGGACATGGCTATTCAATATGAGAAACTACTCAACGTAAGTACTTTTTTCCCTTTAGTTTCATCTCTCATAGTTGATTAAATTGTTATTTTATGAGAAAGCTTAATATTTCGAAATAGGGGCTCATGAAGCCTGGACAAATTTGACTTGGCTTCAACAATGTGTATTACATACTTCAAGGTATATTATTTATCAACCTATTATAAAACCTGTTGCACATTTTTGCATTAAATCACTTTCTACAGGATATTTAGTGTCTAAAGTTATATAAATATTCACATTATAATATTTTTTTCATGATAAAATAATTTAAAAAGATACTCAAACTTTGATTTAACTTTTGGAATATTTTCAATCCGTCTTTGATTCAAATAAAAAAAAGTGGAATTCGCATAACCCATGTCAAATAATCACAAAACATTTAACCATACTAGTCGGGCCCTACAAGTGTTTGAATTTCAAGCCAAAGCCTTAAATATAATTTTGGGTTGGAACTATACAGCTTTTTAAAATAGATTTATCTGAGCTTTTTGCATAAGTCTATTTGTGTGTTTTATTGTATGTTTCCAAGATGGATAACCGCTTGTTTAGACTATATTTATCAGGATGTTGCTTGTGAAATGTAGTTTCAAGGCTACCACTTGCTTGTAAAACATGGGAATGTAGGGAATTTCATGTTTCCAGAAAAATTCAAGAAATTCCTCAAAGTTGAGAGGAATTTTAAAATATACCCGAGTCGTATTTAACAACAGTTTTATTCTCAATATTTTCCTTTATTCACCTAGATTTCTACTGTATATAGTACTTATAAGCCTACTTTGTGATAATTCTTTTAATTTACTATTAAATTAAATGCTATTATTATGTAGTATGGCAAAATGCTTGAGCAGCAGCCAATCACCACACATGAAGTTAAATAGGTGCTTACATGACATTGTATGTGCCTTGATTCACATTTAAAACTCATTCTAACAATCTATTATTTTATAAAGCTAATAAATTATATAACGTCTCAAGGTCATCACTTTCTTTTATTCCATCTTTGTTAATGGTGTAAACAAAGGAAAAATGGTGCCAAACGGTTGTATCAAATTGAACATTGAAAGGAGGATAGAAAGGCAAGTAAACTGTAGCCCTCAAATCTCACAATTAAAACACAAGACACATAATTATGTAGATTTTGGGATACATCAGTCCCGTTCTTCAGCAGAAGAGTAAAATACAGACTGGACTATGTCGGCATGGTTAGAGGTAGGTCATGGTCACAGCAGTATCTAAGTGACCATGACTACTACTTTGGGTAGATAAATTGTAAAAATTTTGTGTTGAAATAAGATTAACGTGTTTGTGAAATCCTCTACATGAATTAACACAATTTTTGACAAGGGCTCTGAATAACAATCGTTGAATTTAAAGCTGTTGCGCAAGTTTTTGAATTAAGTAGTCTATATCAAGTTTTGCCTATGGAAGCCAATTTTTCACAGATAATCCAACATGACCAAGAGGGAATCAATATCGTCAACTAAAATAAATGTCATAGCTTTCAGAGTTTTGAAGTTAACAAAGTCCACTAAACAAAAATGGTGTTACCAGCACGAAGTAACCTTATTGGCCTTCAGAGTAAGCGCAGTGAAAGGGTAATTGACTCTGCTCAAAATCAGATTTCGAAAAGTTAACTTCCTAGTCGAGTTCACTGGGTATATTTTTCCCACAGTGTAGCTTTCTTTCCTCTCTCCAGAAAATTGCTAGTACATTTCATGTAACCTTGCCCCCTTAATATTGAGACATACCTGTCTCTAGTTTACTTCTCACTAATCCCCCTCTAAGGTAGTTGCAGTCTGTAGATCAACTGCCAATGTAGATGGTGATGTTCTTGATCACACTGGTCCACTGTTAGGTTTATTCATTATTGTTGTGATTTTTGTAAAATCTTAAGATGAAAACTGAGAAAAGATTTAATTTCTCAGAATTTAATTTATAATTGGGGGGGCCTTCTTTTTCTCTTTACATGATATATATTGAAGGCAATTAAAAATGCCATAGCAAATATTCTGAATACCACCTAGATTTCTTGACAGTATTTCCTGATATCTTTGATAATATTAATTTTGTAATATTGTTTTCAGGAATTTTTCTTGACTATCAAGGATATCACAAGATCGAGAACTTGTGAAACAACAATTGATTCTTTCCAAAAATTTACCAATAATGACCAAGAACTTTACATTAAATTGAGAGCAGCCAAGAATGCTGTACATAGCGCATTATGTGGTAAGAAAAACAAATATGCTTTGTTAGTAGGGATGTAAGCAATTATCCAAAAATGAAATAGTTTAATGTGAGACATAAAAATTGAAACTCTTAGTTATATTGAATCAAATTGTGTTGTGCATGTTCGAAGCTTTGAAATGTCAAAGTCGAAGCTCAAATCTCCTTCGTTTTGACTTCAACTTCTACAATAATTTTCGTATCTTTAAAAAATTTCAAAGGAAGGCTACAACTTTGATAAACTATTAACTGATTGGATATATTTCTCTAAATACTACATATTACAAGATTTGATTAATTTTAGAACTGCTACTAATCAGTATTTTAACACAGACTAATAATTAGATAACAAAAGTCATAACTTAAACAAAGATAAAACGCTGGTAAGAATGAAAATATCTTATAGTCAGTGACTCACTGTGGTATAAGAATTATATAAGCCCTCCCCCACGCTGCCCATTACCCATTGTGGTATAGTAACCTCTATGCAAAATTTCAGCTTTCTAGGTCCAAGGGTTTGGGCTGGGTGTTGATGAGTCAGTCAGTGAGTCAGGACTTTTCTCTCTCTCTCTCTATATATATATATATATATATATATATATATATTGCTGTCCAGCCCTACTTTCTCTCTCCCACCCCATATTTTAAGCTTTGAATTCCAGTGAAAATATTTTTCACGCGACTTTATTCAAAATTTTGCCAGCCATATTTAAGATATGTATACCAGTAATTAATATCAAGTTATATCGAGATTTTACTACTCATTCAAATTTAAAATTTTCACTATTCAATTTGAAAATATTAATAGTGAAAAAATCCCCATTGGTACATCCCTACTTTAAACCAAATGTTCCAGACAATGTGGACACTCGCACTGCTCTGGATGCACTTCGAGAACTGATTGGAAATGTGAACATTTACCTGCGAGACAAACGAGTTTCAGGTCAAGAGGGTAATTATATATTGCTCCGAGACATTGGTACTTACGTTACCTGGATATTCAAAGTGTTTGGTGCTATCCCCAAAGAAGATTCTTTGGGTCTCCCTATATCTGGATCAGGACAGACAACCAATGTTAGTGATACATTTAGAAGCCATAATATTTGCATCTCATACATCTCAGCCCAGTATATAGTGTATCTACATGCTGATCTGAGAGTCTTGTATTTATTTCCTGACAGGGCTGAGAATATATTAACTCTAAACTGTGTTAGTTACCTTTCATAAATAGGTAAATTAACAGTGTGGAGTCAGTTTTTTCTGTTAGTTCTATAATAGAGTTAAAACAAGTAGCCAATATCCAACACATGGGCATCCTACTATAAAAATAATTATTACAAGGTTAGTTTTTAAATCATTGCCAGCAAGTTTATAAAGCTTTAAATTTATTTTGTGGGAAAATGAATTATAATAATGGGTATATAATGAATGGTTTTTTACTAATTTTTTATTTTAAGCTACAACAAATAGGTGCAAAATTAGGAATGAGAGACTCGAATATCCAATTCTTAAATGCCTTAAATTCTTAAGAATATTTAAGATTCAAAGATCAAAGAAATATCCAATTTTGAATTAAATTTTTTTTAGAAATCTATAACTGGTTATTGGGAGTTAAGCTCCAGTGTCAGTATAAGACACCCATACTAAGAGACCTCAGATAATTAATTTAAAACTTAACTGAAATGATGAATATCATAATGAATACATTATAACAAATATGTTAACCGCCTTATTATATTTTTATTTTACTTTATGTTCATAAATTTTTCAAAGATTAAAATTCGAATTCAAGATTTAGGCTTTGTAGATAAAATTACAATTCTTATTCGTAAAAAAGTGACCGGCCCAACTCCATTAAAAACACGCAAAAAATAATGTTTTATCCCTAATGCCGGGATCACAATTAATCTAACATTAATGAAAATAAATTTAAAATCAAAGGAATGTAAAGAAAAACTCTAGCAAAAACATACAATTAACTTGGGCAATTTGAAAACAAATGGTTGACAAAAATGGAAATTGAGTGTAAGAACACTGGTGATGGGAAAAAACATGTGCACATTGTAAATATGAAACCAAGTTGACTGCTCAATGCTTGTCACTACTACATTAAGTGAACTGTGATCGTTTCCATTTAAATCATAACCTTTATGTTACGAACATCAAGTTGATCATGATCTTACATAACTAATTATGATACCTAATCAAATTTTGAAACATTGTTACATCAGGGCAGTTAATTTCTAGCTACAAGAAGCAGTGAAGAGATGGAAAAAGCAAAATTTAACCTTCATTTTTAAAAAAATAAGCAGAAAGAAAGTCAATATCTTATTAATAACTCAATTTAATCTAGTTTAGGAGTTTTATGACAAAAAAAACATGAAGTCTCATTTGATATAATATAATTCAGGAAATTTAATTATATTCAAAAACATAATTAAAACAGGGGTCATCAAATTTGATTAAAAAAATGCTTGGGGGTATTATTAAATCAAGAATCAAGCCTATGTCTGAATTTATTGGCATTAGAAGCAAATGATTAATTTTTAGAATAAAATATATTTTCCAGCAAACGGCATCATCTAACTTATTTGGCCTGTTTATTAACAAACTGTGAGTCTATTCAAATTATTGTTGGATAAAGTTGCAAATATAGATGTAAAAAAATCTAGATGAGTTGAATTAAATATTTTACAAATTCTAATCTTCATTTTACCTACAATTTAAATCTTTTAAAACATGATAAATGCTAAATTAAATGTTAACATTTTTGTTTTACTATATTCATTTTAACATTGAGTCAAGTGTTAAATTAATGAATTAGGGTCTAGGTGCTAAAGTTTGGCCTATAATTATTATGTTCAGCTAAACCACTAAAAAACACGCTGCTCTAAAACAAATTACAATTAAAAAATCTGAGTATTTATTTTATTATTTTCTAATCTCCTTAAGGATTCGAAGGTCCTGTCCATAAAAATATTCAACATGCCAAATGTAAAGCAAATACACTAATAAGATTCTTGGTTGCTTTAAAGTTGTTAATTTTGTCTCTTCAGGTCGAGGAGATTGTGATGCCCTACCTGACCATCCTTGCAAAGTTTCGAGACTCTGTGCGAATACAGGCTCGGCAGCTCCAAGCAACAGAGATCCTAAAAGAGTGTGATAGGCTGCGAGATGAAGTACTTCCTAATGTTGGGGTTCGACTTGAGGATCATGAAGGTAATATCTGCACACGTCACACATGCTTGACAGAATTCCTAGTGCATGCATCTCAGAAAAGGGACTGCACTTTTCTCACTAACATATTATAAATTTTAGTTTTTTTATAAAATATGTATATAAAAATTATTGACAAAATGGTTGCAAGTCAATAAAATAGGCATTTGATCAAATGTTGCTCTGGTAGTACCTAAAGTTATTATTTCTTGCTGTGTAGGTCATCCCTCAGCGGTTAAGATGGTGGACCGTGAGACGTTGCTCCAGGAGAAGGAGGTAAAGAGGAAACTGGAAGCAGAGAAAGCTGCTGAGAAGATACGCAAAAAGGCAGAGCAATTGGCTGCACAGGCACAGAAAGATGCTCAAAAAAGAATCAAGCCTGATGAGATGTTCCGCTCAGAGACTGATAAATATTCAAAGTTTGATGAAAAGGTTTGTCATTTTTGCTATAGGTTTTGTTTTTATGATAACCTTATTATTGTTAATATGGCTTAGTTATAGTTAGGAAAATATAACTTAAGCACTCAATTTTAAATCTTTACTCTTTGGTCCCTAATTTTAGTGCATCAAGTTATATAATATAAAGAACCATGATATAATATTTATTCAGTCATAAAACAACTAACAAAAAAAAATTAAACTTTGATTCAGTTTTGAGAATATTTCATATATATAAAACTGAATCACAGTTTAGATTTTTTGTTGTTAGTTTAGTTGTTTGTGGTTTAGTTAGCTTTCAAATTTAACTTTTTTAATGGTTTCAAAATTATTTACAAAAGAATAGGAACTTAGCAAATATATATATTTTATGTATGTAAGCATAGGAATTTAGCATATATGTGTGTGTGTGCTAAATTCCTATTCTTAATTAGCATATAATACATTAATAATTTATCTAAATAATTTTGAAAAAAAATATATTAAAAAAGTTAAATTTGAAAGCTAACACGAGAATGTTTATCTGGCTATATGTAGCCCTTGTTTCTTTGCAGAACTATATCTCTTATGTGTGTTAAGACATAGTATGTGAGATTTAAAAAAAATCTTAATCCTGTAATAAAATTAATATCCTTGTCAATAAAGATAATTTTGTTTCTCAATTTTTTTAAAAAAATTTGAATAAGTATTTAAAAATAAAAAATACTGATCCCAACAGAATATCTATGCTGATCTAAGAAAATTAAACTTTTTTTTCCCCATGAATGATCAAATAACATAGGATAAAACTAGACCTATGCTTGATGATAGAACTTAAAAAATACCTAGATCTTAAAAGACCATTCATGATCATAATATATCTTGCATCTTTAAATTTGGCGGACTATTATTGGTGATAGTCTTAAGTTAAATAAATAAAGTTTTTATATAAATTAGGGGTTAGGAAAAACTCGACAGTGAAAGATATTTTTACTTATAATCAAAATCAAATGCTAATAAATATCACAAAGTTTTTACTGTCACTTTTGATTCTTGATAAAATGTTATTTTGGTTTCAGAGTGAAAATATTGTTCCTGCATATCTCTAGGTTTTTTCCTTAGTTTTATAACCATTTTAGACATTTGACCATTTGATTTAATATTTTACTGGCCCTCGAAAGTAAAATTATGTAAATACCTTTTTTTTTATAGGGAATACCAACTTGTGATGCTGAAGGTAAAGAATTGAGTAAAGGTCTTGTAAAAAAACTTCAGAAATTACAACAAGCACAAGAGAAGAAATATAATGAATATATTAACACCATTCATCAAAATGGAGACTTATAATGAAGCATCTCTGCAGTTGACTAAGCTCAATAAGTTATATATATCTGATTATGGAGATTATGAAGATTATTGAAGTGAACATGTAAAGTTGAAATGTTTTTGGTTACATTTCCAAATAATTTCTTCATTTCGGTTACTATCGTAAAACTTTTGTTTAAAAGTGAGCTACTAGGATAACATAGGAAGAATAAAATAACATCAACGACCTATAGGTTAGTGTTTTTACTTTTATTTGTGCTTCATTTTACCACACGTTTATCATATTTATTTAATGATATATTCTAACAATTTTAGTGCACTTTATTTCATACATACAATAAACACATTAATGTTAAAGATGGAAGAAGCTAGAGTAAAGAGGGATAGGAACAAATAAAAGTGAACAAACACAATATTGTTTTTATAATGAAAAGAGGAATACAGTTTACACATTACATTGGCAACATTGGACAAAGATGTGATGGTTGCCTCAATATCTCACGTCCACTCTCTAGGTTTAATTTTACCTGAACTTGCCAGAGGCGAATGTGAAACAAGCAAGCTAACTTCATTAAAGAAGAAAAAAGTGTGAAAAAGAAAATAGGTAAAGAATGGCACCAAACCAATTGAATTTTTTAAAATATTTATAGATTTAATAAACATAACACCAAACAGTTTATTTTATGCGACTACTTATTGTATTCTATATACTGAATTGACTCGTGTATATTCAGTAAATCTAAATTTATAGAGTTGAAACTTTGTATTAGGGCCATGCAATACCTCGACTTGACTTAAAAAGGAATATCAGTTTCAACCAATTATTTCAGCCTTGCCAATATAAATATTGAAGGCTAAAACTATGTTCAATTATTGCCATTCTGAACTGTTATGTAAATTACCAATTAATATGAATAAATCTGAGTAATTTAATTAAGTGTAAAAATAGCTGGATTTATCAGCATAGAATTGAATATTACATTCACTTGTGCGATATAACATTTTCCAGGTAATTTCAGTTCATAAAGCTATGAATGTACTTCGCACACCCCTGATTTATATTTCTATATATTTAGTCTTAATTGGTTTTGTTGATTTCAGAGCCAAATCAGTAGCCTTTTTTTTCACCCTAGTTGACTGTTAATTTTCTAAATTCATTTGTTGCTAAAATACTTGTCTTAGAACTTTATTGTAGTGAGAAGTTGTGTTTAAAGTATACAAATATATCTAGTTTGGGGGAAATATTACCACAACATTTAAAAAAAGCTACCAAAAAATATAATATTTGTAAATACAAAGAATTTTCACTGCAGTATTTGGTTTTAAATAATCTCTTTTGGGGCATTTATTTGCTTACTCTTAACAATTTTTGTCATTTTTTGTTAACTATTTATTTTTGTGTGTGCATTTACTATTTATTTCTCATGACTTATTTTTTCTTATAAATTATGACATGTATATAAGTTTAAAAATAGATTTTCTATTACTATTTTTACTATTGTGTTTATTTGAGGTGTGAGCTCTCTCGTCACTACTATTTGTAATGATAATGGAAATGATCATGAATAAAATGCCAGGAAAAGTCGGGAGGAAAGAATGAAAGCTACAATGTTTACTGATGACTTGATGGTATGGGGGGAAAAGGAAGAGGAAGTATAGGAACAACTACAAGAATGGAAAGAGGAAGTGAAAGAGTGAGGAATTAAATTTAGCGCGGCAAAGTTTTAAATGATGATGATAATGACAAGGCAGAGGATAGATAGGGCATAGTATCTATAAAGTTGGATAGAGTAAAGTTGAGAAAAGTACAGATTGTAAAATATCTTGGAAGCGTGATTGAAGCAAAGGGTGGTAGTAGAGCGGATTTAATAAGAAGAGATTAATAAGGNTTTTCTAGGTGTGTAAGAGACCTGCTATGGAAAAGAAAACTTCTGTGTAGGGTGTACTTTGTACCCATAGTCACTTATGCAGCAGAAACATAAACATTGAATGTAAGAGAGACAAAGAAAGTGGAGGAGGCCTTGGGAATTGTTTGTGGGGAACGTGTTAATTGTCGAGGAGAAACAAGATTAGGAATTAAGTTATCAGGGAAAGAGTTGGAGTAGAGAAAGTACTTGAGATAGTAGAGGAAGCAAGACTGAGATGATATGGTCATCTAATAAGGATGTAAAAGGAGAGTACCAAAAAGAAAGATGGAGATGAAGGTTGAAGGAAAAAAGACTTCAAAAGAGACCAAGAAAGTGATGAGCATATAAGTGGGTAGCATATAATATAAATTGTGCAAGTGATAAGAGGAATAGAAGTGAGGAAAGGAGGAAGATGGAGGCATCTTAGTAAACTAACTCGGCCACAGGCTGGAAACAGTTGATTTGAAAAAGTTTAACAAGACTTTCTTATACACTGATTAATAATAAAATGATTAATTCCCTAATGTAAACACTATACAATAAAATAATGTATTGTGGTGATATGAAAGGAAGCCAACCTGAAAGGACAATTAGGCTAAATTTTGATAAAAACAAATAATTTTCTCTTAATTAATTCATTCCCTTTTACATGTCCAACAAATTAATTTTAATGTGTAGCTGTGAAGGGGAAAAGAAGTGGGAAGTGTGAATGATGTGTTATGAAATGAAGAAATGAGTTTATTTGTATACAAGCCTAACCTAACTTTCCTTTAAAGTTGGCTTCATTCCCTATAACTTCCATCAAATTATTGTGAAGTGTATTCAGACAATTTTCACTAAACTATATCTAAAAATAAAATCTTTGTGGTGTAGGATGTCTTAACAAATTTCGATCAAACAACTTT
Organism: Timema californicum; assembly: GCA_902141385.1. Classification (NCBI taxonomy): domain Eukaryota; kingdom Metazoa; phylum Arthropoda; class Insecta; order Phasmatodea; family Timematidae; genus Timema; species Timema californicum. The sequence continues at coordinate 7,723 of CABFOW010000813.1, read as the reverse complement.
AAATAATTTTGTAATAGTTGTTTGGCTAGTGGTGTTTTTCCTGTGGGATTAAGAGGGCACAACACTAGTTTTTAAACATATTTAAATTTAAGTTGGTACTATTTATTGTTATCTAGTAATGAGTATTATTATTATTAATTCTGTAAAATTGACAGTCTCAGATTTGACTATAAATTTTGTTCTAGCATGTTTTTAAGTTTTTTTAAACTTCGTTGGCCATAATTATATCAAAAACAAACTCGGCAAGAAAATAAATTCAACTAACCGTTTTTATTTTAAAGGTTTTTTATTTTTTACAGACGTTATTTTCCATCTTATACGATTATACCCAACTGGCTGTAAAAGCTAAAATATAAACATGCAAATATTATTTATAATCTCTGTACTGCTCACCTTTTTTATTTATCTTTTATTCATGTGCATTGTATTTAACTGTATAGATTTAAATGAAAGTGGTGACAAGTAATCATTTAAACTTTTGGCCTTATTGTTTCTTCCAGATATACATGTATTTTATAACATAGACAAGCTCTGTTCTACAGTTTAAAAAAAAACAAAAATTGAAAATAAAACTTGATGAATTTGATTATAAATCACCTCTTTAATTATGAACCTATCAGAAAAACTTGATAAACTTGTATCAGCTCTTTTTGAATGTCGAGTTGGGCAAAGCGTATTGTTTAGATTCGGAGCTGAATTGAAAATGTTAAATATTTTCTAAGTAAAATTAAAGTTTGATTTTTTAAATACATTTCTATATTTAAAAAATATATCTTGGTGTGCCAGTAAAGCTTATACCACAGTTAATGTTATTGTATTTAGTTGGTTACTTTTTTTCTCTATCATCATTTATAATGAAACCAGTTTGGGACTAACAAATAATGTCAATTTGGAAATAAGTTTATACTAGGAGTGTACAATTCAAAAACTTTAACTTCGCTTGACAAATAAAATCTTCTTAAAGCACAATGCTTCAACAGTAAAAATATTTACACATGTTGAGCTCTTTGTTATTCTGTGCTGTTATGTAGTTTATCTCCCAAGGTAGCAAGCTTACTTTGACGGACTACACTTTGGTCCTATCTTATAAGCTGTGCCGCAGTGAAGCTTTGTAAGGTAAGGTTACCTTTCAGAGTAAACAAATGATAGATTAATCAGGAGAAAAACATTGAATAATAATTGTCTATTTTTGCAATCATTATTTTTGGTAGAGCAAAATTAATTTTGAAGCAACTTTCATTTCCTGAAACTTTACATCCCCAAGAATGTAAATCAAAACCAAGTTGATTATTTCTATCATCATCATCATCATTATTATTATTATAACTTATTACCATTTTATTTTTATGTTAAAAATATTATTTATTAATAACAAAAGGTGAACTAAAAACAAAATAAATATGTTAATTTATTAAAAAAAACTCTACTTGTTTGATTTCTTTAAAATGAAATGTTTGAAAGAGCCTATGTACCCCTACCAAAGATAATTGCAGAACCCTAAAATAACACAAAACAAGACTTACAAATTATCTTAATTTTAGAACAAACACATTTCATCACTGAAAGAGGAAGTCCTGATTTCACCAATGACACATTTGTTCTCCATTCCGGGAATCGACCCTAAAACCTTCATTTCACTAGGCAAACACACCACCTAACAAACTAAGGTGTTTACTAGTTTTTAAAATATTTTTAGTTAGAGACGAGTCGAGTCCACTAGTTTATGAATCTGAATCTCCATTTTACCTTCAAAATCCAAATCCTAATCTTAGAAAATATTATGAACATAAGGGGAAATATAAATATAGTATAGTAATATAAAATACAAATAACTAAATCTTATCATTCTTTCTTATCCATTCATTATAACTCATACATTCAGAAGTGTTAAATTATTGGTCTGGAGCCTGATAGGTTAATCATATAATTATAAATGGTTCTGAACCACCAATAACATTATTAGAGCTCTAAAACAAATTTCACTTATAAAATTGAAAATATATATTTAAGGATTTGAGTCTTAAATCTAAGATTATCTCGAATATCCTCGAGGATTTGAAGGTCCCATCCCTACTTTTAACGTAGAAATCCAATTTGGAATGCAAATAATTACGATTTTATGTTCTATTATATTACATCAAGTTCATCAAATATGTTTATTTCATTCAGGTCATCCATCTTATACTAAACTATTACCACAACATTAATACATACATAACTAATTGTGCCGTTCCCTTATGGGGTAAGCAAGACACACTGCATATAGCTCAAAAAACACCTCCGTAGTTGATCCATCCTCCCTAACCTTCTTCACACTTTGCTATTCTTGCATACTCCCTTTGCTCTAACAACATCCATACACTGAGCCATACATGCTCGCTTATTCTTAAAACTTAATGTTTCTCTTTTTCATACATTCATCTACAACACTTAGCAACGTCTTACATGGCCGACCCCTTCTCTTTGAACCACGCACACTACCTTTATATATTTGCTTCATCACTTGATCTACACTTGTCTTCTCTACAGGCCCAAACCAATGAAAGACGCTACTTTCACATTTACTTATTGGATTCACTTCCATACCACAATCCTTCAACATCCTTTCTTTACTGATGATGTCTATGCAAGTTTTTCCACACGCGTTTTTTATATATCTCATTCCATACTCATTCACCTTGCTCTTGTGTTTCTCCTGACAAACCCACACTTCACATCCATAAAACAATGTTGGCGTTAACATTTTTTTATACTGCCATCTTGGCCTCTTTAAGTATTACTTCATTCTTTGCAATAGTTCACATACATTTAACTAAACTCTGAGATCCGTTCACCTGTCTGTCCATTTAACCATGTATCCGTTCATTCTTAAAAAATAATACGCCCAGCCACATAAAATCATTCACTTGTTCTAACAGTTTTCTATTTACACTAAGTTCCTCATCCGTCCTTATCAAAAACTATCACCTTAGTTTTGGAGACATTTATACAATGATCCATTTTGTCTGTCGCCACATTCAAAGGATTAAATGCATTCTGCGAGTCACTTTTATTCTAAGTCATTATTACGGTGCCATCTGCATGTATTAGCACCCCTGATACACTTCCTTTGCTTCTCACTTATTGAATCTTGTTGGATAGGGCTGCTGCCTCTTGCTGTGTTGAAGCTGTTAGTTATTTTGGCCTCATACAAATGTTATACAGTATATGCCTCTTTTTTTTTCTGTGTCAACATAGAGATGGGTAATTCTAATGAATTCTTTCAAGGGAAATAAAAAAAACACTAATGGTTAAATCCCTGTCAGACACTTGGTGGTCAGTAAGAGCTGATGCTACTGAAGCCTCAGTAGATGTATACAACTGCATTCAAAACACCTTCAAAAGATATTGAAAGTGATTTGGCGGAAACTCCTTAAGCAAGACATGAAGCTCAGACATTGGCAGATAAAATGTCATGTCTTGAAACTGCAGTAATGGCGAAGGTCTGGAACTTATTTCTGTGTTGTTCAACATTACAAATAAAACTGTTCAAGGGGTAAAAGTTGACCTGACTAAGGTGGCAGATAATTGATTCCCCAGGAAAGTTTCTGAAATCACTTCAGGATAGGTATGAAGAGTTGGAACTGGATGCCAGGTATCTTTGTGGCAATACAGACCACAAAGTAATTACAAGCAGATCAAGAAAGATAAACCAACATTGTGATGTGAACCTAACCTCAGTCTCAGAGGAAGTTGTCCTTTCTTCGAGAGAGAAATTAAGATGTACTTTGAATATTAACTTAGATCAGTTGTATGCTGCCTTAAAAGAATGCATAGTATATTCCATTCATGGTAGGAATTGACTTCTGAAAGGCCTTTTTCCCTACCATAAATCTACTATATAGTAGGGTATTGGTAGGAAAAAAGACCTTTCAGAGAGTAATTACTACCGTGAATGGAATATAGTTTAGCAATCACTGTATGACAGGTTAGTCGTCAACTTATACAGACTACCTGATGCAAAGATAAGAACTGAAGCTAAGAAACTCAACTGTTTACCCCCATGGTTTCAGTCATGTATTCATAGAGGAAACTGTTCACTTTTCAGCCTTACCAAGCTCTGGTCATGTCTCACTCCATTTTAACAAGAGGATTTCCTTCATGTTGAAAAGATGGAGGATAACTTTCCAAGTGTAAATGTATCTCTGAATATGTTTGAGCAGGATGGTCACTAACTGTTCAGGAGAGATATTTAGCAAATTGGCACTTATAAATAATGATTTGAGAACCACGGTTCACTATGAAAGACTAAGTTGAATACTTTTAACTATTTGAAAAATGGACTCGCAGATAATCAACATGATGAAAAAATATATCTACTTTCACAAATTTAGTAAAGTTTTTGGAGTATGGTGGCCTTAAGTTTATACCCAAGGTCAGGTTGATACGATTTATTTTTATTTGTCAACCTAATATTATTTTCTTGGAACTTTATAATTTTGGCCCTATCTCACACATGTTAATTGGTTTTGCAGCTAATTGCATAGTAGATCATTTGATATTAAAATAGATTCACTTACCTCAAATACATTTTTAGCCCCTTGTGGTATACCTCAGGGTTCCAATTTAGGACCACTTCTCTTCAGTGGGTTTATTGATGATATTGGTAAAATACTTACTCTTGGCTGATAATCTATATTTAAAATTACCAAATCAATATCATATTGTATAGATTTTCAAAACATTAATTGTATTTTACAATAGTTTACTGAAAATGAAATATCCTCCAAACCCATTCCAAATTCATATTTTTTACTAGGAAAACTAAACCTTTATTTTTTATTTTATAAAACTGGTCATTGATAAGCTACAGATGTAGGTGTTCTCTACTTTCACTTTCATATTGTTCATATAATATTTCACTCATTGAAATTACTTGGACTTATTAACTTTATTACTCCCTTGTTTAACATAGTTGATTGTATTTTGATTCTGGATGAGGAACACTTCAAGTAGCTTTTAGAAGCATCAACATTGCATCAACAAATTTGTCGGTGGAGGACTATTACAAATAGCCTCTAGGAGTATTCTAAATAGCGGTAAAGGATTAAAATTTTCAAAACTTCTCCAAACTAGGACTACTATAAATAGCTTCTAGGCGCATCCAATTTTTTGACATTAGCTAGGGGAGAGGAGGTTATAAAGTCACAAAAAAAACTTTGTTATTTGTCCCCCTTGTTTCCCTTTTGCAAAAATAAATTTCCCCCACTAATGTATAAAATAACAAAGTTCCTATTTCTTAGGGTTTAGTTGTAGGTCTTAACATCATGTCATAAACTTACAGTTTTAAACCTCCCGTTCCTCAAATTCTCCCTATGCCCATGCCTGGTCTAGACCATTTCACTATCGGTTCTTGTGTTTTTAATGGTTATTTGAAAATAGATTCATAAATAAAGAAGGTATAATAGAGTATTTGTTCACCATATCTACTCAATATTTGGACCATTTAAGAATGGGACATTGTGATCTTGCAATAAATTACACAATCTAGACAAATATACACAACAGTACTTTATTACAGTGTTCTTTAGTATTATGTTGACAAACACAAGAAAGAGTTTAACAAGACACATTTTACAGTTTAAGGTAAACAATGTTTCAATATATAAAATATACATAGTACAATAATTATCAATAGTTGTTTATTTATAAATAATGCATCTTGAGCTGTATGAATAAACCCAGGAACACTGCAACAATGACATGGTGGAAACCTAAATAACTGGACCCCATGACATTAAAAATACAAAATTAGATTGAATATTGTTGTTTTGTCTAAACAATATAGCTCATTGTAAAGAGAATAGAAAGGTAATAAGTGCCACTTGGAAGAAATGGAATATATCGTTGCTTACATTACCCAGTTCATATCAGTTGTATTTTAATAGGAAGACAGTCAAACACACCTATTTTTCTAATAAATAGAGTATAGTGACATTAATTTGGACATTGGTGTAGATTTTAAAGATCTAAGTTTTAACGACTTAATTTGTCTTCCATAATAGAAGCTTTGTGTATGTAATAAGATGTTTTGTTTACTGAATGATGTCATAAGCTCAGCCAATCAGTTATCTTTCTCCATCTGGTGTTAACCTCTATTCTCTTTACATTTATATAGCTTTTATTAAGACAAAGTCTTGCTTGCATTAAACCATTCCAAGGAGGTTTTAAATACCATAGCTTGTTTCTTTGACCAAGCAAGTAAAGGAGATTAATTCATGTATTTGGGAGGTATTTTGGTTCCAGGTCCAGAGTCTTTATACATGTTAAAATTACAAGTTATAGTTTGTAAGGCGCATTCGGAGAGTTGTGATGATAATGTGATTGTTTTATCCCCTAAAAAAATTAAAATAGGCATCTATAGACTATATATTATGTTATGTCTAGCAAACAAAAAAAATTAAATACCAACTTAACAAACTTTTTATGGCCGATAGTTTAGTCTTACTTGGAGGGTAAATTATGTCCTGGCTGGGATTCAAACCAATATCTCACTCAGAGGGGATTTATCAGTGTCTAAAAAATCAAGTGGGATTTTGACACTTAAACAGGGTCAATAGGACCTATCCTATATATTGTTAATAAGAAAATTACATCTAAATTTGTTTTAAATTTTCTTTTAATTTCTTTTCATATTCATATTTGACACTTAATGCATTTCATAAAATTAAGGCAAAATAATAAAGGATGGTGTCAATGCTATTAATGAAATTAAAGGATTGAAAAGTTTATATGAAATCCAAATGAAATCCTTTTCCTTACATAAGTTGATTTTTCGCATTCTTGTCACTGATTGTAGCATAATAGCATGTGTATGGAAACCTTTATATAATAGTTTTATTTAAGGTGAACTAAACAAACGTGTTTTACAAAATACCCTGTAGTATTGTTTTTATTTTTAATAACTCTTATGTTAATTAATTGTTTATGATATTACAACTACTAATTGCCATTGATAAATACATCACTTTCAGTTCATCGTTAGTTCTTAACCCATTTGAAAAAAAAGTTTGTTAACGTTGTGAGCTTTCACACATTCTCTCAGGGTGGCACATAAGAATTATCAGACAAAATTAGGCACGTATTTGCAAGGGACCTTTACTATACTTTATTCAGACCTTGAAGAACCTTTTATAAAATTTAATAAAATATCATGGAATATCTAACATAATATTGACAAAAGTTCACTATATTTAGCTTTCAGCTATCGAAATGTACACAATCTGTCAAAAGGGAGAGCAGAAGAAGACATCCTCTTACAGGGTGTCCAGCGACCTGGAAAACCTGGAAAACAGGGAATTGTCAGGGAATTTGCTTGGTCAGGGAAAAGTCATGGAAAAGTCAGGGAATTTTATTAAATTTCTGGAAATTTACATTTCGTCTATAAAAAGCCAAATATTTTGATTCACAATAGTCAAAATAACACTTCTTCCAGTTAATAACCAGCCGGAATCACTTTCACACCATTGACTATGTTGAGCAGACTAATATCACTTCTCAAGGTCAACAAGTGAGTTATGTGTCTTTCCACCCTTCTGCCACGTGTCTTTAGCCAAAGTTGAGTCATGGATATTCATATGTACACAATTTGATTAGGCCTTAATTTTAAGTATAAGGAACTAAGAATGACTCTGTCCCACAACTATTTTAAATCATTCTTGCTCGAGGCAATCTTTTAATGACT
>CABFOW010000812.1:140592-203850 GCA_902141385.1 Timema californicum | reverse complement strand
TGGAGGACCAGTTTTAGTCACACTAAAACAGAGGTGGGATATGACTGTTAGTATAAGAAATGTATTTTGTGGAGCCTACCTTTGAGTGATGTATTTGGGTGGATATCCGGGAAAATCTGAGTGCGATGGTCTTATCTCCGAGTATTATCTTCTTCGCGAAAGGAGCTCCCCTAAACACTCGCATTTTATGAGTACATATTAAATATAACACACATATTGAACATTATTAACATATTACATACAACATAGTCGCGCACTAAATCATTGACACGGAGGATTATATAAGTTCTTCTTAGGAAGGAGAACGAGAGTGTATCACCGAGATGTGACTGAGAATTGTGTTCAACGCACCCACACTGTTTGTAAAGTCTTATACAGCAGGTGTAACAGGGTTGACTTTTGGATGGTGGAAGAGGGCAGGGTAGTGGCAGATTCCAAGAAATCTGCAGGCATGCAGAGTAGAGAGGGGGGAAATAACCAGTAAACGGTACCTAACAACAAGCAGTGTTTTTAAGTGAACATGCGAAAAATGGAATATTAAACATACCGGCCCCCTTGAACAGATAGTCAGTTAAATCAAAAGGTAGAGATAAAGAAAGAGTAAACAGAAAAAAAGAGAAACTAGTAGAAAAACAGACATGACAAAGCATTAGTTTAAGGGTAATGGGAAGAACTTAACTGAAGGTCGAAGGAGAGAACCTGAAGAAGTTTGAAGAGTTACAGCTCGTACTACGCCATCAGACCCTGGAAATGTTGCGGTTATTCTTCAGAGGCACCACGAGAGGGGAGAGGTCTTTTGTCCATGAACTATCACTAGGTTACCAATCTTTAGGTTATTTGTCTTCACTGTCCACTTCAAACGTTGCTGAAGAGTATGGAGGTATTCCGTTTGCCACCTGTTCCAGATACGCTGAGAAAAGGCCTTCACTAGTTGCCATCTTTTGAGGTGGTTCATTGTAACTTGTGCAAAGTCAACTTCGGGAACTGAGTTGAGAGTTGGATATCCAATTAAAAATGCCCTGGAGTCAAATCATCTATTTCAGAAGGATCCGCTAAAATAGGAATGAGAGCCCGAGAATTGAGGATTGCTACCATTTTTGTTTTGAGTGTGATGAACTCTTGGAGAGTCAAGATCTGCGCTCCAATCACTCAAATTAAATTATGTTTGGTGCTCTTTATGGCTCGTTCCCATAATCCATCTTGATGAGGAGCTGCAGGGGGTTGAAAATGGAATCGGATAATGTGTTTAGCTGCAAAATGATTCAAATTTTGCTGAGTCTTGGTTTGGTTAAGAAAACCACGAATAATTCTAGTCAGTTGAGAAGATGCTCCAACAAAGTTTTGCCACAGTCAGAATAAAGATCGGTACATAATCCTCTTCGTGACACAAATCGAGTGAAGGTGGTGATGAAAGAATCTGACGATAAGTCAGTGACAACTTCGATATGGATAGCCTTGGTAGAAAAACATACAAACATATACAAATATGCCTTAACAGACTAGAGGTGTCTGAGAGAGGGGATCTTCACCAAGAAAGGACCTCCATAGTCCATTCCAGTTTTTAGAAACGGTCGAGCTGGATTTACACGTGTCTCGGGTAGATCTTACATCATGGGCGGAATGAGTCTTGGCTTACATTTGAAACATCGAATACACTTATGAATTCATGAGCGGATTATACTGTGAGCGGACATAATCCAAATTTTTTTGCAAATCGTCGTTTGCGGGAGTTGAGGACCGGAGCGTAGAGTGTCATCATGGTAAAGATCGATAATAAGATTTTCAACATGATGAGACTTGGGCAGAACAATAGGGCGTTTAGAATCATAAGCCAGGCTGGATTGTTACAGCCGTCCTACAACTCGGATTACACCATATCCTTCTAAAATGGTGAAAGATGCTGAAGTGAGAAGTCATGGGTTACAACTTTATCCTTTTGGAGAGCTGAGATATCTTCAGCAAAATGATCAATTTGAATTTGTTTACAAATTGTCAGGGTATACTCACTAATTTCTCAGGGGGTAAGAGGTCCGGCTAATTGAGGTTTCCTCCTAGAGTTGTCGACGAATCGCAACACGTATGCGATGACAAGCGTGAGTGCTCTCCATGATGAGAACTTGGAGAGTAGTTCCCATTCTTGAGATGGAGTTTAGATCAGCACGTTGAAGGGTGAGGTTTCCCTTCTAGAAGATGTGCGTCCAGCGCAGGTGTAAATTGCGGTAAAGGCCAGGCCTGGAATGAGAGCGAAGCCAGAGTGGTCCATGCCACCAAAGGGGTGATCATAAAGTTGGGGTGGTGAGAGACCACGAGAAGCATAATCATCAGGGTTGTGAGCTGATGAAATGTGAAACTATATGTGAGGTGGGGCCTATTCTTGAATTTGTGCGATAAGATTTGCAACTTACACCCTTAAGCGGTAGAGAGGGGTTTGAATCCATGACTGGACAATGGATGAATCACACCATGCAGTGGTTGAGTCTATGCAGCACTGATAAGAAAGAAGAGAGGTACAATATTTCAGGAGTTTGGCAAGAAGATGATCACCACACAATTCTAGGCGAGGTATCGAGAGGCGTTTGAGAGGTTCAACCCGTTATTTTGCCAAGATAAGAGTGAGCTTGAGCTCGTTATCTTGAGAAGTACATCTTAGGTACACAATGGCAGTGTATCCTTGTTCTGAGTCATCTGAGAATCCATGAAGTTGTATATTTGTTGATTGAGACAGTGAGAGAGAGTGTGGCACCGTAACTTGTTGGAGCGAGGGTAGTTCCTTGATGAAGATTTTACAACGAGCAGCAACTTCACTTGGAAGGGGCGAGTCACATTGAAGTTCAAGAGTCCATAAATATTGGAGAAGAGATTTCACCCAAAATACAACCGGAGTTGGCCAACCACAAGGGTTATATATTTGTGCAATGGTTGAGAGAACATTGCGCTTAGTGAGTACAGTCTCCACGGTGGTTATATTGTACGAAAAGGTATCAGAGTCTTGCGTCCACTAGAGACCCAGAATGCTAATATGAGGTTCTTGGGTGTGAAAGTAGAGACTCTTTTCTCTCTGTTCTTCTGGTACGAAGTTCAGAAGCTGTGGTGAATTGCTGGAGTTCAAAGCCCCTTTTGAGAGTAGTTTAGTGAGTTCGGTTTGTAAACCGAGCGTATCTTTGATTATGTCCAACCCAGCGATGATGTCGTTCACAAAAGTTTGGTTTTGTAAGACGGATACAGAACTAGGGAATAGATGTCCTTCATCTTGGAACAATTGACGTAGAGTTATTAGCACCAGAAAGGGTGATCTCGAGATTCCATAAGTGACGGTCGTTAGCTGGTAAATGGGAAGTGGAGTGGTGGGATCGTCACGCCAACAAATGAGTTGATATTTATGATCATTCAAGTGAACCTTTATTTGGCGATACATCTGACGAATGTTACACGAGAACACAAAAGAATGTCGTTGAAAGTGAAAAATGACGTCACAAATGTCATTTTGAAGCTTTGGTCCAGGCAAGAGCGTATCATTAAGAGACACGTTCGTTGAGGTACGAGCACTATCGTCAAACACTACCCGAAGTTTCGTGGTAGAACTATTTTTTTAAAAAATGCCGTGGGGAAGTAAGAAGTAGTGTGGCACGTCTGGAGAGGGGTGAGTGTCACACAAATTCATATGGCCAGAGTCGAAATAATCTTGCATGAATTCAGAGTACATGTTTTTAAGTTGAGGCTGAGCTTGCAGTTTTCTTTAAAGTGAGTTAAATCTGTGTTTGGCAGCAATGTCTGATGTTCCAAGAGGGGAGTGAAATTCTTTGAACGGAAGTCGCAAGAAATACCGTTCTGTGTCATCACGTGAATGAGTGGATAGAAAATGGTCTTCACACATTTTTTCTTCTTTAGTCTGTCCAGCTTCATAGGGTGGTTCTTCGGCTTGCCAAAAACGTTGCAAGGATTCATGAAGACCATGATTTGAGGTTGAGAGAAGTGTCATTAGACCACCAAAATCATTTCGTTTGTTGTTGAGTGAGAGTTGCAAAGAAGGAGTGGTGGCCATAATGACATAGCCAAATTTTGATCCAAATGCCACAGGCATCTTGGGGCCGAGAATGTGGCGATCACCAGTGAGAGCATTGGCAAGAGTTCAGCTCCAATTAGAATATCAATCGGACTTGGGATATCAAACGTGGGGTCAGCTAAAACAAAGCTTTTTAGTTTTTGTTTGATATTGGAGTCAATGTAGGTACGGGGTAAATCCAAAGTTATCATGTCTAAGTTTGTTACTTGATTTTAACGAGATAGAACAGTGCCATTAATGGCGGACAGAGTTAGGTTTGTCATTCCCTTGGTGTTTATATGACAAATATATATGCCATTTATGTTTTGTGACAAATGGGACAGAGTTATAATCAAAATATGAGCACAGCGCTCGGTGATAAAGCTGCACTGAGCCGAGAGTCGAGTACCCCTCGCATTATTTGTGGAGGGCCAAAAGGAGTAGTGAGTTTAACAAGAGTAGTAGCTAAAAGCACTGTGGTCTTTGGTTGGCTTATAAGACCAATAAAGGGAATAGGTAGAGTAGTATCACTTGGATTATTTCGATGGAGGGATTCTGGTGACTGGTGAGCGTCGTGACCTTGAGATGATTGTGGGTTTGTGGAGGTGGTCAATTGAAGCAATGTGTGGTGTCTTTTGTCACAGTGTTTGTAGGTTCACGTTGATTTAAAATCTCTTAAAATGTGGGCATTTCCGATACAATTAAAACAAAATGTATTAGAACGTAAGAAGTCAAATCGTCCTTGAGACGTCTTATTTTGAAATTGAGCACACTGATATACACTGTGTGTGCTTTGGTGGCAAAATACACAATTCTTTTTGGTTTTGCACACGCCAGTCAGTAAGGCAGTAAGCCTAGAGGTTGGTTGAATGTATCGAGGTCTTGAACTATATAGTTGAGGTTTTGAAGTGACATGAGTGTTGTGTGAGGGTTGGAATTTTCTTGCAGTAAATCCGGAGACTGATGATGTAATTTCTAAATGCTGGCATTCGGTTTCTAAATATAAAATTAACTCAAGCGCATTTGGCATATTTGAATTAATCCCACGAGAATCTTCAAACTGCTTTCGTGTTTCGTGGTCCAACTTTCGCAGAAGAGAAGCGATTAGGAGCGTTTCCTTTGTAATATCATAATATAGGGCAATTGGAGCTTGGCTCTTTTCGGAGTAGTTTGCCAAGAAATGTTCTAGAGAGCCGTGAGAAATATTGGGAAGATCCAAAATCTTGTCAAGATGGAGAGAGACTAGTCGACGTACCTGGTGATATCTTTTTTGAATTACGTTCCAAGCGATTGAGTAATTATAGTTGGAAATGGGGAAGCTTTGAATGACATTGAGCGCATCACCTTGAAGAAAACTTAAAAATATTGGAGTTTAAAGGAGTCAATGCTGTATTTTAGTGTATTGTTGTCTCAAACAAATTAGAGAACACCATCCATTGTTGTAGGTTTCCATTAAAAGTGGGCAAATTCAACTTGAGCAAACCAGACTGTGTTGGCATGAGGAACAGAAGGGGTAGGGACCGTTGCGTTGGTCTTAGCCAGTGGTTCCTGAATTGCTGGAATTAATTATTTAATTCGAAAATCAATTGTTGTCGGTAAATCTAATATAGAGTCTTGCAAAGTGGATAATAAAGTTTCATCAATGTCTTTGGGATCAGATTCTAAAAACTTATCACGAAGAGCACTAAATTCTACCTTTTTTAATTTAGCGTCTTTTTGACTAGATAATAATCTTTGAGTTTGCTCGTCATTTAATTGTTGGGGTTCTTGGACCGAGTCAATTTAATTGTTGATTGTGATCAGCCTATTACTGATTAAGCCGCTTTGGCGTTGAAATGTACTAAACTTCATTGTTGAGCGTATTAGTTGCGGCGTGAGAATTCAGATGGGATTTTAATGTAAACAAATTTCAAAAACACTAAAACAATAGCAAACCGACAGTCACTGATCAATTTTTTGTATGAACAATTAACACTTAAAGCTTATAAATCAATATGCATCAATATAAATCTTGAGTAATGCGGGTTGAGTACTTATTAGTAACAATATAAAACTAACAAAAACTACACTCATTGAGAAAGTGTTTGTGTGAGAAATTTAAATTTAAATTTATTAAATTTGCAACAATATGACTCTTGAGTAATACGAGTTTAGTAGTAACTAATTGTATAACATTTGAGAATTGTGAGAAATAAAAAATGCACATACAAACGAAATTATTCCTTTGGTGTAACAAAGAGTTATTAAAATATTTTTAACACTGGATTAGCATGAATACAATAAATGAATGTTATTTCCATAGTGCGTGAACAATATTATCCGTCCCGAAGGATCAAAATCTTTGAGCGATCTGTTTATTAACCTGAAAATTAAATTAAAATGTAATTTAGTTCTGGAGGACCAGTTTTAGTCACACTAAAACAGAGGTGGGATATGACTGTTAGTATAAGAAATGTATTTTGTGGAGCCTACCTTTGAGTGATGTATTTGGGTGGATATCCGGGAAAATCTGAGTGCGATGGTCTTATCTCCGAGTATTATCTTCTTCGCGAAAGGAGCTCCCCTAAACACTCGCATTTTATGAGTACATATTAAATATAACACACATATTGAACATTATTAACATATTACATACAACATAGTCGCGCACTAAATCATTGACACGGAGGATTATATAAGTTCTTCTTAGGAAGGAGAACGAGAGTGTATCACCGAGATGTGACTGAGAATTGTGTTCAACGCACCCACACTGTTTGTAAAGTCTTATACAGCAGGTGTAACAGGGTTGACTTTTGGATGGTGGAAGAGGGCAGGGTAGTGGCAGATTCCAAGAAATCTGCAGGCATGCAGAGTAGAGAGGGGGGAAATAACCAGTAAACGGTACCTATTGGAGGACCAGTTTTAGTCACACTAAAACAGAGGTGGGATATGACTGTTAGTATAAGAAATGTATTTTGTGGAGCCTACCTTTGAGTGATGTATTTGGGTGGATATCCGGGAAAATCTGAGTGCGATGGTCTTATCTCCGAGTATTATCTTCTTCGCGAAAGGAGCTCCCCTAAACACTCGCATTTTATGAGTACATATTAAATATAACACACATATTGAACATTATTAACATATTACATACAACATAGTCGCGCACTAAATCATTGACACGGAGGATTATATAAGTTCTTCTTAGGAAGGAGAACGAGAGTGTATCACCGAGATGTGACTGAGAATTGTGTTCAACGCACCCACACTGTTTGTAAAGTCTTATACAGCAGGTGTAACAGGGTTGACTTTTGGATGGTGGAAGAGGGCAGGGTAGTGGCAGATTCCAAGAAATCTGCAGGCATGCAGAGTAGAGAGGGGGGAAATAACCAGTAAACGGTACCTAGCAACGAGCAGTGATTTTAAGTGAACATAGCGAATAATGGAATATTCAAAAACTCTAATATTGGGATGAGGAACCATCACACTATTTTCTTTAATATCATAGAAGGAGTCTTCCTTAAAATATTATTGGAAACAAAACAACATAGTAAATTCAACATCGATTAATGAAAGGCAGATCAGCTACAACGGTATTAGTACAGCTCGTCGAAACCATCCTAGTAAAACTGGAGAAAGGGTGTATAGCAATGGGCATACTTCTTGATTTTAGCAGTGTTTTGACTGCCTTAGACACAACTAAAATCATTGGGAGTGACTAGAAAATAATCATAATGGCTCAGCAGCTATTTGATCGACAGAAAAAACTGGTAAAACTCATTATCATAGGGTAAAAAAACACAAAGTGAAATCAAAGCCATTACTAGTAAGGCGAGGAATACAACAGGGATCAGTACTTGGGGCTGTCCTCTATATACTACTGACAAACGATTTCTCAGAACATTATATATTTTGCTAGGCCGTGAATTATGTTGATGAGACAATACTTATCCTCGCTAACAAAAATAAAGAACTAAATATCGGTACGTATGTGGCTTTTGGTGTGGCAAAACAATATTGCCATAAAAATTACTTAGTACTAAATAAGACTAAGATACAGCAACAACCAATTTTCACTGAAAAAAAAATTGGCTTAACGACTTCTCAGATTTCAAAAAAACATTTAAACATCTCAACCATGGCCAACACATTGTGGAAGCATTATTTAGCTCAACTATGCCCGAAACTTAATACCGGCATGTATGTCTTTAGAGTAATTAAGCAAATTCGTATTGTTCGTGTAGATAAAATACATTATTATTATTATTATTATTATTATGTGCTCCGTCTCACGATAGATCCATTTCTTTTGTCAGTTAACTTAGACCACCAATGTTCTTTGTCCTCTACCTGCCCCTTCGACTACCAGAATGTACTTCTTTCCTTCAAGTCATCTAATATTTGAATGTTACTTCTTCCCAAGCTCTTCTATTCCTCAACCTATCCTTCAATTACGTCATGAACAAGACAGTTTTTTTTAAAGGAATATTCTCAAGTCTTCTCCAGCACTACATTTCAATGCTCTTCAAGTATATTTTCTTTTCCATAATCCTGAGAACCTAAGTTTCTGCTCCATACATTGCGATGCTCCAAATATACCATTGTATCAGTTTCTTCCTAAGTTCCAAACTCAAATATCCGGTCAGCAGTAACCTCTTTTTGTTGAAAGCTTCTATGACCATGACGATCCTAGACCTTATTTCCTTGATGCAGAATGCATCCTTTATCAACAGACTTTCCAGGTAATAGAACTGTTTAATGTTTTCCAACTACTGATATCCATTTTTGATTTTCAACGGCTCCTCATTTTTTTTAAATCACCATCAATTTATACATCTTATTGTTGATTTCCATCCCACATCGTCTCCCTATCACCACCAGTCAGTCCATAATTTCTTGCAACTCTTCTTTATTTTTGGCCAGCAATGCTAGATCATCTGCATTATTTTTATTGTGTTGATTACGCATCCTCCTGTCCTGAAATTGACACGTCCAACTAGGCCTAAACTGATCAGCCATTCGCCATACAAGTTAAACATACTGGGTGACAAACAATATCCCTGTTTCACACCGCTTCTTATCTCTATGCTGTTGGTTTCTCCATTATTCAGCATAAACTTCACTCACTGTCCCAAGTACAGGTTTGAAATCAGGCTTTTGTCGCTCTAATTGATGCTGATATTCTTGAGTATTTACATCAGTGTCTTCCATTTAACTATATAAAACGCCTTTTGCCACTCTATGAAACCAATGTAAGCCTCTTCCCTGACTTCCAGCAATCTTTCTGAAATTATTCTCAGTATACCAATGACCTCTCTGGTTCCTTTTATTAATCCAAATAGGTATTTTTCCATTACATTACCTATGTTATGTTCCAATCACCAGTTGAGGATTCTTGCCACGATCTTCCCCATATGAGAAATAAGGCTGATGGTCCTGTTGTCACTGCATTTTTTGGCTTGTTTTTATATATATATATATCACCGTGGTTACGTCTATAAAGTCCTTGGGCCATTCTCCTGTTCGTAGATGCTATTTATAAATTTTGTCATAGCCACTATTCCGTTGTTACCCAGTTCTTTCAAAAGGTCAGCTGGTATGTCATCTCCAGCAGTTTTCCTTTTTCTCATGTCATTTATGGCTCTCTCCACTTTACTCTTTAAATTAATAAGTCCTTTTTTGTCTTTATCTGCCTTTAATTCCATTTCAATCTCTTGGTTTCCTGGTTGATTTTCCTTTTCAAACGATTCTTCTATATATCCTTTCTAAGTCTTAAGAAACACTTTATGATCTGTCACCATCTTACCTTTGGGGTTTTCTATTCTTATTGTTCTGTGAGTAGTCAGTTAGCTTCCTCTCCATATTCTTCACTTGGTTTCTTTCACGGTAGCCAGTTGGTTCGGTAGAGCTTATCAGATTCCTCTATGGATTGATTAATAATGGTGGAGGTGGAGAACTTATTTGAATAAAAAGATTGAAGTTGATGAGGTTATTCGTAAGTTTTATTTTGAAGATAGTAATTAATGTTAACATTTGGAATTTTGTGTTAGTCAATACCTTAAGGCTTATATTGGTAAAGCTGGGATAATTTAACCACATGGTGGTTTCCATTTTCTTACACCCATTTTCTTCCAACCATCTCTAACACCCTAAAGCCAATTTGAAAAGAACTGCTATTAGTTTAGTACCTCTTAACACTTCTTTCTAGCTCGTGTACTCTGCTAAAAGTGTATCGCATCTAACGCTTCCCTTCTTAGTATTATCAAAAACAGACGCTACAGTCTGTTATTCTGATTGGCTAGCTCTTCGTTTCAAACCCCCCCTTTCCACTGTGAGGCCAAACGTGCATTTTAAAGCTTCCGGGTACAAATAAAATTAACAACACGAGGCTTTAAAAGTGATAAATAAAAGCAATAAATTTAGATGACGCTATAATTTCAACAAAGACTTTTCAAGAATGAAAACTATTAGATTTAAAATTTAAAGGCCTAAAAATGAAGTCAATGAATTGAAATTTAGAACATATTTTGCTTAATACTTTAATTGTGGTTTGGACTAATTATTATTAACATGAAACTCCACACTTGCTTATAACCAAACATTTGAACTGACTAATCTAGTAATAATAAATACAAATTAAATTAACCCTAGAAAAGAATGATACATTAAAGGGGCTGAAGACTATTAAAATATACCTAACTAACTGGTTCATTTTGTGAGAAATTACAAGTATTCTAACGTAACAATGCTTTGTTTTCTATTTTGATATGAGATATTAAAATGTGGGAATTTGGTCGATTTCTTTAAAAGTGGCGAGGGTAATAGTTCCGAGAAGGTTTGAGTTTTAGTCAGGGAGTTAAACCTTTGTGCTATTAATAAATCTCTGATTCGATATTTAAATTTATATTTGATCTTAAAATTTAAATTTGTTTTCTCTGTATTCACAGTGGTGAATAAGACGCGTTGTAACCATTCAAGAGACAATATTTAAGCTCTTTGTAATCATCGTAAGGTTTAGTAATTTACTGGCGGCCGGGGTTCAATCCCCAGTCCCGGCAAAGATTTATCTGATTACCGAAATCTTCCTTCACCTCTGACAAGATGTGTATTAATCACAACTTGTGAATGTGGGGAATGCCAGGCCTCCACCGTGGTTCGGATTCCACGTTAAACTGTACGTCCTCCATTTCATCTCACAATCACCCTACCATTACACATTAGCGTAAGTGCGTATAACCCGAATGGGTAGTAAGACGCGGTGATAATAATAATAATAATAATAATAATAATAATAATAATAATAATAATAATTTAGTAATTTAAATTTTTAATAAATATCTGATTTGATATTTAAACTTAAATTTTGATATTAAATTATTATTTTTGTCTGAATGTTATTGTGGTGATTCAGATGCTTTGTAAATAATTCAAGAAAGTTTCTTTAATATTATTTTTCATCATATTAAGCATTTTGTATGTTTTTGGTCTCTTCCAGACTTGTTCAAATACAATTAAAATTTACGTTAAGAGATTTAAATAAACTTTCAAACGTACTGCGCAAGTACAGATTCAGCCATGATTTATTTGTTTTCCAACACACTTCAGTTTGACTTGTAAGGCAATGTAATTTTTGTCTTACCTCTGTTAATTAAATTGAATAAATAATTCAAATAATTCTTTAACTTGCAAATGTTTTACTCTTTATTGTAATCTTTCCCCTAAGTTCCAACCACCCTCTTTTAGACTAGTAATGGCCTCTAGCTTTTAGGTGTAGGGTGTAATTGGTACAATATATCATTCACTTTACATGTAGTCCTAATGTACCCTTAAATTCCTTACTAGACCTATATGGTTTCCTATTTGATAAAAAAGATTTAAATCAGTCATAGCTTTCCCTTTAATATTCATATTGGATCATTCATATATAAATATTTCATTGTCAACATAATCAAAGGTTTTCTTTAAATTCATATAAAAGCTACATATGAATTATTCTTGGTTAAGCAATCATATGCCATCACTACCTCTATAAAATATAAAATATAAACATATTTATATTTTACTAAGTAAAAAAAAATTATGTTGTATAGTAATAATAATAATAATAATAATAATAATAATAATAATAAAAATAAATTATAAATATATATAATCTCACGGTTTCCTTCCGGGGTAGGCAAGAAACTGTGGTTATAGATAAAAAAAAGCTCTGTTCTTAATCCATCCTCCTTAACTTTCTTCACACTTCCATATACAGTGGAGCGTCGTTAATCCGGATCGATTGGGACCGGGACCCATCCGGATTATTGAATTGTCCGGATTTTCAAATATGCTTTCAATAACTGTATACATACGAATACGTGTGGTTTTTCTTTTCTGAGAACCTTTTTCAGAATCTATCTTTGAATCAAAACGTTGCAAACTATCTTTCTTTGCTTTAATGTCACTAGTGATTGAAATTCCCACATCATATATTTTAGCGAGAGCTGCACCACTTTCCCCTTTAGACAGTCTTCATAGAATTTATAACTTATCCTCTATAGATAAAAATGTATGTTTCCTTTCATTTGATAATGATGACATGATTAACAAAGTAGAAATATAAACCGTCATAAACGTCACAAGGCAACTATACGACGAAGGTTTCACCACTGCTGTAAAGTTTGTAAATGATAGCACAGAACTGAGCCGAGCACGTGACCAAAGAGAGCCTCCCCTACCTGCTCTCACCACCGATCCGGATTTTTGACGTCCGGATTTCCGACGCTCTACTGTACTTGCATACTTCCTTCACTTCGACACCGACTCATACATGCTCTTTTGTTCTTAAAACTCTTTATGCATCTCTTTTTTCACACATCCGTCTACAACATTTAACTAGTTTCATGGTCCACCTCTTCCTCCACAAACAAATAGGCTAATTCCACATTGTGTCGAGTTGCAGCAATTTAAATAGAATCCGTGAAATCAAAAATAATTTGTACACCTGTCTAAAGTGAAATAGAATAATTTATATTAAATATGTGAACCTTGCATTTTGTATGTAACAACAGTGCAGTTGTGTTTTGTAATGTATAACTTATTTAGTATGCCAGATTTATTTATTTTTTGTTTCGGCAACTAGCAAATGACTAGTCGGCCATGTTGTCTGTCTGCCATTCTTAAACGAAAATAAGTTTTCCAAATGATAAACAAATTAAGATGTGAAAAATGAAATATTGAAAAAAAATTATATATGTCATAAACAACTTCTTAGCAAGAGCAAGATTATTTAATTATTTTCAATTAAATAATACTTCGGAATGAGCTTCCTATTGTAAGTTGACATTTGTTCTTTTAATAACATTTCGTAACTCGAGCGTAAACACTAGCCTATATTTTATGACAATTTGAATATTGTTATGCTTGCTTATAGATTTTTAAAAAATTCTACAAGTACTTCGCAAAAATGAAATGTGGTTTTGGTAGGTGTTTATTTACTAAGTGGCATAACGGTAGGCCTTTCGATTTAAGTTTAAAGGTTGGACCTACATGATAACCATTTATTCAAAGAGCTGATAGGCCTACTAAGACCAGATTTAATTTATTTTTGTCATTAAACCCATGAGGGTTGGCTCATTTTGGGCTGATTCATTGTATCTAGTTGTGGGGGCAAATTCGATTTTACAAGTATATTTCACTTTAGGCCTAAATGTTAAACTTTAGGTCCTCCATTTCATCACACAATCATCATACCATTACACATTAGCTTAAGTGTATATAACCTGAAAGGGTAGTAAGACACGGTGCTAATAATAATAATATAGGATTAACATTGTTAAACAAATTGATAAACCTATCGACAAGGCATTAGATAATTTAAATTATAATTACCTGTGCTCAGGATCATTATTTACTTGTATGAGGCAGAATCTGTGATGGATTTGTGTAAATTTAGGGGTACAGAATATGTTCAAAGATCAATATTTCCTTAGAACATAACTTTAAAAAAAAATTCCCCGAGAACTATAGCACTCAAAATAAAACTTTGAATTTTTTATAGAGGCTGAAGGGAATAAGGATTAATACCTACAGACATAGTTTAAAAAATTCAAATTCAAACATATTTTTAATCAGTCCTTTTTATAGTACCTACCATATAAAAAATTAGTTTTCTCCCATCTCCTTGTGTGCATTACATATTGTTATTAATTGTTTATTGATAACAAAAGGCTTACCGGTACCAACATTTAACTGGAGTGTAATTCCAGGAGGTCTTTATTTAACAGTTGATTTTCATAGACTTCGTTTTTTCGTAGATTCTCCACTCCTGCAAGGTCTATCACTATAAATCACACTAGGAAAAATACTCTAGCTATTTATGACCATGAGTTCTTCCTGATCACATAATTTATGTTTTACAAAACTTGCAATATTCCCTTTATCCTTAATTCTAGGTTTTTCTTGGGGATGTTTATTAGATACATGATATCCAAGTTTATCACGTCTGCCATGCCATTCACAATAAGCACAGTTGACATAATAAGCATTTGTTTCACCAAACCATCTAATTTTTTATAAACATTTTTCTATTGTACAATGTACAAACCCTAATAGTTCCATTAAATATCCCGCCTCGGGGGCGTAGTTGGCTAACACGCTTGTCGTGTTGACCGCTACTGCTGAGGACGAGGAGATCGAGGTTCGGATCTCGGTCGGGTGAACTGAGGGTGGTTTTTCCTAAATGTTTTTCCCCTCTCCTTCCACATATAATGCGGGTTCACTTCCTCTAATTCAACCTTCCCAATTCCTAATCCATTAGAGTAATTAGTACTTAAAGCGTATAATCCAAAAGGGTAGTAAGACGCGGTGCTAAATATTATTATTATTATTCCATTAAATACACAATGTCATGGTTACACAATTATTACAATACGCATGTCATGAGTTTAAATAAACTATGCGCACATCACCATGTAATTAGGCCGTGATATAAGGGTGTCTGAATTCAAACTAAAACAAAACATCGCTCACCCTTCCCTAACCTCCTTAGCCTGCCCGCCATAGCTACCAAACACCCGCGGGGTAGGGTAGATGATTGATGACTCATCACTCAATCATGCCTTTAGCCAGGTTGAATTATTAGATTTTTCCTTTGACCTTTATCTCAACCTCTGACTTTTTATCTAGAACTCTTACACGTTATCTTAGCCACCAGACACCGCAACTCTTTGTGCTTACACCAACACTGCCTCACTATGGCACATGGCACTATGGCTACATGGTTGTTGAGTGTCATCTGCCTTAGTGTTTCATACAAATGAAACTACCATATCAGAACCAGAATGTACTAAAAACATCACCAATTTTTTTTTACTTTTTCTTGCTCCAGATTTCCCCAGGACTGCTTTAATTTCCCCCAAACCTCGTTCGTGCATTCAGACATATTCTGCACCCCTCTGTAAATAATCGGCTACCATGATATATCATTGATTTCACAGCAACCTTTGACTTGGGAGGGTTGTTATACTGCTAAGTGGGCAATACAAGAATTAAAGATCGAATTTCAATTAATATTGATACATAAGGTGTAAAATCATTGTTACTATGGGATTCTCTTTAAGGAGGAGACCACCATTCTTTTAATTTAAATTAATTTAAAAATTACAACTGGATATGGGAATTTAAACAAGGACCTTTGGCTTAACTCGCTAATGCTCTATCACTGAGCTATCCAAGATTCGTCCCGTATTCAGGATCATTCTTCACTCGTTGTCCCCCACCATATGAACATTCATGTAGGCTTATTGCAATGATTTACACCGTGTTTGTTGATAATCTTTTACTAGTTTACTCTTATGTAAGTTACTGTAAGTCGAGACAGAAATCTTATAAGTTAATACCGGTAGCAGATTCATAAGTATTCTTTAAATTTAAACATGACACCTGCACACGGGAATCAAATCCGAGACCTTTAGTTTAGGACGCCAATGCTCTAACCACTGAGCTATCCAGGAGTCAGCCTGTGCCAAGGCTCACTCTTTACTCGTATTTTAAGACAGAGTCTCTGATGGGAGTCTGGAAATTGTCAGCTACATATGGGTGAACAGTTAAGATCACAAGCTATCAGATAACAAAACCATCTTCGACTCTGGTGTTAGATTGTTTCTGAATTCTGCATATTTAACAAGTTTTATCTCCCTAGGGATGCTATAGTATTGCATAAGGCTGGTATATATTTAGAACAGATTTGATTTCATATTTACCAGTATATTGTTGGTTAAAATCACTAAGCTTCCTTGTGTTATGTTCATGAATTTTTCTATTCATATATAATATGGTAATACTTGATTTCATCTATTTAATATTTTATTTGGGCTATAAATTAGAGAATAAGATTGATATTTTATGCTTGCATAAAGGGTTAGCATCTTATTTATATAATACATATTTTGGGTATTATGTCTAAATTAAAGTTAGTAGGCCACTAGTTTTTTTATGACCCTGTTTTGTGGCAGTTGGTTCTTTTAATTTGTAATTGGTTGCATTAACTCAGGCTTCATTCATAGATCAAAAATGACTGAATATGTATGAAGAAAAATTGTTTGAGAATCTTTAAGGGAAGGCATTAATTAATTTATTCTTGACAACATAGGTCCTACCAATAAATGGTATTATCTTACTATTTATATATTCATTCCCGTTTAAGCAATTTTCAATGTATTGTCCTAAATATTTTTGTAATAACCTAGCTTATATTTAAACATAATTTATTTTGGTGCCATTAAATAAAAGTATAGCATTAGTCCGAGAATTTTAAGATTGGAAGTAATGTTGGTGAAATGTGTCTTTTTAGGGTTGCACGTTAACATATTATTGTGTAACCAATGGGTAACTTTGACCAATGTCTTCATCTACTGTTTCAAAAATGATGTCGGATTGGTTCCAAAATAAATCAGTTTTGTGTCATTTTCAAATAACTTGAGATTACACTTTGTCACATTAGCATAAATCATTGATATAAACTAGAAACCAAAGGGATCCCAGATTTAGTTTTCCCTAAACAATTTTAAAATAGTTAGATTTTTGTTCATCCCATTCTTATAGTATTTGGAAATAATATTTGAATTACTTATATCAACAAATCCCTTTCACACATTAACCTTGGTACTCATTAGTTGTGCTATACATACAGCGGAAGCCGTTCGTCCAAAACTTTCAAGCCAAAGAAAAACATACCGGAGGGGACGCACCAGTATGACCTTATGAAACATGCAGCAGCAACTCTAGGCTCCGGGAACCTTCGACTAGCTGTGATGCTGCCTGAAGGAGAGGACCTTAATGAGTGGGTGGCTGTGAACAGTATGTGACTTTCTATCATTTACACACGAAGGTGGCTTACAATAGAGAAAGGAAGTGCTAAAATATAATCATACTTCTTTATTTCCCTCATCATTAACTAATAATAGCATAGAGCAGTGACTTAAAAAAAATTCCAGCTGATGCCATCCTTAGTACCTATTTCATCATATTTATCTCGTCCCTCATTCTCCCCATTTTTTGGGATAATTTTGAGAAAATCTTTAAAATGTTGTGTTCTAGTCACTCCTTTATTTTATACAAAAATCAATGTGATACTGGCTAAAATATACTAATTTGTAATAAAAAATTTACTGCAGTAAAATTTTCCAAACTGATTACTTTGTGGGAAGCTTCTTTGGCATTGTGAATTTATATTTGAATAAATTTGTCAATCAAAACTATAAATATTGGTCCTAAAGATTAAAAAGTATAAAAGTACAATTTTACATCTACCATATATTGTTATAATTTTATAAGTTTTTATTTTGAAGTCTTAGTGTTACATTTTT
Organism: Timema californicum; assembly: GCA_902141385.1. Classification (NCBI taxonomy): domain Eukaryota; kingdom Metazoa; phylum Arthropoda; class Insecta; order Phasmatodea; family Timematidae; genus Timema; species Timema californicum. The sequence continues at coordinate 185,982 of CABFOW010000812.1, read as the reverse complement.
ATCGACTTCACCTTCATCTAAAATTGCTTCTAACTCCACAGCTCTGCTTTCTAGAACAGCCTCTAGATGGCATATTCACATGAATTGAAGCTCCTGGAGACAATCATGTGCATTTTAATTATTTATTTTTACTGTGGATTCACACGTTTGCCGAAAAACTAACGCAGAACAGAAACATGGTCATGTGACATGCTCTAAGCCAATCACAAGATTTCTGCTTAATCGGCGCTAGCTGTTCTGCTGAAGTTAAGCTATTCTCTACTTTGTCTACTCTGCTCAAGAAGTTAGGCACAGGAGAACAAACCATCTTAAATCAGTGCACATGCGCTCTACAGCCAGAAACTAGCAGACAGCTTCATTGGCCATTGTTAGGAGATTTGAAATAAACTGTTAATGTCAAATGTGTGTATTGATGAATTGGATTGTGCCACGACACAGCATTATAATTTGTAAACATCCATCGGGATACGTCTATTTACTAGAAAATAAAATCTGTTGATAGTTAGCTGTTTTACGTTAGGGTTGCAGTGCATCATGGTTCAACTTAGTCTGTAAATTGCTGCACCTCTGAGGCAGATTCTTCTTTCTATTTTCGACGAATGTGTGAATTAAGCTTTAGTCACTAAACAGTGAAAAGAGTGAAATGTGAATTTCTTTGCTCATTATTGTTAGGCCAGGATATGTATAGTGATATTATTAACAAGTGAGTATGTGTGTCACCATGGACATAGGCAGGTAGTGGGTTTAGGAGGCTCTCAACCCCCAACCTCCTCTCACCTTCTGAAATGTTCCAAAGTTTTAAATGTAAAGCTTGATATGGCCTTGTATCATACTTCAAATAAATTAAGAGACATTCACTTTTAAAAACTCTTCCTGGAAAGTATCACTTCAAATAGCTTCTAAAGGCATTTAATTTAAAAAAAACCTGTAAGGGGTCACCCCAACTATCTTCTTGCATATAATATTTAAAAAAAATCCAAGCGAGGAACACTCCAATCAGTTTCTAAAATCATTAAATTTTCAAAACTGTGTTGGGGGAAGACCACATTCAGCAAGTTCTTAAGGCATCTGGTTAGAAAAAATATATATACAGGGGAGGACTATTGCAAATAGCGTCTGAGGGCATCCGATTTAAAAAGTTTGCCAATGGAAGACTATTTCAGATAGCTTCTAATTTTTTGGGGGAAAAAAAAATCTAGGAAAATTCTAAATAGGGGCATTGACATAAAAAAAATCTGTGTGGAGCACTTTTAATAAATTATAGGGTATCTAATTTATAAAAAAAATCACTGAGCCATTCTTAAAATAGGATTTAGAGGCATTAATTCTTCAGAAATTTGCCAAAGGAGACAACACCAAGTAGCCTATAGGAGTATCCAAATTAAAAAAAAATGTAATGGGTATAACGTTCTAAATAGCTTTAAAAGAGTATAATTTTCAAAAACCCTCCAAATTAGGATCACTACAAATATATTCTAGGACCATCCAATTTTATAACATTAACTGGGGAACAAGAGGGTAAAAAGATCCTAATTTTTTGTTACTTGCACCACCCCCATCTTTCCTCCTCACAATAAAGTTCCACCAATATGGCATAAAGTAACATTGTTCTTATTTATTAGGGTTTAATAGTAAGTTTTAACACCAAATCATAAACTTACAATTTTAACACCCACCCCCCCTCTGCCCCCCTTCAACTTAAATACTCCCTACACCCATGTGTGTCACATTAAAAAAAATAGTGTGCCTTTTAAATAAAGACTGGTAAGCTACATTTTCTTATTTACTATTATAATTTTCTGTATAGACTGAGCTTGGCCCAACCCAAAATTTCCCAGCTGATGCCACCCTTGGAACCTATATCATCAAACTTATCTCACCCCTCACTCCCACCTTAATCTTTTGGCATAGTTATGAGAAAATCTTTAAAATGTTGTGTTATAGTCACTCCTTTATTTTATACAAAAATCAATGTGAGACTGGCAGCATAGTGGTACCAAAATAAGACTGAAAATTAGTGTAATTGTTGGGACTGTTTTTTTTTAAATCAGTTCTTGAATTCAATGTGTGACAGAGCACACTGCAAATCATTTTTCGCTTCAAGTAGACAACATGGCTTAGTTTTTATGAGAGTCAGAGATGAAAAATTGTTGGTGTTACATGCAACCACAATGGTATCTAAGGTAGAGAGGGAAAATCTAATGTTTTTGGGATTGAAAATAAACATGTGTATGCACATGATCATCTCACTTTTGGATGGTCCATTAATAGATGAATTACAATTTATAGGTAAATTTGTCACTACTGCAAGAAAATATTATCTTACTTAGGAAAGGGGTTTGAAGTAAAAAAGCCTGAAATTCTTCCTTGTTTTTTAATGTTATTTATTAAGAGCGTGCATCAAATGTCATGTCTTATGAAGATAGGCTAAGCTAAAACATGAAACTGGCTAAATAAAGATAAAAGGCCTTCATTTAAATGTAAAGATCCTTGTTAAGATGTATCGATGTTCCACAGTAGTTGAGCAAAACCATTTGTCAATCAGAAGATTTCATTGGTAGCATTCTTAAACCTAGCTTTACAGATGAAGGAACCACATCCACATAAAGCTGAAGTTACTTCCTTTTTTAGGCACTCTGCATTTACTTTACATATATTTTATAGCCTGATGTTATGATGCTGCAATATCATTAAAAAAATTACAATGAAATCTGTGTTGCAGAATGTAAAAACATAACCTGGAATTGAGTTGTACACAATTGCTAAGTTATATTATGCTCCTCTGGATTTTGGTTTATGTTTGAGATGAAAACATATATGAAGATTATGAATAGATGGAAAATGAACTTAGCTTTAAATTCTCATTACAAACAATGAAAAGAATTTTAGAAAACATTCTAAAAAATGGTTGAAAGTAATGAGTGGTTATAATAAAAGTTAAGACATGAGTTGATCTATAAGAATACATAAGAAATTAATTAATAAATTATTGAAGTGGTAGATGTATCAAGTGAAATTACAAAACACAAAAATGTATAATTTAAATCTAATTTTGGTGAAGAGACATAGTGTAAGATATGAACATTTATATGAAATTATAATGCATCATCAACAAAAATATAAATCTCAAACGATTTGATGAAATGTCTAAAACATAAATTGACACATAAAATATGAATACAAAAATATAAACAATGTAAAGGCTAAACTCATAAAAGAAAGAGATTGATGTGACCTGGAAGAATAGTTACCAGAATTGAATGCAAAAGATGATTATTTTATCGAATTGTAGTCACTCGTCACAGAAATGACAAAAATACCATACTATGTTACATGATACCTTCAATTTTCTTGCAGACAAATCTTTATAAAGTTCATTCCAAAGCCAAATACTGGTCAATACTTAAGCTTGTTTGTAAGATTTAGAAACAAACATTATTCATGAGTTTGTCCTGTTTTTTGTGTTGTACAGGACACAATATATGTAGTTGAAATAATAAAATCCAAAACAAAGATAAACATTAACAAGTTTTCCAAATGGGCATATTAATTTGATGATTTATCTTTCGATAATTGGATCAAATTTAGGAGAAAGATCATTTTGTATACTCAATTAAACCAAGAAATGCTATATGAGTTATATCAACTATAAGCCAAGATCACCTATTGTCTTTGGTTCTTAAGTGTATTGAGAGCGATATTACATGTAATATAAACTTTGATTACAATTGCTACAACCGTTAGATGATGACACAGATATAAAAACCAAAATTAACATTTAAAACAATTATTATGATACAAACCTAACTTTTGAACCTTTTATAATTTATTTAAGGCCTATATATAATCATAGTTCTTACCCATCCTTACGTAATATAACCTTTCATATTATGTTATGGAATTACAATTTTGAATAATATTGATTAAATAAACCTTTTAATGTTTATAGGAAAAGATGTCATACAACGCAAAGGATTATGGGCAAATAATGTGTCAATATTTATGACAAAACATTTGTCTTGTGATTTGAGTGAATTTTGCTTTAATTTTATCTGCGAATTGATTAATACCAAGGTTGATAAAAGTTCAATAAATTTGAATAGTTACCCTGTAAGCTAATGATTCAAAATTATCAAACTTTATCATTCTTGGTATTATTAAATACACTATCTTCTTAAGGCCGGTCTTATGACTACCAGATACATATTGCTATTGGAAGGTTAAAGTTATCTATCAGATAAAAGTTATCAGGCTATCTGTAGGATAAGTATATTTTTATTCAGAACACGCAAAGTTGGTACTGTTTTTACTGGTGTGCGCATGCGTATAAGCCCTGCTGATAGCGCTACAACCTAGTGAGTGGCGAGAATGCTCAAAATTTGTTAAATAATGGCAGCGAAACGAGTGCAAGGAAACAGATGGCATGATGTGAGCGCAGAAGCTAAGATGTATTGCAAGTACTGATTTTGGTGTCTGCCAAAATGTGGGAAATACTTGGGTACAACGTTTACAAAATTTCATTTATTGTACTCACATTTTGATAATTTGTTCTTATATAAATATAACTCTATAAATAGCTTGTCAGTTTATATAAAATGGTGAATTAAATATTCTAACTTTATATAGTTAGACTCTGGGCCTGTGCTTATTAAACAGGTGAACCAAGATTTTAACCTAAAAACAGATTCTGATAGGCGAAAACTCATTAAAAACAATGCATCACTATAATAACTATTTTAACTTTCAGATACAGGTTATCAGGTACTTAAACCTCCCGATAAAAATGTGGTGGATAAATACATTTTATCTGGCAGTCATAAAACACACTTTTAACATATCCACCAGATAGAAATATTTATCCACCAGATTAATATTTATCCAGGAGTCATAAGACAGGCCCTTAGTCAGAGGTGTAGATAACATTATAAAGAATGGGAGACTGAAATGTTAGTTACAATCATCTTAACTGTTAAATCTTGAATTTTTTAGCGCCGTGTCTGACTACTCGCTCGGGTTATAGGTTTATATACTAATTACGCTAGTGGTTTTAGGGAATAGGAAGGCTATATTAGTAGGAAATGTGCCTGCTTTTGTGTGGAGGTGACTTAACACTCTTGACACCATGCTCGTCTAATTTACGGGCAACCGTTCTTGGAAAATTCGCCAAGCCCGTCTCGAATTTAAATCAGCATAAAATCTTTGCCCGTGTTTTCTATGTGTTTGTTTAGTGCTATGCATTCCTTGGACTGTTAGTTCCGAGTCATCATCATAGATGGCATTTCATTTGACATCTGAGTGGGGTTTTTATAACTAGAACAACCCTGCACTCCACCCTCCAAGTAGCTCAAATACCATGATTCTTAGCGCAAAGATTAGCATTCACTTCTTTTTCTTGTGTACATGCTGCATAAACAATTACGAGGAGAAAAGGTTTATTTGATAATGAAATAACATAAATAGTGAATTTAGCTCATTATATATATGGAAATGATGATGCATTAGAAGAATTGGCGGAATTAGTGATAAAATATAGAATCCAATGCTGTTTACGAAGGTGGACGCTATGTTATAGTAGGCCTGTCTCGAAAACGTCAATATAAAAATATTATTTTATATTATAGGGCCAAAATTCCTCTTAAATTATGATTAATATTTATTTGAATGATAAACACTTTACATATAAGCTATCAACATTTCTAATGTATAGACTACAATGCATTATGGTTGTGGGTAAGACTATAGTCAATAAAATATAATTTTATAATATATCTATTTACAAATCAGGTAGCATTTAAAATTTGAATTATTCATTATGAGCCTATATGCATATTTTATTGTATACAACGACGCCTATCACCTAAATCTACTTTACCAGCTGATTGTATGAGTTTATTATTTGTATGACTTTTTTGTTTTTGCCTTTTACACTTTTAATAAGAACCCTAGTATGAGCACTTTACAAGATATTACACGAGATTAAAATTATTCATAATAAAGAAGAATGTGGCTCCAAACTGGTCTTTGAACTTTTAAAATCCATTGTGTGGCTGAGGAGAAATTAATTTTTTTTAATCTCTAAAATTGCTTGGTTTCTGCAGGTAGGTAGGTAGGTACATAATCGTGACCTGGTACTGAAAGTGCTGATCTTTAAAAATATTTTTTTCAAACTCTTAATACTTCCTCACTTTGACCACTATGATATAGTTTACAATGACTTGTCTGCTGAACTTGCTATAAGCTACAAAAACTTCAAATCACGTATGTAAGATCTTCGACATGTGATCCCGTGACCATATTTCTACATATAACAAACTTGACTGGCTACAACTTGCTGATAGACGGCATCTACACCCTATTGTAATGATACCGAAAATATTACTAACAAGATATCCTCAATACCTCTCCTCATGTCTAGTCCCTCTTCATGCTCATCATAATCTCGATACCCACTCACCTGACACCTACACATTCTATCTCTTTTACACACATCATCACTCATTTTTATAGACTGAAACAGGACAAACAACTGTTCCAAACACTACAAAATACAAAATGCGAAAGGTTTATGTACCGTATAAACTCACACGATACCAGACTGAAACTGAGGTACTGCAATACGTGAGCAAAGAGTGTGGCTCAATCGAGCGGTAGAGGGAATCCCCTTAGAACCTGCTTGTGTAAATCTCATTGGCATAGCAAGGGGGTGAAAATGGGGTGATCCGCGCTGGGTACCATGGGGTGTCATAGAGGTGTCCTTTCATAGAAAACAAAAACAAAATAAATTAAAATAAGCTAAAAAATATTCATAATAATGATAATAATATTATAATTACTATAAATATTTTTAGCTTATAAACATATTCAAATACTAATGCTATCAATAATTATATTATGAATGTAACGTATTCACTTTAAATTATTAAAATATGAGGACATGTTTGAAAGGCATACCAGATCCATGCCCTCTAGTATCAGCATATGGCAACTTGAGTTTCCTAAGTTATCGATAAAAAATATCATGGGCTTTTAAGAGTTCACTGCTTTATCTGCTTGTAATAGGTTTAATTTACTGTGGCAAGAACTCATCCAACACAAAATAGATTTCAAAATCACAAAAAAGGTAAAATGTAAATTGATAGCTAAATAAAAAATAGTTAATTAGCTAAGATAATAAATATGATCACTTTTACCAAGACATGTTGATAAATTTTAGAATTTACCGATGAGAGCTGGTAAAAGCTCAAAATTTAAATATGGTATAAAATATTTCGAACATTTACCAACAGATATTGGTAAATGCTATGATTTGCTGATGACAGCCGGTAAAAGCCCAAAATTTCAATATTGTTTTAGATATTTCTAAAATATTCTAAGATCTAGCGGTCTTTGTACTTTTAAAGTAATAGATACACTAACATATTTTACTTCACTGAATTAATGTTTGAAGTTATTTTTATAAGCCCAAGTAAAAACTTAGTTAATTAAATTTTTTGGATAGTTTGAATTTTTCTAGTATTCCCTTTAGTTTAAAATTAGCCAGTTTTGACTAATGATAATAATAATAATTGATGATGATGATGATGGTGTATTTAATCTATATAGCTACTAAATAGTATCAGCATTGTTTTCTTTTTGTAATTATTTGCTATCTCCATCATGTTTTTATATGTTGTTATGCTTAGCATAATGACATTTGTATGTGTGTGTGGAGTGATTATGTTTCTTTTTGGGCGTTTCTCTCTTCTTTAGTTAGTTCTACTTTCCTCATTTGTTTTATTGTAATGTGTTCATAAATTTACATTTATGTATATGGGCAATATATTTTTGATTGTTATTAATATCTTTGATTGTTATTAATATTTTTGTACAAGTATTATAAATTTGTTTTAGTACATAGATATTAAATTTATATTCTTTATTATTAAGGGTTTAAGTGTAAGAAAAGGCGCTGGCCTTAACTCTGCCCAAATAAAGGCATTATTACTATTTTTTTTAAATAGCTAGTAGGTTAACCAATTTTATTCATACTCGTATCACTTATCCATGTTATATAAAGTAAATAGGGTGGATACATGCATAGGCGTAGCTAGGATTAATAAATGGAGGGGGAGGCGGTGGGGTCAGCCCCGAGAGGTATGGACTCTACACTAGTAAAAAGGAGGGATGGGACTATAATTCATTCATGACCTAAATTTACTTGGATGACAGCTCAAAATGTTACTAGAAGTAATCCTTAATATATCACTACACCAACAGCTGACATCTATAACTTTAGATGACTGTAATGAAAACAGATGGTAATATATTAATGTGATAGTTAACCACAGTAATTTAGGTCAATATTATTTATATATTTATTTGAGGACGGACACAAAGTTTATTTATCGCTTTATTTCACTTAAAAAAATTCACACCACTTTCACAAAAACTTCTAACAAACATAGCTTCAAAATAGCAACTGACGAATTTAAACCATATGATTGTACATGATGGTAAACAATTTTTTTACAATGATGCAGACATGCAGTTGAGGAAAATATTTTATTCGGTTAAATATTTCAAAATACAATAAAATAATCATAAAATCATTTATTGTATGTAAAAAATCTACAAAATTTTATCTCTTTTCCAAGTAAATACGATGCCTGCATTAAAAGGTATTGATGTGTGCACTATATCACATATAATCAATAACATTCCAAAACAAAGAATAGGTACTTTTAATTATGTTTACAATATTGTTTCAAGTTGGATTAAAAGAGAAAAATTAAGTTTATGTTATTTTAAATGTAATATATAACAGGTAATTAGAGATCTTTACATTTATAACAAAACAGTGATCTTTTACAAGTGTGGGCAACCCAAAACCTAAACATATGATTTTCGAACTGTCATCCAGGTAAAAACCCATCATGAACGGACTTTACAAGTCCTCCAGGAAAATTTTCGAATTTTTACATTATATAAAACATAATACATAAACTAATTTTTGCCGTAGTATATTGATAACATTACTAAGCATTTTACATCTATCAAATTTTAGTCACAATCTTTGATTTATAAGTAGAATTTTTGGAAGAATGCTTTGTCATTGCAGCGAAATGGTATAAAAGAAATACCTCCAAAATGTATCTGTAAAACTTTAAAACAACATGCCTGTGCCATACTGTTCACTGTCGGCAGCCCACTACTGTGCTGGCTTTTGAGTGCCTAAGTGACGATTTACGATTATAATAAATAATCATTAGGCTTGAAATTTAGTTAAAACTAAAACCCTGAAACAGGATTAGACTAACACAATACAAGATCATTTAAAAACCATTTTGTTTTATTATAGAACACGAAAGAGACATGGTTTGGTTTAATAGAAAACTAACTTAAGGACAGTGTCCAATCACAACATTAATTTAGTTTGAATTCCAATCGACGAGGTGACTTTGCCATTTCATCTATAACTTTGTCCAAAGAGATGCTTATTTCTCAATATATATTTAACATCGCTAGGCCATCCAGCCTTTGCTGTCCTGTTGTATTTCTCAAGTAAGTTTTTAGTCTCCGAAGAGTTTAGAATGATATTTCACTGATGCTTGTTGACACTATAAAGGTTACTAAGATTTTCAACTAAGTACTGGTCACTGGTAATATTTCTTCATTGTGGGAACATAATAGTTCATAGCCTTTCTTGAACTTATTCTCAATTCATTCACTCTTTCGTGCCACATCTTTACACTGCAAATTTTGCCCCTAAAAAGCAACCAGCTTTTTCATATGTTCCCTCTCTACTTCAGTGATAACCGATTCCTCTGTTGGCATCTGGTACATAAAATTGCCAAGCACTTTCTTGATGGTTAAAGAAACAAGTTTTCAATTGACTCCCAAAATGATCCAAAAACAGCGAAAAAATTGCACCTCTGAATTAAGCCTCATCAGAGTCGACTTTTACAATACACCTCTGTGTTTGTCTGGTTGATAGTTTTGGTGTGACAAGATTTGAACCAAACAATTCAACAAGTGTTTTAGGTGATTCGTAAATAGTTGAAAACTTAATTTCAGTGTTTGTTCTTATTTCTTGAAATTTTTCCTTGAGCCGATTTATCATGTTAATGGCAGCTAAGAGACCTATATTCTCAAGTTGAAATGCTTGGCAAAGTGGTAAGCTCAAAGAGAAAATCTTTGCTAACACTTGTAGAGTGATTAAAAAAGATGAATTTTGTATGGTACACTGAAGTTGAACTGTTGATGATGATGTGTCAGTATCTTCCCAATTATTATTTTTTTACCCTACTGAACACTTCGCAATGCCGGATTATATTATGAATAATTTGAGTGATTATTAATAATAGGCAGGTTTTAAAAATTGGTTGTGTATGATTGTTTTAATTTTTCAAATCAATTGGGGGGGGGGGCAACCCCACCACCACCACACACCCTGGTTACATGTAAGGTGTAGAAATATAATACAGCCTTGCCTTACAATTTTTAGTTATCACTAGGCTCTTGTTAACATGTATAAAAACACACTGGGAAACAATGTGTTTCAACAAATGGCTCAGAATAGTGGGCTATAGATTTTTTTTAAACTATAATACTGCCGTGGCTATAATATATTTCAAGATGTTATCATACAAATATATACATAAGTATTATTATGTTATTTATTTTTACAAAATACTTGGTGCAATAGAGGATTAGGTTGGGTGGGCACCATTACATCGCAAGTCCATTACATAGCATGTCCATTACATCGCGTTTTGGGAACAAATACATTGCAGGTCCATCACGTCACATTTCCCCCACCTCTCTACACACAGCTAACCCTACTCTGACGTACAACCAATAGGATTGAAGGGGCGTATATATACAATTACATTGCAAGTCCATTACATCGCGTATATTTTTAATTTGTAGATTATATTCTTACTTTATTATTTCATCTTTGATTTTTTTGCATCATGGCAAATGGAATTTACAAATTCAAGTCTCCAAGTTTGTTTAAGGACATTAAATCTCTGGCAAGTTAAAAACTCTCCCCCTGACAAACGGAAAATTTAAGGTGGGTGAAATACATGAGAGTGGATATGCTAACTTTTGCCCTGTCTGAAACAGATGAATAATTTTTAAATCTAGCTAACTATATAACTTCAAGATGAGAGTCGGGTACACTCTCCTTGTAATCAACTTTGCAAATAAGGGGAATTAGGCATATAATCCTTTCAACCAAGCCTACATTCATAGTGGAATTGAAGCCTAGTTTTTTATGTAACAAGTTGGATCCAGCATGTTGGAAGACAAGACACGTGAAAAGTTAAGCTGTGTTTATTCTAGCCAGCTTGTTGGACCAACATCCTGGTTCCTCCGGCTTTTTTAAATCAATCTACATTATTTCTAGCCATGTATAACGACGTATTACTTGCCGTTTCTTCATTTATTGTGATGGCAGGAAGTGTACTCTTGCAGAAGAACCAAAACTTAAGAAACTGTAGGGCATTCGAAGTTTTTTTTTGTTGCTAAACGTCGAATTGAAGTTGTTTACATGGTAATAATAAGTTACCTACATTTGTTAAGTGGAGATGATAGCTTTATACACATGTAACATCACAAAGAACAGAATTCTTTTGATATACCTCAATTAAGAATCTAGTAGCAAAAGCTATTATTATTTATTCTTTTTAGTGAGGAATTATCCATCTAGATATTATACTCTGAAAATTGAAAAAGGACACATGGACACGGGTCCCGGGTTTCGATTCTCGTGTCCAGGTGTAATTTTTCCATTTTCAGAATTTAAATTAATTAGTTTAACTGTATTAGCCTTGTTTCATTCTATGATCACAAAATTATGCAAGGCCCGATTTTAAAAGTTAAACTAATCTGAAACTAAAACACATGCTTCATCAAGGTTAAACCCTAATTCAACTCGATAGCGCATGCACAGAACCTCCCAGCTTGGCCAACATTTTGGGTTGGTCGTTTATTATCTCTAACAAATGATCTAACACAACTTGATGGCTCTGACCGGCTCTCCCAACACCAACATGTTGGCCAACATCCCCAACAAGTTGGGAGTGCGTTTATATTGTAACACAACTTGTTGGAATCGTGTTAGCCAATATGGTTAGCTGTGTGTAGAGGGGTGGAGAAATGCGACGTGGTGGACCTGCAATGTATTTGTTCAAAAACGCGATGTAATGGACATGCGATGTATTTGTATATATATATTTACGCCCCTTCAATCCTATTGGTTGTACGTCAGAGTAGGGTTGGCTGGGTATAGAGAGGTGGGGGAAATGCGACGTGGTGGACCTGCAATGTATTTGTTCCTAAAACGTGATGTAATGGACATGCGATGTAATGGTATACACCCGATTAGGTTTTCAGAAATAATGAAAAAACAATTAATTTAATTAATGTTTTGCAAGATTACACCAGAACCACTTCCCTATAAATGTAGATCTCCTTTGAATTGAAATTAACAGTTTCCTTTTCATACCATTGACTGTTGCAGCTGTGGACTTTTTCAACCAAATCAACATGCTATACGGGACTATTACAGAGTTTTGTACAGAAGAGAGTTGTTCTATCATGTCGGCGGGACCAAAGTATGAATACCATTGGGCCGATGGGCATACAGTCAAAAAACCCATCAAGTGTTCTGCACCCAAGTACATCGACTACCTCATGACGTGGGTTCAAGATCAATTAGATGATGAAACTTTGTTCCCCTCCAAAATTGGTGAGCTATATGCCTCATTTAAATTACAATGGTCCATTAAACACTTAATTGGTTTTTATGGTTTGTTATCATATAATGTCAGTTACCTACTTGAGAGATCATGAGAAGAAGGGTAGATTTAAAAAAAACTGCATCAACATCTGCTTAAATATAATATACCCGTTCGGGTTATACGCTTTAAGTACTAATTACTCTAATGGATTGGGAATTGGGAAGGTTGAATTAGAGGAAGAGAACCCGCATTTGCGTGGAGGGAGAGGGGAAAACCATTGAGGAAAAACCACCCCCAGTTCACCCGACCGAGATTCGAACCTCGATCTCCTCGTCCTCATCTGCTTAAAAAACTTGTCATATTTGCTGGGAGTTCGCATCATGTTTTTTTAAAGTCAGAGCCAAATGTGCCCCACACACTCACCCAACTCGATTGGTCACTACATAATCCTCTAAATTATACCTTTCCAAGGCCTACCCCACTAGTGCAATTAGACTGGTAGTTAGCCCAGAAGAGCAGTAAGGTGCATTTCAAAAACACTTTGGTTTTATATTTTTACTATAATTTTGACAAAGCCAAACAGTGATTTTTAAAGTAGATAATGCTACTGGCTCACCAAATTTTAGTACTTAAACATGTTCATAGTATAGGCACCTCAGATTGCTTTCCTATAGTGGATGGCGCATAATTTGTAGGGTTCTAGCACCTGTTGGGCACCTCCAGTAGGGTTCTAGCACCTATTGGGCACCTCCAGTCAAAGAGACTAAACTGGACTCTAGCACCTGTTGGGCACCTCCAGTAGGGTTCTAGCACCTATTGTGCACCTCCAGTCAAAGAGACTAAACTGGAGTACAAGGCAGTTTGCTCCCTTAAGCGATCGACAGGGCCATTTTTTAAAAAAGTTTTGCTCCTGTTTTAGGAGTTCCTTTTCCAAAGAACTTTCTCTCGATAGCGAAGACAATCTTGAAACGTTTGTTCCGAGTGTACGCTCATATTTACCACCAACATTTCTCGGAGGTGGTACAACTCGGCGAGGAGGCACATCTAAACACTTCTTTCAAACACTTCATCTTCTTTGTTCAGGTCAGTATTCACTCTTCTGTACAGTTTTAGCTGATACTCCTAGTCCGGGATTAGACTGCCCTTGCGTCCACGAGTTCAAAAATGTTTTGCACCCTTTTTTCCTACAATACATGGAAAACTAATAGAATTGAGTTTTTTTCTAATATATTTAAAAATCACTATTTTTATACATTTGACATTCTGTAGCATATACTGATAAAGATAATATGTACATACATATTCAATACAATAAAATATATATGGAAATAGCTATAAAGTTGCAAATTGGAGACAATTTTACAAATGTTCAGTTTCCAAGCAAAATAGAAATAAACTAAATCAAAAATATTTAAAAAATATAAACAATACAAAATAGAATTATTTTAAGAAATAATACAATAAAGAATATTTATTAATTCACCAATAAATAGCAATGTAGGGTATTTTGCTAAAAGTTTATTTTTCACACTGAAAACAGAGATGCACTATTCAACAACTTGAGAGAGGTTTTCTTCTAGCCTTTTTATTAGCAAATGAAAGAATCACATCTTCATAGTTCAGGATTTCACTAATATTTTCAATTGCAAGGCCGCTAAATGATATCATAATGGATTAAATAGCAAAGATAGTATGCCTGATTATTGATAAATGTATTCATACAATTGACATTGCGTATTTGGCAGCATAAAGCCTGACTGAGTTGAAGATGGCTGCGTTATTTATGTAGCCAACGATTTCCATATGTTCATCACAAACTCTACCTTAAAAATATGAGTGAAAAATGACCCTGGGCACAGGACAATTCCTGGATAGCTCAGTGGTTAGAGCATTGGTGTACTAAGCCAAGAGTTCCGGGTTCGATTCTCGTGCACATGTGTCATTCTTCAATTTAAATAATATGGTATTTAGATGCAGCTACAACTGTAATTTTCAAATATAATAAGCTTTGTTATTTAAAGTATTATAATTTATAAATAACATTTAATATTAAACTAAACTAATATATAAATACACATTAAAAATAAAAATATATGCTAGTGCAAAAATTATTATCTGTTCAAAATTTCCCTTTAGTGTTGGAAACTTCCATGCGCCGTACATTTGATTAGGCGCATATTTTTAAAATTGTTAACTACAAAAATTTGCGTGCAAGAGCCAATGTAGCTCGTGCCTAAATTCAGGACTGAAAATTCCATTTATTAGTCAATGGGCTTTGAACGAATTTTATAAAACATTTAAGTGTTAATATATAAGTTACTACAAAATGTGAAATATTTTCAAAAATTGGGGCTGAAGCTATTGAAAGGATCAAAGCCTGTCATAGGTATAAGCGAAAATAGAGCCAATAACTCATACAGCTGGGAAAAAAATAAAATAATAATAATATTTAGCAGCGCGTTTTACTACCCGTTCGGGTTATACGCTTTAAGTACTAATTACTCTAATGAATTAGGAATTGGGAAGGTTGAATTAGAGGAAGTGAACCCGCATTTGCGTGGAGGGAGAGTGGAAAACCATTTAGGAAAAACCACCCTCATTTCACCCGACCGAGATTCAAACCTCGATCTCCCGTCCTCAGAAGTCGAGCTCAACACGACAAGCGCGTTAGCCAACTACGCCACAGAGGCGGGTGAAAAAAAAAGATTAAACAAAAAATGTGTCTAGCATTTTGGAAAATAAAAATAAGTACTTAGAGTTTGTTACATCCATAACTGTTTCCAGTCTATGGCCTGGGTCAGTTTTTTATTCAAATATATTTTTCCAATACCAGATGGCTTGGCCCTGTCATAGCTTCATATGCTTTATAAGCTATCTTAAGACTAGGACAGGATACGACCATCAATGGGAAAGGGTAAACCCATATTTTCATCAATGATACATTTTTGGCAATGCCATGAATTGAACCCAGGACCCTGGCTCAGTAGTCAAACGCGCTACCAACTGAGCTAAGGTGTCAGACAAGTATTTGGGGTGGTTTACTTTAAGTAAGGGGAAAGGTAAAATGTTTATTTTATTGTCTTGCAGCTGTTTTAACATCATTTACACTTACACGAATGCTTAAATATTGGCAAGCTCCTAGAAAAAAATCTAGGTTTTATTTGAGACATGCATGTGCACACACACACACACACACACACACACGTGTCTATGGTTTTACTAACTATACCTACACCTGGAAAACCAAGAAATTTTTTACTGCACACTGACTAATCACACTTGACTTGAGTTATCCCAGCCTCACACTATTTATTTGGAATAGAGCACTAGGCTAAATCATCGTTTGAATTAGGAAGGATAGCCAGCACACTTACCTTGGTGATACTGGAGTAGAAATTGAAGTTAGACCAAGAGCATCATTCTACTCTCTTGACCTGATGAAGCTGTCTGTGACAGTAAAAGCTTGTCTTTAAAAATGTGTTTGTATGTTTTTTAGTGTTCTATCTAAACAATTTCTACTCCAGTATCACCAAGGTAAGTGTGCTTAAAAATGTGTTTGTTTTTTAGTGTTCTATCTAAACAATTTCTACTTCAGTATCACCAAGGTAAGTGTGCTTAAAAATGTGTTTGTATGTTTTTTAGTGTTCTATCTAAACAATTTCTACTCCAGTATCACCAAGGTAAGTGTGCTAGCTATCCCTCCTAATTTAAACGATGATTTAGCCTAGTGCTCTATTCCAAATAAATAGTACACATTGCACTTGACTCATCAGTGATGCTCACTTTTGTAAATTTCTACAAAGTTTCCTTTAACACAGGATTTTGCAATTTATTAAGTAGAATATCTGTTGCTAAAAGCCCCAAGTTTTGACTATTCAAAATTTGCTGTTTTGATGAGTTCTTCAAGGATGCATTTTTCACATGCTTGACTCTTGCTATATGTTGAATGACTTGAGATATTATGTTGACAATGACATTTTTCCCACAAATATTACAACTGTCTCTCTTAAACACACCATTTTATTCTTGCATGTATCCATTTAAATTAACACACTCAAAGGTTTTCGATGCATTCTAACTTCACAATTACTATATTGTTATTGACTATACTTTGAGTTAATGGTTCAATGAGCATCTCAATACATGTTTGCGAAAATAATGTTTAAGCAGTTTAGTGTGTATTAGAAAATAAAAGAAGAACAAACACCCTAAGCCCCTCCCCCCCTTTCCCATTAAGCCAATCAAATTCATTCAAAATGAAGTGGATACAAAGCATCAGCTTAGGTAACTTATTACCAGGAAAGCTATGCCAACTTAAATTATTATTGTTCCTTTGAGTAAACAATATTCAACTTCTCCTCTAAGAACAGCATAAACAGAAGATACTGAAATAATCTTTTCTTAGATTACATGTTATTGGTCAGGGTTTATAAGCCATAACAAAGAAACATGTATTTATTAACTAAAAATACAAAAATAGGTCAAAAGGTTAAAAATCACACAATTCGTGAGGATATATTCATGGATATAGGTTTAAAAAACATTTTACCGCTGCTGTTGTCTAGTGGTCAAGAGTTCCTGGCTACAGATCCAGAGGTTCCAGGTTTGATCCCTGCGCTTCCAGAATTTTTCTGTGAAGCAGTGGGTATAAAACAGAGTCAAATTCAACCTTGAGAGGACTAATGAGGAGCTACTTGAATATTATAATTATTATTAGCACCGCGTCTTACTACCCGTTCGGGTTATACGCAGTTACGCTAATGTGTAATGGTAGGGTGATTGTGAGATGAAATGGGGGACTTACAGTTTAACGTGGAATCCGAACCACGGTGGAGGCCTGGCATTCCTCACATTCACAAAATGTCTTGTCAGAGTTGAAGGAAGGGTTTGATAATCAGATTAATTTATGTCGGGACCGAGGATTGAACCCTGGCCGCCAGCCACTTGAATAAATAAGTAACAACTATAGTCTAGAAAACTAAGATTAATTGTCAGACGGTACATTGTGCTGACCACTTGACACCCTCTATCTGCAAATGTTGGCACTATCATTGCTAATGGTGGTGGCTACTTGGTCAATGTAAATCGATTGCGGGCTCAAGCCATGGAGTATTTAAATATAAATCCAAGCATTATATATTATATATTTGGATCCAATGTCCATTTCCTGTGATTGTCCAAGTTATCACTGCTTACAAATTTCCTATTTCTTCATTTTGTGTTCTTGGTGAACTATTTTAGGAAATTGTGTTGCACGTAGGTCTTGGTAGAGAGATTGGGTGGTAGCGATTCATTTTCTTCACGAGGCAGTAATTACATCTTTGTCCATTGGCAATGTAAATTGTTATTTGTGATCTTTTAATTGAAAAGCCATATTGTGTTTGTTTCCTTTTCTGCGTTTCTATTCCTCTTTCATGTACCTTCTTCCTTGTATAACAAAACAAACTTAAAATTTTCTTTAAGAGATTAATTTTATTAAAAATAATTTATATACTCTACAAAATCTGATTGATATGTTTATGATCAAATAACTACAATCCTCAACTTATTAACTTTTAGTGATTATAAAATATCTGTACTAAACAAAAAAAGTTTAGTTGACATAAATAAAAATAAATTTACCTAGAATGATGTTTTAATTTAATTAGTTCTAATTAGACATAACACTTTATTACTGATTACCTTACAGGAATTTAACCTGATTGATCGCCGGGAGTTGGCACCCCTTCAAGAACTCATAGACAAGCTGACTGCAAAAGACTGCCGATGAGTTTTGCCGCATTTTTGGCAACTGCACTTGTGATAACCTTCATTCAAAACAAAAAATAATTATATTTTGTAATGTTTCGGGGGCGGTTAGTTATTTATCGTATATTTGTACTAAGGGAGAAAGAACTGAGATGTTGTAGAATTAACAGCATTCGATCACTTCGACTAGAGGGCATCTCTAGAATATAATTTTTGGACATTTGATACCCTAAATATACTCTTCTTTGCTAATAAATGGGGTCAGCTAAAATTCTTTAATACTTTCTTCAAAAATACCATCATTTCTCAAAGTTCAAAAAATGCAAAGATTGCAAATGAATTTCAAGTTGGCTTATAAGAATGTCCTTTCCATATTGTAACTATGCTTAATATACAGAGTGGGGCCCCCATATCTGCGAGTAATAAGTTCCTAGATCAACCGCGGATATTACCGAACTATCATATAACATACATAAATACGATAAAGTTTAATTGATAAATTATTCACAGCAGTGTACTTACTATTCTCCATTCTTCTTGTTGCGATGATCACTGATGATGATGAAGGTGAAATTATAGCAAAATGCTCACGATGAGGAGATGAAGTGGGGTAATGGTGTAGGCATTGTGACTTATAAACAATTTTTTTCTTTAATTCAAAATAAATAAAATTGGGCATTGGTAAACCATGGATACGAGGACCCTACTGTATAGTAGACTCTCGATTATCTGCAATGGTAGGGAAAACAATTTGGTCTGGAATTTAAAACCCCAGATAAACCCGGTGATATACTTTCCCTCGAAATTAAAACACTGATTAAGCATGAGTCATTTTTTCTTATAAACAGATGTCGCCACTTGAGTTCGTTCACATGCTTGCAGCTTTTATTTTCTGTTATTATGTACAGTCAATTGCAAAATTATGTTTACATTTTGTGTTAAATCTTTTATCGACATGTTCAGTTTTATTGGCCTGTACATCGCCAAACAGTTATATTGTAGTGTGTTTTATTAAGTAATTAAAAATTTCTACCCTAGTTAATCTGAAACCTGTTGATGCGACCCTGGATAATTGAGAGTTCACTGTAATTACTAATACAGTCATATATGGTTATAACATGATCCAAGGTACCTGAAAAATTTCATCGTAACAATTGTCTGACTAAACGATGAAGGGATTAATTAGATTTAAATAAGAAACACATAAGACCATTTTGGACATTACTAACACAAATTACATTTAATGTAAACTAAATCTTATTTTTAGTTATAACTTTAAAGATATTCATGGTACGATTACATTTACTAAAATGACTGATTGTATTTTTAAAGCATTTATCTTACACTATCTTACAAAGATTAAATGAATGAAAAAAGTATGGTAACTTGTACAATAATATAATATAAGCTGTAGAGAAAGAAGTCAACCTTAAAAAAGATAGTCTTTTGTTTATTTTTTTAGCACTGCGTCTTAGTCTTACTACCCATTCAGGTTATAATCTGAAGGATAGTTAAGTTAGGTCTTAATAGAAAAAAATCTCTTGATTTATTCATACATTTCTAACTTCTTTTCTCTTTCATAATTTTTGGAAATATTCCTTTTTAATAATAAGAAAGACAAAAAAAAATGTGCAGCTACATATTTATTTTATGTCTTATTGTGAAAAGGGAATATTTCTGAAAATGTAAACAATGTGCAACTGGGAAAGTTCTAAGAAGTTGAAAGTGTTAAAAGTAGGAATGGGCCCTCAAATCCTTGTTTGAGGATTTAAAAAAATCTGATTCAAGATTAGAATCCTTAAAAACAGATTTTTTCAAATTTTTAAGTGTAATTTATCTTAGAGCTCCAATACTATTTATTGGTGTTTCAGAACAATTATAATTATTATAAGATGTACTTAACAACCAGGCCTCAGACTAGTAGTTTATCACTTAGCTGAATGTATGAATTATGTTCATAATTTTTTGCCAAGATTCTTATTCGGGATTCAAAAGTAAATTGGAGATTTGGATTAGTAAAATAGTGGATTTGACTCAAATCTAGTTAAAAGTGTATGAAGAAATGAAGAGATAAATTTTTTGTTCCTATCAAGTCATAACCCAACCATCCTTTAAAGTTGTCGTTCTTTCCTACCACTTACATTACATTGAAAAAAATTGTGCCAAACAGCCATATGAAATTACACATTGAAAGGAGGTTAGAAGGGCAAGGCCTACACACTTACCAGAAATTGTAGGACTAAAAGTTCACAATTAAAACAAAACACATAAATATCTAATTTTTGGGGTACATTAGTTCACTTCTTCAGCATAATAGAGTAAAACAGACTGGACTATGGTAGCATGGCTAGAGGTAGGTCATGGGTCACTATGATACTCTTGCTTGTTTCTTGATTTACAGAAAAGGTTTAGGCTTGGATTCTGCAGTTGCCTTTTCAAACTTGTTGGTAAATCAAAATAATATTTTACATAATTAAAACATATGTTAATATCTTTTATATAATAATTACTGATTGGTGTGAGTAGGCCTGCTTGGAAGAAAAGGAGAAAAGGTTATCTAACGCTGAGACCAAGCGGGTGCCTGGATTTGGTTATATATTGGTGGGCAAGTTCCCACCTGCAAAGCTGGGAAGCATTGCAACTATTGGGGAGGGCTTGTATAACTCTAGTACTATAGCATGAGTCAAAATCTAAGTTATGTGCTTGGGCATTAAGTGCTTCTGGTTTGTCAGGGTCATTGTGGTTGATATCAAATTTGTGACCATTCATTTGTTGTGTGAGTGCTCCTGTGGCAAGGCCAATGTATTCAACAATACAGTAGTTTTATTGTAACTGGTATATAAGATTTTATGTGGAAGTCAGTGGCCTTTTATGTGGTATTCCATTTGTGTGAGTCTACTGGTGGAAGGTTGGTGAATTTATCAGGTAATGCATCTCGGTTTGTTGCAGGGTATTAGCCTTATTTTCGTGGCTGGGCCAGGCAATTTTGGGTGAACCAAAATGTTGGTTAAATTAGGTGGGTGTTTGAATGTGATTCTTTGAGCACTATTGAGATTATTTTATGTGAGAGGTGATGAGGTGCTTAGGATAAATCTGAGTTTTTCTAATCTTTCATAAAAATGGGTGGTGAGCGGTATGTAATTGGAAGGTTGTTTCTTGATTGGATAAGGCTCTTTTTATTTGACTGTTGACCATGTTTCAGTTAAGACTTAGATAGAAAGCTTTAGAAAAAACTATAACAAAATATAGAAAAATTGTGATTTAATGAATCAAACAGTTTCAAGATTGGTAGATATATTAAGTCACATTAAAATTCAAACATATTGATTAAAATTTGCTTCTTATGAACAACAAACTGTATAATATGATAATTTTAAATAGATTAATATAGCATCAGCAACAGAACTAAAACATAAGTTGACGACAAGTCTAAAATTTGTTACAAAACAAATATACCATAAAGTAAGGACAAGGCAAAGTTTGAAGTTCAATTATGTTGTGAATAAAAATTATAAAATTAGAATTTATAGGTTAACATCTGCCATTTGAAATGTAAATAAAGCGATTATGTGTTCTTGTTACAAAGATTTTGAAGAATACGAGTATAATATAGAGTGTAACATAAACAAGGTTTTAAGTCAAATATGTTAGGTTAAGAAATTGTGAAATTTTTAAGTGATGTATAAAATCTAAGCCTTATCTTATCCCAAGTCACATTATTCTTTCCGATATCAACAATCGAAAGATGCTGAGTTATATTCTTCCGACATGTTTCGGTATTTAACATCTCGTGTCTCTCCTAAAAACTTGTGTCCACGACTATGGCATATTAAATACTGAAACATGTCAGAAGAATATGATTCAATATCTTTTGATCGTTGAAATCTGAAAGAGTAATGGGACTTGAAATAAGATAAGGCTTAGATTTTATACATCGCTTTAAAATTTCATAATTTCTTAACCATATTTGACTTAAAACCTTGTTTATGTTACACTCTATATTATACTCATATTCTTCAAAATCTTTGTAACAAGAACACATAATCACTTTAGTTACATTTCAAAAGGCAGATGTTAACCTATAAATTCTAATTTTATAATTTTTATTTACAACATAATTGAACTTCAAACTTTGCATTGTCCTTACTTTATTGTATATATGTTTTGTAACAAATTTTTAACGTGTAATACTTGTATTTTAGACTTGTCGTCAACTTATGTTTTAGTTCTGTAGCTGATACTATATTCATATATTTAAAATTTTCATATCTGACAATTAGTTGTTCATTAGAAGCAAATTTTAATCAATATTTTTTAATTTTAATGTGACTTAATATATCTACCAATATTGAAACTGTTTAATTCATTAAATCACAATTTTTCTATATTTTGTTATAGCTTTTTCAAGAGCATTCTATTCAAGTCTTAACTTTTTGTCTAAATCATGAAGATGTCTTCAATAAATCTCGTCCAGCAGAATGGTTTCAAGGGTTCATATTGCAAAAAGTTGAAATATATAAAGATAAAGTGACAAGAGTTTTAATATGGAAATAATTCAATAAGAAGATTAACACACAAGCTCCTAACAAATATATATCAACATGTAAGAATAAATTAATCCAAGAGTGACCTTAGACTTGCAGTAGTTCCACAAGTGTACTAGGCCCTATTTTGTTATTAATCTATATAAGCAAACTATCACTTAAAGGCACCCCCTAACTTATGCAGATGATATTGTTATTATTTATGAGTAATGCAGAAATAGAGCTCAAACCACCACCCTAATGCAAGATTACCTCTGCACATTCAGCGAATATCTAAGACTAAATACTTTAACAATTAATGCTGACAAATCAAACATAATGTTTACTTCTCCCCAGATACACTATGATCTTGATATACCTGTTAACGTGACAGGTAAACCTTCACACAAAGCTAAGTGTGGTAAATACTTAGGTTTATATATCGACAAACCCTTATGCTGGCAAACACACATAGTCTGTCTTAAAGGAAACTCTGCCTGGCATAGGTATATTACGAAGAATATCTAGAGTAGCCCCATGACTTCTTTGGTGCTGACTGACAATTCACAGCTGATAGCTGACGGCTTTGAAAAGTTACCAGACCAAATTATATATCCCTACACTTAACCATATGATCTGAAAAAACATGTGTTTAGCAGCTGTCACTTCTGACAGCCAAAATTTATGTATATACCTAAATGTTGACTGTCAGAAGTCAGCTGTGAGCTGTCAGTCAGCACCAAAGAAGCCGTGGGGCTACTGTAGAGTGCCTCCAAAAACTAAGATCGTAATTTATCATGCTATAATAAAAAGCCACTTTCAGTACCTCAGCCATATATATGGGGCACTGCGGCTGCCAGTATTCTCCATCCACTCCAAGTTACACAAGACGAAGCTATAATAATAATAATAATAATATTTAGCACCGTTTCTTACTACCCGTTCAGGTTATACGCTTTAAGTACTAATTACTCTAATGGATTAGGAATTGGGGAGGTTTAATTAGAGGAAGTGAACCCGCATTTGCGTGGAGGGAGAGTGGAAGAAGCTATAATGAACATAATTTAGCTACCAAACTTATACACTAGCGAAGACCTATACCAAAAATATGACACGTTACCAATCTTAGATCTTCACTAACTCAATATTTTATTACTGGTGAACTTTAAAATTAATTTCACAGACAAAAACCCCACTCAGCAAAGTTACCACACAAGACACGCTGGCGATTTAAAAATAAATTCAATCAGAGTATGGAAAAAAACATGCTCTTATTTCATGACTACCAAATAAACAATCCCCTTTCAAAACCACTCAAAAACATCGAAAACCCACACTTTTTAAAAATAAACTTTAATCTTTTTTAAATTAAATCAATAGCTAGCCTACATTGGACTCTTTTGTCCTCCAATTAATGTTTTTTTAAACTTACTTTAAATACCTTTATAATAAAATGATCAATAATAAATTTTCTAGAACACAAATATAAAAATAAACTAATTAATTCAATAAATATCAAAATCCTAGAATCAAAATGTTGACCAGAACCTTATTGAATAATATAATTTGTTTTATACATTTTTACATACACAACTTAATCTAAAAAAGCATTAATTAATTAATTCCTATAAAATTAATCATAAGTGAATTATATAATATATTACTTTCTGTAAATCTAATAAATTAATGCACAGTGACTGTTCCTTTATTAGCCTCCCTCACAATAAAATGCCTCAAATATTTAAAAGTGTTGTATTGTATCTATTTCAATGTACTATCACCATCCACCATTAGATAAAATTGTTAAATACAATTTGTAAGATCTCTACCTAGGGATCTGCTCTGTATCATTGATGTTAAAATTATAGTTTTAAAGTATTGTAAACTTTAAACTTAGGGGGTATTGAGATGCTAAAATACTCGAGGTCACTTGATACTAGGGGTGTCCGAAGCTTCGGAACTTTGACTTAGCTTCAAAACAATTATCAGATTTAAATTCGCTTTGAAAAAAATTTCTGCTGTAACATATACACAGCTTCTTCAATAAAAATATTAACAGCTAAAATAGTCAATGTTAATTATTGTCATTTAAATCTGTTAAATACATTACAAACCAATATTAATATGGAAAAAATCCGAATTGATTTAGTTGTAAGTTGTGATAATAACAACAATAATCAAAACAAAACTAAATATTACATTTAAAATGAAAGACTACATATGATATGGATGGACCAAGAGCAGAAGGACAATAAGGCTAAAGTAGGGAACAGGAAAGATTGATAGGAATGAAAGAGGTTGTGCCAAGCAACCTGCAGAGGTGCAAACATCAAGTAATGATGTCTACAAATAATTTAGAAATAAAATATTTTCCAAGTAATTTTAGAGTATAACGTTATTTAAATAAGCACAATTTGATATTTTTTCAGGTATAAAACAACTAAAAATAATCAAACCTTGATTCAGCTTCAAGAATATTTCAGATACTCAATTTGAGTATGCTTTGAAATGGAAAAGTGGACTTCACACAGCCCTGCTTGGTATTGTTTGGAAAGGGTTTTGATGTCCATTCTCATCACATGCAATATGCAACGTCTTAGTAACCAAACCAAGGCGTTATTGCCCAAACACCCTGTTTTAGAAGGCAACCAACTAGGACATGCCCCTCGGAAATCCTCTTGGTGTTTTCTATTCTTTTTCTCTGCAACTTTAATTTTTCAACTTACATGCAAGGAAATAAGATGAGAACACTATGCCAGGTGTTATAATTTGGTTATTTCATATGTATTTGCACACAAGGCCTGAAAAGGATTTTTCTTGATGATTTATTTAGTACCACTCCATATTAGGCGCTATATCCAAGGTGTCGTTATAACCAAGTTTGGCTGTAGTTTCAGAGAACAAGTTGGTCTTATGTCCTTAACATTGTACCTATGCTACTTAATCAGGGTGCCTAGTGAGTTGTAAAGACAAAAATTAGTGACTTTTGGGTGACCCTTTTTTGACTACAAAAGTCCTTCAGGAAACAGTTGAACATCATATGTGTATATAGGCATAATGCACTCACACACAACATTAATCTTTAACTGGATTGCGAATATTAACCTAGTCCTTGGTATCATGGTAAAAACAACCAGGCAACGTGTGGCTAGCGCATGGCATCATAGGTAGTAGGTGACGCGACTTTCGACGTGATTCCATTATGATGAGTGGTAAATTCAAATAAATATTTTCATAACTTTATGACCAAAATATTGATAATTTGTGAATTTTCAGGAACTTTTGTGACCTAATTATTAGTAACTTTTTCGTGACTCAGGAGACACCCTGTTAATGTTACTAATATTTTGTTCTAAATAATATTTTTAATAATACAGCTATAAATATTTTAAGCATTTAATCCAACTTTAGACAAATATGTCCAACTTGTGACATGAATTTTACTGTTCTGTTCATGATGTTCTTTGAAATTAATTTTAGTTTAACTGACAGTTATATTGTAGCTGAGTGAACTAAATGGACTGTTCACTACAGCTTCAGTGCATGGAGGATAATGTAATTTAGTCATTTGTTGAACGAAAATTGTCTCCAGTTGGTGTTATGGTTAAAGATGTAACACTCCATACCTATGAAGATGGTTTGAACTAAGAAGGTTAACAAGCATACTTGCCTGACTTGTGCTAAAGTAGAAATTGTTAGTAAAGAAATATCCATTTTTAAAGGAAAGTTTTTTCTGCACATTTGTCTTTAATAGTAATTTATATTAATAATATCTACTCTAGCATCACTAAAGTGTGTATTAACTATTCCTCCTAGAATTTAATCTAATAATTTATTCCAAATAACAATTTATATAAACATTAGAAATTAAAGAAAAACTTTTTTTTCCCATGCCTAATAGCTTCCATATTGATAAGTTTTATAACTTTTTAATGGCAGTGGCGATGATTGAACAACATTAGAAAAAAAAGTAAAAAGAGAATTATATTCCATTTTATTTAAACTTACTTTAAGAATGGACATAATTTTATTGCTTCAAAACTTATAGGTATACAATTTATTTTCAAATTGTGAAAAATGTATCATAAACATTTTGTACTTAAAATAATTTTCGTTTTCATAAAGCATTAAGTTATGGATACAGTTGTCACTGATATTTCATTTAGTTGAAAAATTATTCTTGAACATGAGAATCGATTGTGAGACCCTTGGCTTAACACTCCAATGGTTTACCACTAAGCAATCCAGGATTCATCTCGTGCTTAGAGCCATTCCATATATTCATCAGCGACTCTGGCTCAAACTATGGGTGAATAATGACACTGAATACGAAGCAAATACTGGATAGCTAGCTGTGCACTAAACCAAGGTTCCCAGGTTTGATTCTTGTCAGATTAAATAGCCAAGCTATTAGAGCTGTTAATACCCGCCTTGGTGGCGTAGTTTGCTAACGCGCTAGTCATGTCAAGCTCGACCACCGAGGACGGGGAGATTGAGGTTCGAATCTCGGTCGGGTGAACTGGGTGTGGTTTCTCCTAAATGGTTTTCCACTTTCCCTCCACGCAAATGCGGGTTCACTTCCTTTAATTCAACCTTCCCAATTCCCAATCAATTAGCGTAATTAGTACTTAAAGTGTATAACCCGAACGGGTAGTAGGACGCGGTGCTAAATAATAATAATAATAAAATAATATAGCGGTTGATTATGGTCACAGCTGTATCTAAATATTCTTTAAATTAAAAATGACACCTATACTCAGGACCTTTGGCTTTGTACACCAATGCTGTTAACATTGAGATATCCAGGAGTCATCCCATAGCCAGGGTCATTCTTCACTGTTAATTTAAGGCAGTATTTGTTATGAACATGAAAAAATCATCAGCTATATAAAAGTGATAAATTAAGTTTGCAAGCTATCAGCTAATGTAGCCACCTTCTACTCAGCAGGTCTTTATGCTGCCAATAGTACAGTAATAATTATACGACTGCACAACAATTCTATCAGCTTGTCTATTTAACCCATCATGATATGCGCATTTTGTACAGTTGTCATAGTACTAATGGAAGCATAAAGCCCTCCCAAATCAAAGGTGGCTGTGTTATCTTATAGTTCATGATCTTAATTGCTCATATGCAGCTGACAATTTTTGCACAGACATCATAGACTCTGCCTTAAAATGTGAAATATGAAAGATCTTAGACAAGAGATTGTTCCTGGATAACTAAATGGTAAAAGCAATGGTGTACTAAGCCAAAGGTATCGGGTTTTATTCCTATGTCCAGATGTCATTTTTCAATTTTAAGAATTTGATTCTGGTGTCGAGCTGTCATTTTTGAACTAAATGAAACTTAATAATTTAGTTGAATTCCAATCCTAGGTGCTACATTTGGATCTAAGAAAAGCCAAAGCATGTTTGCATATGGTTACACATAAAAATATAAGCGGATGATCTTATGAAATTATTTTTTAACACAAAAAAAATAACTTTTTTCACTTTTACTATTGTCAGAGCCATATTGTTTGTCCTGTTTTTTTTCTTTCATTCTTTTCTCTATATCTATTCCATATAACTTATTGTGTGACTAATTTTGTTAGTTTTTTTTACTATCTTATATCAGATTTCAAAAGTCATACATTGAATATTCTGTCAACCAAAAAACCTGTAAAATTTCTACTAAATGGGACATAATTGTTGGAATGTAGAAGTATTTAATACCTTTAGTCACGAGTGTTTGTAAATAGTGGATTGACATGGTTCGTAATGTGTGTGTAATATGCCTTAAACTATTACTATTTGAGAGAAAATATTTATTTACTGTGGTAATTTCCTAAACCCCTTTCTTTTACATAAAATGCTAGAAATGTTTAATGTGCATAATCTATAGTTTTTAAGTACACATTATAATCAAATCAGCACTATTAAGCTCTTTTGTTGCATAAAATAATATTTTGTCAGTCTAGTATCACTTTCGCTGCCAAGCATCTGTCTATTCATCTCAATTTGATTTTAACAAGTTTGATCTGGTTACTCTTAAATGTATTGCTTAAAATTACATGTACAGCTTCCCCAAACTTAAAACTTCAGTTTGACTTTACAAATGAACTATATTTATATTTGATTTAAATTTTATGTTTAAATACAAAATAGAATGCTTGGGGTAGTTTTAGTATATTTACATTAATTTTATAATAGATGATTAAATTTAGATAACACAATGTTACTTAAACTTTTTAACATTTGTAGACACACAATATCTCAGATGTAGATATATCATACTGGCCTTATTTTATTATTTATTTTTGATGAAAAGATAAAAATCAAAGTATTATTATAAAACATCTGTTTAAAGCTGTGGGTCAGCTTTATGAACGTTGTTTGATTAATAAGTGTTTTGTAAATTAAAAACTAAGAATTGCATCGTTAAAATATAGATTTATAAAAATACTTTTTTATATCTGAAAGTAAAAATATGATTAGTGATGATATAATATGTTGTAAATTTTAGTTGTAATTGAAATTAAGTCTTTGATTTGTTGCTTGAAGTATACATTTGTTCTTGTTTGACTTTTTATTGTTTTGAATATTTTGTAACAAAAAAAATGTCAAAGACTACAAGAAGTCTAAGAGAGAATCACAAAGTTTTGCCTTAGCATTGTTTATTGGTTGAATGTTAATTTAATTTCCATTAAAAGGTCTTTAATTATCCCCAGCAAATCTTGTATAGTCTTTTATTGAACCCAAAACATGTTTGTTTTTAGCTCTAATTTTAAATAAATTAAACTCTCTTAGGGGAGAGAAAAAAACATCTGGAGAAGTAAGTGTGGTAAGTGCATCTGCTGCATTAGGTTAAACCATCGTGCCACTGCACATTGGTGTGACACAGGAGTTTGGGGAAAGGTTAGAAAAACTTTATTAGAGTAAAAATAAATCATTTTTAACTATTGAACTTTTAAACACAATCTTGACGGACATTTTTAACTAAAATATATCTCCTTAAAAAACTGATTGTGTCTCTTGAAAATATTAATGCCTTGTTAAGTGTGCCGCAAGTTGAAAATTGCTGCTCTGGTGAGTAATTTATTCATCCACAATAAGTTATGTCTATCTTTAATAAACATTAGGGCAGTAAAAAAGAGGGCCTTCTAGTTTCACATAGAACTTCACTTAACTTGTGGGGGCCAATCCAAATCAATCCTGGTAACATCTAGAGCTATAATGTCTACTTCGGCATTGAGCAGAGTCCTTAAGTTGGGAGTAGTGCGCCCCAAATCACCATGGACAAATTCCTTGACATAAGTTCCCGCCTGGGTTTCAAATGTCATCACAAATAAACAAGGTCGAGCGTCATCAGAAGAGTGGGCAAGACATTGACATTTCTCTCCGCCATTGCCTGGAAATGACGCTGTAGTCTTGTTCCCACAAACCATGGAATAGCTCATGGAGTAAATTATACGAGAACGACAATTGGCAGGTCGGCGATGAAGCACACGTATTGGCATCTTCTGTTTTAGCTCAAGGTCCTTAAGCTCACAGATCTTGGCAAGTGTGCTGGGTTTGATTGGTGTGCGACTTACACATAAAGCAGAGTAAACCTTTCTTTTCTTTTCTTCACCACTTTTGAGGTGAACCAAATCTTCCTTGGACACCAACTGAAGGTCAGATACCCGTATTTCTGGATGCTTTTGATTTACATGTTCTCCTAGCTCTTTGAGATCGGCAGGTAGGACTGTGGTCTCTTCAGCATTCAATAGAACACAAGCAAATGGCCGACCTTGTCTTAAGCAGCGCACATCCACATCTTCCCGCCCTGATGAGATGAACCTGCCAATTAGTTATAATGACATTTTAAAATAATACAAATATTTTAATGCTCATTTTGCACCTAGCAGAAATTGAATATTTTGGTACTAAATGTGACTTGAGAAAGTTTAGATAAAACAGGAAGAAATTTTTCTATTATTATAAATAACTTATCAAGGGCTTGAACCTAAACACATTGTGGGTCTAATTATTGAATAATATACAATAAGGGCAAATTTATTTTACCTACCAAGAATTATCATGAATGGTCAAGTATATTAGTAGCCTATGGTAGAGTTCTATGTTGAAGCATTGAAAACTCAATAAGATAAGTTAACTAAACCCTCGAAAATAAGTATATAAGTTAATAGGACTAGGCCTATACAAAACATTTAAAGAGCCTGATTGGTTATTGAAGGTGAGAAATGTATTTTTATATAAAAGCAACTGTTTTAACCGTTTGTGTGCTTAGTGTGTGGCAAGAGTGTCAAAATCTTAGACAAATGTCTCAAGATTAAGAAACTCCAACTAGGTCTGTTGTGAACTATCCATCAAGCAAAATAAATGTAGGTCTGTAAGAACAATAGTGAGTTCGGTGACCTGGTGGTCTAGGGGTAGGGTGTCGGACTTCTGTGCAGGGGTCTGGGGTTCAATCCTCGGTCCTGGCACACATTCATCTGATTACCAAACCCTTCCTTCACCTCTGACAAGACGTCTTGTGAATGTGGGGAATGCCAGGCCTCCACCGTGGTTCGGATTCCACGTTAAACTGTAGGTCCTACATTTCATCTCACAATCACCCTACCATTACACATTACCGTAAGTGCGTATAAACCAAACGGGTAGTAAGACGCAGTGCTAATAATAACAATAGTGAGCTTTTATCATTTTTGGATATGCTACATGTCATTTTAGCGTTTAAAATTGTATTTGATTTGTGATCCTATAGACTAATGGGTTAATTTCTATTTTACTACTAACTTGTGAGATTTCGCTTTAAATATTTCTTCTAAGCTGCCGCAAATGCATTCCTCCACAGAATATTCCATTTTTCTTTCTCCATCTATCATCCATGGTGTTTGACTAAGAGTTCTTGAATATTTATTATATCTTCCTGCAACAATATATTTAGCAGACATTTTCTTAATCACAGATCATTAAACTGTCTTTTCTATGTCACAGATACAGCATAGATAAAGGATATATAAGATACAGTAATAATCATCAGCAATAGTTTTGGTGTGTGTGTGTGTGTGTGTTGGATGGGTCAAGTGCTGATTCCAATTGAATTTTAAATCTTCGAGTAAAACTACGAGCTAATGAGAAAAATTACGTGCTTGATCAGATAAACCTATACAAATAATGTTTAACCAATTGGTTTAGCTGGTATTTAACAGTTAATCGAAAGCAAAATGTGTCAATAAAAATTTAACAAGTTCTATATAAAATGAATGTGCAAAAACTCAAGTATGAACCGTGTTTAGCCGTTGAGGGCGCTAGTGGAAACGCACGAACTGCTGGTATGGTGAAATTGTGAGTCTTTAAAGTGTTACATCAGATAGTAAACATACAGAAACATGTATATCTGGGGAATAATAATTATATAAGTTCTTATACAAATTAATCCTGTCTATGATACTAATCAATAATTCAAGTCATTAAATTTACTGAAGTGGGTCACTTAACTGATTTAACCCATGTTTGAAATGAAAAATCGATTTTTATAACTTGTAAAGTTGTAGGGCAGACGTCTGCAGGTTAAACACCGGATTGTGTTAAAAGTTGGCCCTTTGTCATGATTTACAAATGAGCAATAACAATACTTTATTGAAGTGATTTTCAAAAATACAAGGTACAAAAAATGAAATGGCTCATCAACATGGTGACACTAAAAAAAAGAAATATAGGGACTACTAAGGTGTGTAATGAGCTGTTTATTTAAAAAGTTTTTTTTTACCTTGTTCTTGATTTTCATTTGATTTAAGAAAGCGTTAGGATCAATAAATCAACAAATACATATTATATAGTCACTTAGTATATCCTGTTGAATGCTTGGGCACTGTGCTCACGTATTTCGTTATTCTTCCCCTAATGGCTCATCAGGAGGAGAGTGTACTTATGTATATTACCTCTTAATGCCTACCAAGAAACTATTTACTTGATTTGAGTATATACATTACTATAATAAGAGGATGTTTAAACATTTGTGGTACATCCATAACCAATACTTAATTTTGTATTTCGGCAATGATATTTACCTTTGCATTGCAAGTTTATAGTGCTACCAGCGCAATATATAATTATATAAACATATGGTTCCTTTATTTGCCTAGGTTGAGATTATATGAACGCATAACAATAGTAAATAGTGCATAGTGAACATTACATAGTCCATAAAATACATTGTTGTATAATTAATTAAGCTTGGTGTTTAATATTTGAATTTAACTGAATGTCCTTTATTAATAGAATAAATAGCGTAACCTCTTGCACTAGGTACTTTATAAGGTATCTAAAATACTTAAACAAAGGTTTCATTAAAAAAAAGTTAACCAAAAAGTGTATACTTTGATACTTGAAATTAACTTGAATTAAAAGTTTTCTGTACTATTAAATCAAATTTGATTTCAGTCGGGTTCTGATTTTATTACTGTCATGAATATTATAGTAGACCTATTTCTTAGTGTCATAATCCAAAATGTTACATTTCCCTTTTATTTTGAACCAAATTTACAAATATAATTAATTACGCTTAAAAATGCATTATTAGCTTTACATATATAATTTTATTCATGCTAAAACAAAGACATTTCGTAAATAGCAAACCCCCCGCCAGGGAACACTGCCTTTATGTAGGTCCATCAGACCGGGCGGCGGGGATTGAGGCTCCAATGAAGCTGAGGGCTATGCTGGTGGTAGTGTAGCTACTGGTAGGGTCTCCCATGCCAGACAGGCCTCGGCCGAGGAGTGAGACTAAACGTGTTCCAATCCAACCCTAAGGTGTTATGCGATCCGTGCTTATGGGGTGCATGGCACATGGAAGATGTGCATCTAACGGAGCCTCAGGGATACCTGGCGACCTCCCTGAGTAAGCAGCCTTACACCAGCGAACGGGGCTCCGCTGGTGTGGACCTTTATTTCCCCGGGACTCGTGGGAATAAAATGACCGAAATGAATCCTAATTTTTCTGGAGTAAAGGGAGGAATTGCCAAAAAGCAAGAGACACCCGATGCTCAGTCAAAACAACCATTGGGTGGAAGTCCAATGGAGCATACCATCTCTGAAGCAAAGGAGGTTAAGACTCCTAGCGAGGAGGAGGTGGAAGGGGTAACGGAAGGAATGCACCTGGTGAAGCTTAAGGCTTTGTCAGGAGCTCAACGGAAGAAAGCCTGTAAAGAAAAGAGAATGAAGGAAGGGAAGGAGTGGCTTCCCAGGAATGAGTGGAGGGAGAAGAAGGGGTTGAAACCCAAGACCTCCAAGAAGAAGGCAAGGCGAATGGAAGGAGATGAACAGACTCCTTCTACATCTTCTGGGAAAAAGAGGGAAAGAGAAGGAAAGTCCCTAGATACTCCCAGCACAGAAGGAAAGCCAGCTTCGAAAAGGCCGAGACAGGAAATAGGGTACCAGTCCTATAGTACTGTAGCATCGGTATTTCGGCTGGCAGTGATACGGCAGGGTTACCCCCTGGTAAACATAACGCAACAACAGGCGGAACAAATTCAGATGGCTCTCTTTGAGGAAATTGGGGAAGACGTAAGTCAAAGTCCTAGATTCAGGAATGTCTATCTGAACAAGGGAGCTCTCATATTTGTGTGTGATGGGCAAGACACCACAGCATGGTTGAGAGGGAAGGTACCAGGGATATCACCGTGGGATGATGCCCAGCTGCAAGTGAAAACAGCAGCTGAGCTTTTCAGGACTGCAAAGATATCCATATGGGTGCCAAAGTTACTTAAAGACATCCCACCAGCGACTCTGTTTAAGAAAATTGGGTTTCAGAACCCAAAAATCGCAACGGAGGACTGGAGGGTGATCAACCGCAAAGTGGAGACCAATAGTCAGACCGTTGTGGTTGAAGTGGATGAAAAGTCCCTGAAGACTATACAAGAACTAGACCTGAAGATTTTTTTGGGCTTTGGGCAAGTTCAGGTAAGGGTGATCAAGGGCATCCAATCAGATGGCGGCAACGTGGAACCTGAAGGTGCTGCAGATTAATCTGCAGCACAGTAAGGGAGGAACGGCTGCACTGAGTCGACTGTTGCAGAAAGAACAGGTGGATGTGGCACTGATACAGGAACCCTATCTGTTTAGGGGAGGTGTATCAGGCCTAGGAGGAACTGGAGGTAGGTTAACATATGCTAGGAATGTTAAAGGACCCAGAACCTGCATTTTTGTTAAAAATGGTATTTCATTCATTCCAATGGTGGATTTTTGTTCGAGAGACTTAGTTACCATCAGGATGAAGCAAAATAAGGAAGGGAGCACTAGGGAATTTGTCCTGGCATCAGCATACCTTCCTTATGAGGACAGTTCACCACCGTCACAGGAGGTAAGAAGACTGGTTGACAGCTGTGGGAAAGTAGGCGAGCAGCTGATTATCGGGTGTGATGCTAATGCCCACAATGTAGTGTGGGGGAGCAATGACACCAATAGCAGAGGTGAGTATTTACTTGAGTACCTTATAGAATGTGAATTGGAGATTCTAAACAGGGGTCGAGAGCCCACCTTCAGGAACGCAGTGAGGGAGGAGGTAATAGATATAACAGTTGGAACCATGAGAATGGGGGAACATGTTAAACAATGGCATGTGAAAAGAGAACCATCAGTATCTGATCACATGTACATTAGCTTTGAGGTAGAGATGGGTGTTGTACTGACCAAATCCTATAGGAATCCAAGGAAAACAGACTGGGATTCATATAGACAAGACCTCAAAGTATCTCTGGCTGAAATAAAGAATACAATCAGGAATTTAAGGGATATAGAGGATGTAGCTGATCTGTTGGGGAGAGC
Organism: Timema californicum; assembly: GCA_902141385.1. Lineage (NCBI taxonomy): Eukaryota > Metazoa > Arthropoda > Insecta > Phasmatodea > Timematidae > Timema > Timema californicum. The sequence goes on along the minus strand of CABFOW010000812.1, from coordinate 150,170 downwards.
TATAATGACCTCATATCAAAATAACTGTCCTATTACTAGGAAGGTCACAAACAGGAGTGTAACCTGGTGGAACAGTACCTTACAGTTGCAGAGGAAACGGGTGAGAAGTCTGTTTGACAAGGCAAAAAGGACTGGACGTTGGGCAGAATACCGAGAAGCCCTAGGTATATATAACACAGCAATAAAGCGTGCAAAAACAACATCCTGGAGGAAATTCTGTGAGGACATAGAGGAGGTGACCGAAAGGGCTAGACTCCAAAAGATACTCACGACAATTCCGACAAATCCAGGAGGTACAATAAGGAATGAGGAAGGGGAATACACTAGATCAGCGTATGATACACTGAGAGTACTCCTCATGACTCATTTTCCACAGTGCACATTGATGGATGATTCAGACCAATCCATAGTCCCAGCAAAGGGGTGGTTAACATCATGCAGGGAGGATTGGGAGGTGGCCAAAAAATGTGTAGATTTCCAAAAGATCAAGTGGGCGGTTGGAACCTTTCAGCCATATAAGTCACCTGGTCCAGATGGAATATTCCCAGCCCTCCTGCAGGAAGCAGGAGATGAGGTAATTAAACACCTGAGCAGGATCTTTAGAGCCAGCCTAGTCTCGGGATATATCCCCAATGCATGGAGGGCAGTCAGGGTGGTCTTTATTCCAAAGCCAGGGAGAATTGATCATACCTCGGCCAAGGATTTAAGACCAATTAGTCTGACGTCATTCCTCCTTAAAACATTGGAAAAACTGGTTGATAGACATATGAGGGAAGAGAGGTTAACATTGGTTCCTCTACATAGAAATCAGCATGCATATCAATCAGGGAAATCATGTGAAACAGCTCTCCACCATCTAGTTGGAAAAGTGGAGAAAGCACTGCATTACCAGGAAATTGCACTGGGTATATTCCTGGATATAGAGGGGGCCTTTAGCAATACGACCTTTAAATCCATGGATGAAGCAGCAAAAAGGCATGGGATGGAGAACACTTTATGTAAGTGGGTAAGGACTATGCTGGAGACTCGGAGAGTCGTGGCCACTATGTTAGATGAAACAATAGTGATTAAGACCACTAGAGGATGTCCACAAGGAGGGGTATTGTCCCCAATGTTATGGAATCTAGTAGTGAATGACCTTGTTAAGGAGTTGAATAACAAGGGGTTCTATTGTCAAGGATATGCAGATGACTTAGTCATCCTAATACTTGGCAAATGGGGCAACATAGTCAGAGCTCTTGCACAAGATGCTCTGTATATTGTACAGGAATGGTGCCAGAAACAGGACCTTGGAGTCAATCCCAAGAAGACAGTGGTGGTACCATTTACAAGGAAAAGAATCCAGGTCACGTACTGGAAACTCAAGTTGTTTGAGGAAGAGATACCAGTTAAAGGGGCGGTGAAATATCTTGGAGTGATTTTGGACTCTAAGTTAACATGGACCCCTCAAATAAATAAGGTATGTTCCAGAGCCAAGAGTGCTCTTATGAGCACGAGGAGGGCCTGTGGAAAGAACTGGGGGCTGAATCCCAGGAGCGTGTACTGGATATACACCATAGTAGTAAGACCCATAATTGGTTATGGGGCTGCAATATGGTGGAGGAAGGCAGATCAGGTGGGGGCTGTTAAGGAACTGGGAAAAGTGCAAAGACTTGCATGTCTGGCTATGACCGGCGGAATTAACAGCGTACCCTCTGCAGGAATGGAAACTATGCTCGGCATACCTCCACTACACCTGTGGGTGAAAATGGAGGCAGCAGCAGGAGCATATAGATTGAGAAGTAATGGCAACTGGATATCTACAGGATATCCAGGATCACACACAAACATCTTGGATGTGGTTAAAGTAGGACCCGTGGTAGAGATGCCGGGAGACTACATGAAGCCATCTTTCTGCTTCAAGAAGTCTTTCGATGTAAAGATTGGAAGTAAGGAGCAGTGGAAGATGGAGCCTCAGCACCGATCAGGGGATATAGTATGGTTCACTGACGGGTCAAAGATGGAAGAAGGCACTGGAGCGGGAGTATATGGGGTTCAGCCTAGACTGGAGAGGTGGTATTCTCTAGGGGGTTTGGCCACAGTATTCCAGGCGGAAGTGTATGCAGTCAGGGCGTGTGTGGAGGAGAATATAGGTAGAGGGTACGTTAATCGCAGTATCTACATGTATTCAGACAGCCAGGCAGCTCTGAAGGCATTAAGAGCACCAAATACGAGATCAAAGATCGTCAAAGAATGCTATGAAGCCCTAGAGAAGCTAGGGAAGCACAATAAGGTGATCCTAACATGGGTTCCTGGCCATGTTGGAATCAGCGGTAATGAGAACGCAGATAGAATAGCCAGAACAGGGGCACAGAATCCCTTCATAGGACCAGAACCTGTTCTGGGTATTACTAAGCGGACAGTGAGGAAGGAACTGCATGACTGGATTAAAAGACAGCATGCAGAATACTGGGCAAACACCCAGAAGCAAAGGCATGGGAAGCTAATGATGCCGAGACCATGTCCAAAGAGAAGCACTGCTATACTTAACCTTAACAGGAAGCAGATGAGACTAATGGTGAGTCTAATGACTGGCCATGGGAATTTCAGGAAGCACCTATACAACATGGGGGTAGAGAGAGAGACCATAAAATGTATAAAGTGCAATGAGGAAGATGAAACAGCATCACACCTCATATTCCAATGTAAAGCATTGGAACTACGAAGATACAACCAATTTGGGACTCTGGACCCAAATGGAATTGTATCTAGTGATCATCTAGTTGAGGGACTCCTTGGGCTTTTCAGGAACACAGGATGGCTTGACTAGAATAACAGGGAGAGATACCGCACAATAAGCTGAGGCTTCGGTGTGGGCAGGCAGGGGGAATGGACCCTCCTGTTTTGTCTCCCTGTAACAATCTAATCTAACCTAAATAGCAAACCAGTATGGCTACCATTGGGCCTGTTTCATAAAACTACAACGTTACAATTTACAAATAAACAAGTTTAAAGTTAATCTTTTACAATTGTAAATTTAAACAGTTTCACAAATAAAAAATGAACTTATAAATGCTAGTGTAAATGTAGCCTACAAAGTATTTACAAGTCAGCTGTTTTATTTAAAATGAAATATTAATAGATACTATCTATCCCCCATTGTTACAGCAACAAAAAGTACACACATGGTTTTAAAATGTTTTTCTTTAGGTTCAAATATCAGTTATTTACAAAATGTATGCGCATACAACTGTTTGTGAGAAGCTTCCTAATTTAGAATTAATAAATAAAATCACGTGATGAAGTATGTTATATTTATTTTCTTAGTTCTTGCGACTCAACATTACTGTAGGGTACAGCCTAATTTAATTGTCCCTGAACTAAGGCAGTTGTTGAATTATTTTTTACAGTAATGATGGCTTTTATTTAATAGTTTCTCAGTTTTCATTGAATTCATTCGAGAGAGTTCATACGTGGCCGTCTCCTAACCTCAATAATAATCTGTTTACATCCTCATCGTACGTCTATAAACATAATGTACATGTTACTTAAAATGAGAACACAGGTGAGCTGTTCATTAAAGTAATATCTTGAACAGCTAGTTACGGTATGTAAAAATATTCGATCAAAATTGCTTTTGTAATATATTTCACCAATTAGTTGAAACTCATAGAAAATACTCCTTGATTTACATGTGTTTGTAATCTACAAGTATCTTTATGAAACCAAACTATAATAATAATTTGGTTTCATAAAGATACGTGTAGATTACCATTTACAACATTTTGTATACCTAACTATAATATTAGGCCTTCTAGTAAAAAGAAAGCGTTGTAAATGGTAAAATTTAACTTGTATCTACCTATGTGGAATAATGCCACATTTGTCCCAAATCTGGGTGTATCTGGCCCAGTTCTGACCTGCTATGGTTTTTCCACATGGATACACACACGTGTCTATTTTATGTTTTATAAAACATAATTTTCTCATTTATTGCCATTTACAAGTGGATTCTCTTATAAATGGTATATTTGTAGCTTTGTGAAACATACATAAGCTATTTCAAACATAAAATACATTAGCTATTTTTCGTTTTCTACGTAGACTGATGTTTAATTGTCTAGAGCCGTTACTAGCATTCTCATTGGCTGATACAAGGGCCGTCTATTTTTAAGTCCATGCATAACGAGTTAGAAGTTTAATTTAAATACTTTTTTGTGATGTGCATTATTTATTGATTTTAAATATCATTATTGAAAATATTGTGTTTTATACTTGTGCACTATGTGCTATGCACTATTAGCCATTAGATACATTTCCGTATAAATATGATTTTTGCCTTAAATTTTGTCATCTGTTTTATGAGGGATAGGCAGGGAAATATAAACCAAAGAGTACATAATTTTCAAAGTAATTAGGTGTGATGTATCTCTTCACGGTAGTAGATAAACCTTATTTTTTTATTATAATATCTACATAAAGTTTAAATTATTTTATAAAAGAAGATCCTAAAATATATTTATTTTGCCTGCTTGAACTACTTTCAGAAATGGTGGATACATAAAGTAACTTAGTTTTGAAATTATTTGCTAGAATGCGCTACTTATTCCATTATATTCTATTTTGCTTGCCATACCCTAATCACACCCTGACAGTGGGTCATTCTTTATTATCTAAGTTTTTTTGTGTCATCTTACAACTTGAAGTATTACGTTTAAAGTAGATCATATATCGTATGTCATTCTTGAAATTCCTTTCGTTAAGATTACGTCGTTATTTGTGTCATTATTATCAATGATTCACTTGTATCAGTTTTCGTAGTACCTACTGTTGAAGGCTTTGAGTCTTCAAATTATTTCTATTGATATACCTAATCTATTTAACTGCTTAGGCCTATTTCGAGGCCAATCTTTGACAACTTCATGTATGATGGGTGATCCGAGAAAAAATTGGCTCGTAATTTCTTTTCTGATAAATGTCGCATTCTTCTTACAGGTAATTATGCAATAGAGTTAAGTTATTTTAAAATTTAGATTAAGGTTTAGTTCAGTAATTATGTTTAGGTTTTTAACTGAACTTATACTCATAAATATTGAGACCAAGGTTACCACACCCTTGGTTATCTCTTCGACAAACCTTTTGAAAACGAACCCTAAATTCTACACGGAATGACTAAAAATTATATATTTTCAGGACTCTAATCGATTGTATTAAAAAAAAAAACTAGATTATTTATAGGACAACTAATGACAAACATTGTCAATTGAAACTTTCATAAATATGAAGTTTTATGCTATTTCTACGTAATGGCTCTTAATATTTATCAAGACGTATTGCTCTTATCTTAGACCAGAACTAAGGCTGAATTTAAACAAACTATACAAAGTGTAGATCGATGAACAAATTAAAAATTGCTATTTTAGAGTGTTTTGATTATCCAGTACAAGAATGCTAATGATTCCTTTTATAAAGTATTTTTTTACATAAGTCTTTATTAACTAATATTAGACACGGAAAAACTCTCCAATCCATATACAAAGACTAAATCTAATTCCCATTCCCAAATTATAACATATTTGCTCCACTAATTTGTTTGACAGAGTATCGACCAATGCTAAAAGTCTACATCAACCACACCTTGACCATCTTACTTTTTTCCATAGTAAAGTCAAAACTTGCAAATGGATGTTCTCATTTCAAATTACCTCTAACCAAAATAGTCTAGATTGTAGATCTTTTAGTGAATTAACATTAATAAATCTTTCACACAGAACCTCATTTAGGTTAACCCGTTTTAGATAAACTCAATTAACTAAACAAAAAAAATTGATTGAAAACAAAAGGCAAGGAATTGTGAACTTAAAAATCATACTACACTAAAACTTTACTACATTTAATCATATTATCTATATTTTTATGTTAATAATAAAAATAACTAAGCCACCAAGCTTAGTGCTGGATTCACACACAAAGCTACACTAAGCTGTGTAACATTTTTTCTCTTGTTTCACACATTGAGCTGTACTAAACTATTCTTTGAAAGGTTAAGTAGAGTATTTTGTGTCTAGAGGCCACATGACCTTTTGCAATTTAAAGTGTATCAGTGATAATCTAAAGTGCTTTTTAGATTATTCAGGAAGTCATAGTGAGGAATAGGAAGGGTTGTTGTTGCTAGCAGCAGTGGTAGATGACAAAACTAAATGGTTGAGAGTACATGGTATATGATGCAAGAGGTTTACTTTAGGTGAATTTAACAATTTTCTGGAATGATAATGCAACAACACAATATTCAAAAGAAACCCACATACATACTCTTCAAAATAGCTCACATTTCACAGCCACACTGATTATGTGTGATTAGATGGAAAGAGGTAGGTAACGGTCCATTGTGCGCATGCACAACACAAAACTTAGTGCAAGGAAAATTTAAAAAGCACCGGTTTGCAATTTCACTAGCATACTGCAGCATAACATAACACATCATAGCTTGATGTGTGAACTGGTTAATTTAAATACTTGACCAGCGATCTTAAAACATAATATAGCATGACATAGCATAGTGTAGCCTAACTTCATGTGTGAATCCAACTTAAGGTGGTCACATTGGTCGGTGGGAAAGTATTGATTGCTGTCAGGCCACACATCTTTAAATTCCAACGGCTATGTTGTAGCCCTACTTTGTAACTGCTACTCTGCTCTGTACTCCTTCACTCCCCTCCTATTCCCCACCGGTCCCCACATACAAGGAACGATAGCAAAGAAAAGTTCAAAACTTACCTCTAGGTAAAGAGGAATGCTTGCTGTTAACTGTCTAATAACCCACACAAATTCCAATCAACAGGTTTACAGCTAGCTTGGTTGTATTCAATTATAACGTTTAACCAAACTTGAAATTATGATGCATTATGGTCAATATAGTCAGTAACATGGTCTTAGAACCACTGGTGGTTCACATGATCCCAGGAATCTCTGTGATAAACAAACAATAATTACTGGTTAAAAAAGAATAAAATGCTGTCCTACCTTAGTTGATATCATTGGTATCTGAATTGAGGCTACCTCCTCCACCCTCTTATAATTAAACTGCCCATCTTTGGAATATTTTATCTAGGTTCCTATAGGCTTAAGTAAGACTTCATAAATATGGAATCATAAAAAGCAAACCCAAAAAGTTTCTGGATGCATTTTAACTGGTAAGTAATCTTCACATAAACAGTTATAATTAAATTAATCGAATAATTCAAAAATTGACACCTGAATACTAAAATCAAACCCGAGACCTTTGGCTTAGCATACCATTGCTCAACCGTTAAACTTTTCAGGGTTTGTTCTGTGCTCAGGGTCATTCTTCACTCATATTTTAAGGCAGTCTATTATGGGCATGTGAATATCATTGACTACGGTACTACTAAAAGCTATCATTGATATCACAGCCACTGGAGACACAGTTGTGGCTGTATGATGCCAATAGCACAAATACATTTTAAATTCCAAGCGAATCAATATGGATGAAAGCAATGCTCTGGAACAAAGTAGGCTATGGCCTAGATCAGTGGTTTTCAATTTTTCTCGACTCGCAAACTCCTTTCACAAACATCTGAATTGCACGAACCCCCCCAATAAATATCCATAGCCACACACTTAATTTTATACCAAATTTTTATGAAATTAAGTTATTAATTGTAATAAAATTGTTTAATATATTTAAATTAACTTACTTTAGCTCCGGTAGATACTCTGAAATACCCCACCAAATATAAGGAATAATATTAAAACCACTTAAATAAAAGTTCAAATAACTATACACAGAGAATGTACCATTCGATAAAATCAGGGAAAATGGGAATTAGCTGGGAATTTGAAGTGTTTGGGAAGAAACTGGAATAAGTCGGGAATTTGGTAAATCACATTAAAAATCCAGGAAAATGTTGTTTTACTGTAAATATGAAATACAATAATCATTAAATCGGTACGTTATAATGTGATTAAACTGTCATTTTTTTGTAGCTGTGTAATGTATTTTTAATTCCTAGTAAACATTGTTAATACAAATTAAATAAGAAAGTTTATTTAAATTTTAAAACTTATTAGTAGCCATAAAAAGAGATTAATATAAAAACGAGGGTGGGGGTACAAGGTAGAAGGATGTGACATACTTTATTCAGGAATTTTAAGAAACGATCAGGGGAAATCTAGGTAAAGGTCGGGGATTTTATTGGTCAAGTTGAGTAGACATGTATACATTTATTTAAAAAATTAAAATTGTAATTAACTATGCAAAGTATTGTAGTAACATTTTCTTATCTTTAGTGTCACAATATTACTACAGTTCACATGTTTTTTCAAAGTTTTACTGGAAATTGCTGCTTTTAGATAACTGAAATAGCCTCCTTTAATCACAAAATTCCATGCCAATCTAAGTTTCAAAATTGTTTAAAAATTTTAACAGCTACTCACCTTTTCATGTGACTTAGTAAGGCGCGCTTGCTTTGGATGGAACAAAGCTTCAAAGTAAGGGACCACATATGATGAATAAAGTTGAATCACTTTTAAGTACTGAGCCTGTTTCTGTATTTAATTTTTTAAATAGGTATATAAAGAAAAAGATTTCTTGCTCAAATATGTAGAATAAAATGGTACCAAACTTGTAATGCTTTTATTCGCCACCTTTGGGAACTCCTCCTTTAAATGTAACCAGATACCATTTAATTAGAGATTTATAGCTTTTATTTAATTCATAATCAGTGGAAATTTCAAGGAGTTGCTCTTTTTCACTCAAGCTTAATTTGGAGGATTCAAACACTGTTGTCTCTTACAGGGGATTGTGAATACAATTGTTATTATTGGACGTTGCTGGGAAATATTCGCTGATGGTTTTTCAAAATCCCTTCAAGTGTTCTATAACCATGTTATTAACGTTTTCTTCCAAAGAAAGCTGATTTTCTACCATAATGTTGTGAAGGGTATCAAAGCACTCTGTAAAACAAATTTCCCAATTTTTTTTAAGAACCATTTGATATGGTCTAGCACAGTAAAAACGTTAATATTCAACCCCTGAAGAGATAGGTTTAAGCTGTTTATTTTTGAGAAAATTTCTGCCAAATATACCAAAGCCTAGCTTTGTGAAATGGATGGGTGGTAAGAAAAACTAGATCTTAGTGAGTGTTTAAGTTCAAACATTCTTGTTAGAGTTCTACCCCAAGATAATTATCTGACTTCAGTGTTAAACAATAAATAGTTGTTAATGCTTTTCATTTCCTTACAAAGTGCTGAAAAAATCCGCCATTACAAAACTATTTTGGCGAACCCCTTGGAAGATATTGCGAACCCCAGTTTGGGAACCGCTGGCCTAGATTCGATATTTACACGTTTCCTTGTTGGCCAGTATATTGTTGCCCATTTCACTACCACTAGCAACATTTTAATTCATAGTTTAAGGCCTACGAATATAAACTTTATGGTGTCAAACTAGAGAAATGGAGGAAACTAGGTGAAATTATCAGTGAACCCCCCCTCCCCCCCTTTACACACACACACACACACACACACACACACACACACACACACACACACACACACACACACACACACACACACAC